>JAYRCB010000443.1:0-116805 GCA_036026315.1 Trachelus stipa | reverse complement strand
GGACGTCGAGCACGCCAAAGAGAGAGAGAGAGAGAGAGAGGGTGGACATCGAGATGACAGTCTAGGTGGGAGCAAACGTCGTTGGATCCACAGGGGATGAAGCAAACTATAGATTACGCCGGTGCTAAGGAAGCATGGGTTTCTAGGTGGAGAGAGAAGGGGAGCCGTGGTTCTTCACCTCCTTTGGGGGTGGAATTGACGATGGCTTCAGGGGCGGAATGGGGATTACGTGGCGCCTGCCACTAACACTGCTTCCGTCGCCATCGGCTTGGATCTCCAGCTCCAATAATTAAGGCCGTGAAGCCTGGAGATGTCGGGTGCACACGTAAGCCTTGAACGCCTTATTCTGAAAATTTCCTCTCTGGTTTTGGCTCTGTTATATTATTAGTATCCTATCATAGATACGGTCTATCCATGAGTGATAGAAAACCAGGTTTCTAAATAAATTCAAAATTCTGGAATTCCTAAATTCAAATTTTTGTTTTCTACGGTGTTTTTTAATTGTTTAAATAATTTATGGGTTACCAGACGTTCATCCAGAAGCCCCTTGGCGCGAAGGGTAATAGGCTCGAGAATTCATGACTGCCTGGTGTAAGGTGCGTTTTAAGAATGAATGACCAGCGACGGATGCTGAATGCATGAAAGATTCAAGATTTATAAATGAAGTAAGGATGAACCGGAGCTATAGTGGAATGCCAAGCTGCTCCGTTCTTCTTTTTCTTTTAAATATATCCACGCACTCTTCGTCCAATCATCTGACGTTCTTTCTGCTTCGTCGATAGTTTCCGTTTTGACGCTCCTGGTGCGACCAGGACCAACGGGGATTGTGATGCCCGAATAATTAATATGACACGACGAAGCCACCCTGTAACTTCCCTGTAACGAGAATTCAATTGAATTTCAGGACCCCGTCTGTGCCAACCATCCTCCAGATCCCAACCTACTCAACTCACCTTCTAATTCCCTCTTCATTTCTCCCGAAGGACTTTCGGCCGTAGGTACCCATGTACCTACCTACGGACTCCACTTGGACAAGATCGATCCCATCTTCAGGGTTCCTTCTCGACGTTCTCGATTGCTTCTCTAAGGACAATTTTCTTGATTTTTGCTTCTCTTTGTTAGGAATTTCCCAACCTTTCGTATTACTTTCAGCCCTCTGTCTGTAGACCTTCTACCCTGAAGACAGTAGTGCCAACAAGTAGGTCCGAAGAAAAAATGCGTCTTTATTTTTACAACTTCTTGTACCTACCTACATGTTGTCAGGAATGTCTGACTCTGCTTGCAAATGTTCACAATAATTTTTATTCGTCATAAAGAAAGATTCTTTGACACTAGAAAATATTTTTTTCTTTATAAAATTTTAACCTTACCTATAGGTCTTTATAAAAGAATCAACCTGAAGTTGAGTCTCAAGGACACCAATTATTCTTCAGCGCTCCAGACTTCTTCCTTGATATAATCTTCAAGGTCACAGGTGTTCCAACCTAAGCTAATCTAACATTTACCTCCTTTCAATATGGATTGATTGAGAATTCAGAATGGTTTAGGTGGTAGTGGATGGATAGATGGTTACCGAACGTCCGTTGTGATAGTGGCTGCATATGACAGGAGGAGCAAACTTGTTCTCTAGTCTTCCTGGGTTCTGACTCGTGATATCAGGCAACCATCCCATACAAAACCCTACTGAATTCACTTGGCTAGAGACCTCAGACCATCCTGCTGCTCTCCTCGGTCAAAGTTTGCAGACTGGCGCTGTGCAATTACCATCAATTTTCCAGGCGGCCGACACTGTAAACTCACGCGTCTGCCTTTTGCTACAAGAACCACGCGCTAGTGCGAGTTGATAACTTGGTGATAATTTTCTAATAAATATCATTGACAAGAATACTATTTCATTTCCAGTAAAAGATTGCGTGAAGCTGAATGATTTTTTATAAAACAAGGTACCTGTTCGCCTTGTGAATATTACTAAATTCCTATATCCTTTTTCTCTTCCGGAAATTGTTCCACTTGGTCCACTTCGTTTCCGTGAACGGGAGTTCAAAAATTCTTGAGAATTGCAGAGTAAAATTTATGAAGTATCTCGAAGTCCAAAGTCTTCCGACTGTACAAAGAAGTGAACGTTTAATTAAGCCTGTACTTCCGGTACAGTGATAGCTCATCTCAGTTAAACTTATTTATACTGTCCCTATAAGCTGAACCAGAAAGAACCATTTCGAATGTCCAAATGCTTTTTTCAAACGTAAAGAAAGTCGAGACTCATTTTATAATTAGCAGAAAGTCGCGGACTCGTCGTATCCAGCCAAATGCATGACTCGTGTTCAGAACTAAGAACAGTAACTGTAATTACATATAAAACAGTTACGTGTGAAAAAAGTTCGTGCGTGCGAAGAAAATTACAGGGCTGATCAACTATCCTCGGCCACCCTTTGACCATTAGGGGAGGAGAAAATCGCACGCACTATTTTCATTGAATTCTCAGCCGTCGTTAAAGAAACTCTTCAGAGCCATAGAGCGTATAAACGCATGGGGGAGCACGTGCCGTTATAGCATGAAAATTACAAGGGGGCCGGAAATGACGCGACGACGGAAACGTTCCGGAAGTAGGAGGAATCCTGGACCGTGGCCAAGAGCAATCATCCATCCTCTAATGATAGGAAGAGCGTTACTCGCCATGACTGCAGTCACTATCCCTGTAATCAGCAAAAAAAAAAAGGTTTAGTATCTCAATATAACCAGAGGTTAAGCGAGGAACCATAAAGTAATACCAAAAGAGAGAAAAATAAAAATCCCTAGGCAATCCCAGCTAAAATCCCAGAGACCGTACCGTCATTCGGATTGGAGAATCCATAAAAGGGCCCCGGGGAAGCCCCTTTTGGAAATTTCGAGTGAACGATCAAAGCCAGCCACGGTCATAGCAAGCGGCTGATATGCCATTTTCGAGAGAAAACCGATAATTGCGTAACTGGAGGATCCATTGCGTACCACCCAGTCTAGATAGCTAGGAAATGCGGTAGCCATTGTTCGTGCCATTTGTGAAAATTGTCAATAGCCCTCCCCTCGATCCATTTGTCCCCCCCATCGCAATCGCCAATCAAACATGAGCATTCCCTCATAATTGTCCTAGAAAAAAAAAGGGGTTTCGTCAAGTGTGAACGAGCCTTTAAGCTTCGTCCAGTGACGTAGTTGACTCGCGTGGGTGATAGCGGACGTGGCATGCCAGGGCGGTTGCCATTCATCGTCAATGGTACGAGAACCTGGATGGAGGAGGACTTGCTGGGTGAGGAGTTTCATCCTAGTGGTGGGATGAGTACGAGTCCTCGAGTCTCGCAAGGGGTGTAATGGGGTACGAGGCAATGGAGGAATGAGGATTCGAGACCAAGAGCGGAAGGAGGGAGAGTCACGGGGCAGGGGGGCAGAGAGGAAGCGTCGACGTGGGTTCTGCCAGGGTGAGCTACGGCCCTGCAGTGCTACGTGGCTACGATCCTACGGTGCTTCATTGCTTGGCCCCTACAGTGCTTCGGTGCTACGTTGGCGGCACCCTGTCAAGGTAGGGGAAGCTAGTGGCCACGGGGTGGGGTGGTACAACCGCGACTTGCCTCCGTGAGTGCTTGTGCAACCGTAGCCGTAGCAGTCCGTAGCCGTCGACGGCTGCCGTCGGAGTGGGGTGTCATATCGAGCGGAGAGGGTCACCGGGCTGGGCAGGAGAGTAAGGGGACAGGATGGGATAGGATGAACGGCGCAGAACCCTCCGTGGAGTGGGAGTAGAGAGTGGGACGGACGGACGCGAACCGTAGGAGTCCAGAGTGTGAGCTGGTAGAGGAGTGGGAGGGAGAAAGAGATAAACAGCAAAAGCCAGGAGATGGAGAAGGACAGAGAATGAGAGAGCGCGTCCGTCGTCGACCGCTCCCACGTAGACAAGGGTCCCTAGCAATCCCAGCCAGCACAGGGCCAGTATCCCCTTCATGCCCCAACCCCAGTACCACTAGCTGATAGCGACCCACGCTCCAGGTTCGCATTTAGCCAAACTTTTTCAACGGCCACCCATTTCCAAAACGTAAATACGTGGTCCTGGTGCTCAGCTTGCACCAATTGGACGAACCAGGACTGAGGTATCCACGATCCCTCTTCAACTTTTACTCCGTGCATTAGCAATGGCTCCCGGAAATATCTTCATTCTGCTGAAGTAACCAGGATCCTCTTCGTGGGTCAAGTACAAAGATTCTTACACTCCTCGAGGAACGTTCCCTTCGTCGGAAAATGTTAGAGCCAGCAAATGCACGCGTGCTATACAGAGGCGGCCAAAGTCGGGCGACTGTTTTTAGGCGTGGCCATAAAGCCCTGCTTGCGCGTTATTCTCGTAACCGTTGCCCCACGATGTTCCCCCGTGTGTTCACCACGTTCCGCGTTCTGCGTTCCTCACTCTTGTTGGCCGGTGGTCCACTTGGGTGGCTCCGCGCATATTTACTGCAGTCAGAGTCAACTTATACGCGCACTCCTTCTACAGGGTGTTACGAAAACTCGTGCACAGACGATATACCCCATAGAGTATGCCATAACGGTGTTTCAAAGGAAAACCTGTAAAGACACTTTTTTTTTAATACCGCGTATATACCTCCTCAAATTTCCTACCTTGGCACCTGGCAGTATCTTCAGTTTCCCTCAGGCAACCGAGTCGGTACCCGATACCAGCTAGCTGCTACCACGTAGACCCAGTGCTTCCAATTTTATTCTTCCATCAAATCTGGCATTAAGTGATGCACGACACTCTACGGTAGCATCCACCCTCGAGGACGCAATTTTTCCATGGGAAAATATAGTCTTCGCTATAAGGTCCGATCCAGCACCGATGCATCAGAGAGCAAGGAATGCTCTTTACGATCCAGTACCGTATCAATTCAGGGCTGTGGGTATCACGTGCTGGATACCAGTACGGGAAGGCAACGAGTTCCCTGAAAGTAGCCGCATAATTGCTTTGAGATACGCAGAGAGCCTTGCAGTAGGTACGTACGTATCTACCTACGTAACGTAGGTATCCAGGTACCTATCTACCGTCAGATACGTAACTACGTAGCTACGTGTCAACCAGCAGAAAGGCACACGTGCGCATAAGAGAGTACGTAGAGGTCTACAAGCGAGGCACGACCTGTTCACAACCCATAAAAGCTCCTGCAGACATGCCCTGGCTTTGCCAGGGTACTGGAGTACAGTCACGACCAGGAATCGTAAAAGCTACCATTACACTGGGAATCAGGGACACAGTTGGAAACGATCTGAACGCATGGACGTTGCGAGTAATTGCCACTGAGATTAGAAATTTCCAAGATTTTGGCACAGATGCAAAATCTTGAATGGACTTTGATAGTTCTTTTTTTCAAACCCTCTTTCCTATCTACGTCAAAAAGAATATCGCTTTCTTTTTTAAGCTGTGATCCAGTGTACATGTATGAGAATTTTTTTCCAGCTCTCTCTACCTGTAGACTCTCTTACCTTTTCCTTGACTTTTCATCTTCTTCTTTTTTAAGGATACTACTTTTCTCTCGTCTTCTTTTTTTTATCCTTCTTCGTCTTCTTTTTCCCTCTTTATCCCACTCCTCTGGTAACCACGAGAAGGCAGCTCTTCGGGCTCTTCGTCTTCTCTTTTTATCCGGCAGTGGACCCAGAATAAAAGACGAAAGCCGCTCGACTCTTTGAGGGGTCGTGAGAGATGGTACGTCTGGCGCTCTTACATGCACACGCATCCTGTCACGTACGGGGTGTCTAAAAAATTTGGTATTTTTTTTCAAATAAATCATATTCACATAGCACGCACGTATATTCAGTGAACGAGGGGAAAAAACCAAAATGCCCTAAGTCCAAAATTTTTTAATCGACAAGGACAATATCACTGCTTGAAAAGTGTATTAATATATTTTTTTTTAGCCCAGACTTTTGCCCACCAACTTTCCACTAATGGCTGCTATACCCTCCAGGTATTGTTGGGGATTTGGAAGGATTACTCTGGAGCCCAACTCGACACCAGACGAGAGATAACGAAGCTGAGCTTTTACCAGCCCCTTATGGTACTGTCTAGAAACTTCACCCCAGGTACCACTATCTCCTGCAAGATTCGAAAGGTTAATGCTTCTTGGAGTAAACGCCAATGCCTGTCTCCAAAAATTCCTCTGCGATTGATAAACTTTCCATTACTCGAGTCTGAAATCAATAATGCACAGTATAGAAGAATATATAGAGGATTTCGATTTTAAATAAATTTCGTTTCCTCGGTTACTAAAAATCCTCGTGTCTACCTGGAGACGTAGTGACTTTCTTCAGATTATTTATTTGTGCAAATAATTAAGCTGGATCGATCCGTCCAGTAAGATGCTTTCATATGTATTTTTTATTGTTACCGATAGTAGTTACACTTTCACAAAGATCGACCATAGTCGTCTGACTCGTTCCAGTCCAAGTTGTATCTCACTTAATTAAGATACTCCGCGAGTCATCTTTAATTGGTTTACTATAGGACGCCCCCCCCCCCTCCCGCCACGAACCTTGTAATTAATATTTTAATTCAACCAAGTCCACGTGACCCGCACCTCTCTCATTAATGGGGACGCGTAAACAGGAGCGTGGGAATTCGGCGTCTCGTTGCTGCTGGCGGCGCTGTTCAAATCAACGTGGTGGAATTCTCGCAAAGCCAGAAGTCCGACCAAGTGTATAAGTGGGGGTGACGGTGTAGTAGTACCAATAGTAGTAACAGTGTTTAAATACAAAGATACACAACTACACAGACATTCCTTAATGTCAGAAATGAGAGGATCAGGCTGGAAGCTCAAGACTTAAATATATCCCCTTTAAGGTCTCAGTCTTCAGAGTCTAAAGCACAAGAGTTCAGGAAGGTCTCCCTTTTACGATATTTCCATACAAAGAAGACCCCTCGGATCACTCACCGGATCTAGGATGTTTCGATTCAGAAATCGCAAGGTTCCTTCGATCAATCTGATTTCTCCCGAACTCCTAAGCTTCTGCCTCAGCATTTACCTGCTTACCTATCTAAGCCATCTTCAAAGTCTGTGCATCATTGAATTTCTACGTTACCAGCCCGGACCTAAAATGTTCAACGATTTATAACAAAGTGAACCTTCTCGGAAGGTTTCGCTATGGAATGCCAGGCAAACCTGGTTGTTATAATTATCCGCGAAAAGTGGAACACGAAGGAGAGGGCGATGCAGGGAGCAAACCGCAGTCATGAAGCAAGACCAGCAGGTAGCGATAACTAGCTGAACGCAGCTACGAGGATAGAGGCACCAGCTCTTTTTGCAAAGATTTGCTTGGATTAATTGGCCCGTTGGCAACCACGGAGCGTGCCTCTTGGCGAAGCGATCACGTAGCTCGTGGCTGCATACCCAGTGTCAAAAAAAAATCATTACCAGCTAGTTACTATATCGAAACCACATAATCCATGTCTCTGAAAAAAAATTCATCTTGGAGACTGCGGTATAACCTGTTAAAGAGATTTTTTTTAAGTAGAATATTCAATAGAAAGTTTATAATTATTAATAATTATTATACATGGACTGAAAAATGTTTAAGATATTTAGTTTGTATTATACTATGTAGGTATTTATATACGTATGCATATGTGAGGTTAGGTGCGTGCCGATAGTGGATAGGCGGTTGACCTAGGATCCAATCATCCGAGGGACCATCGATCTTGGCTTCTCTATTGCTTCTCTCTCGCTCTCACTCTCTCTCTCTCTCTCTCTCTCTCTTACTCATTCCTCATGCCATTTCTACTCTCTAGCGAACGCTACGGACTCGCCTGGTGGCAACCAGAACTGGAATCGAACACCGCGCCACGGCGCGTCGCACCGCAATGAGTCACCGGCTGCCATTAATTACACTGATTGAGCAAACACAGGCCCGTGCCGCGATGCGCGTTCACGGCATGATGGGACGGGTGGACAGCAGGTTGGATAGGATCACGTTAGCTATACTCCTGCATGTTCATCGCAATGTATTCCAGCCCTCAGTGGTCCTCGCCATTCCATCCATCCATCCATCTATATATATCGGTCCCTCATCGGCTTGATACGCCCGCATTGGGACGTGAACGTAGCCCATATTGTTACTATCTGAATTCTGCCTTCGTTACTCGTCAGATACTTCGGTCCCTACGCAAACCTTAAACCATTGCTAAAGCCACGCCGCTTCATGTTCACCTCCAGTCAACTCAACCTGACTCAGACTTCCCACCTCCATCGGCCACGACAAAGCCGGCTTTGCCGAGCGCGCAATCAACCGTGGCTAAAGTCACGGCGGGCTCGTGCCGCCTTTACTTTAATGCGACGGACATTGGGGTTATGTGCTCGAGCGTAGCCGATGATGATCGACCGGATATCTTATCCATGTCGTGACGCCTCAAATACATATACATATAGTACATAGACATCGTTTCATACTCACGTTAAACTTGATAATATCTATTCTTTTTTTTAAGTCTACTTTTTCTTATTTTATCTCAATTGTCATTGATTTTATCGTTTGCATGGTATTTTTATTTTTTTATTCACAGTCTGGCAAATACATTGGGAATGCATAGACGCTAATGAATGACTCGTCTGGCAATCGATGTTCCTAACCACGGAGCGCAGGACGAGTCTCTGTATAGTCAAAAGCCATATAATTCGTTTGACGATCGATTTAATCCATTCGATTAAAACTGCCTTTATATGCCAGAACCATGAGATTCGTGCAATCAAAAATTTGATTGGTAACACAAATAAGTGGAAGTGCGTTTACGGCATACGACGGTACTTGCCTAAATCTCTGAAAAGGGAAAAAAGTGATTGCAGAATTTCAATAATTTTTTAAGAACTTAATAATGGTCACGTTCAAATTTGCCTTGAGGCATAAGAATGTTTTTTAACAAGTAACTTTATACATGCTGATCATATTCTCACGTTAAGCACTGCCAGACGCGTCACGGTATTTTCCACTCGATCGAGCGAAACCGACGTTTTACGTCATGGTACAGACTTTAACTTTTTTCGCAAGAAACTTCACGTAAGCTCGTTATGACAGTGGTTCAGGGTTGATAGAAGAAGAATCCATTGGGACGACGATACTCTTGCTGAATAGAAAGACGATATCAGTTGCTGACGATGGTTCAGGACCTTTGAAGTAGCCTGAACCACCAAGATGGAAACTACGGTATCTCTTCAGCCACTTAACCGGAAATCACGTCTCCCAGACGTTCGGCTATCTGCAGTACACAATTGTTTTGTACGTTTGGTAGACGTATATGGTCCACTGACTTATGGTCCAAATATTGTTTGTCACGAGACAGTTTGGAGCTGCGCGACCACCGATTAAATGCCAGACTAAGTGGTTAATAAAAAGTATTTTGGCTCTTTATGGCTCGTCCTCGCGATGGCGACGCGTTCCTTCGTCCTTTTCATCCCTTTATTTAACATTCGTCTCTCTTTCTCTCTCTGGCGCATACTTCTTTATTATTCCCTCTCCCTGTTAGTCCGCCTCTCTCACGAAGTCACACAATAAGACGAGCTCTCAAGAGCGAGACATTACTCTTTAAAGCACTCGTAGCTCTTACCAGGCCTTTTTACCTTCTTCATCGTATCAGGACTGTACGCGGAGACAAAGAAGCTGCAATGCGAATAAGCCTAAAGATATAATGACGGATGAAGAATGAAAAAGCTTTGCTAAAAGTCCATCGGTGGCTGGCGAGCTTAATTATTTCTTTCCACTAGATAAATATTCTAAGGCCACCTCATTGCTGGTAGCGAACCCGTCTTTATTTTCTTAAGCTCCTTTTGTTCTTGTCCGTTCCTTTTTTTTATCTGCTTCTCTTTATTCTCCCGTCTCCCTCTATCACATTCTCCCTTTCTGCCTCTATCTTAGCGAAACTTTCGCCAAAATTCTCGCGAGCAGCGACCAACCGCGAATTTTACTCCCACGACGAAAACTTGTATGTCGTCCTGCCTCCTTCGCTTGAAATGCCCTGGTTTTACTGTTTCTGTCTCTCTCTTGCTCGTTCTGTCACGCGTCGTTATTCGCCTCCTTTTCTCTCTCGTACGCTCCACATATATCTCTCCTAGTTCCTCTCCCTTCTCTCACCTTCCCTCTCCACATCTCATCTATCTCTCGCAACGTGAGAGGATGCCGATGTCACACTCTCGGCACTTGACGTTGTCTCGGTGGCTGGCTTCTACGGTATAGGCAGATAACATACCGGGTGTCACTGAAAATATATTTTTGATTAATGAAACATTGACATTCATAAATTATACAGTTTAAAATACTCCCAAAAATCACAATCAATAAATACGCTGAAAATGTACTGTAATGTAATGTATGAAATTTGAAAATTATTAAATATATTCGAATTCCAGATAACAACAAATATCCTATTTATCGCGTATCTTTACCTAAATCCCCCGTAGTATTGAAAAACATATTTCCAATAAAAATAATTTTTTTATTTTCAAAAATCAGTAACACTCGCGTAACCGCAATTTTAATTATCCGCATTATTCGGTTTCGCTGTTCTATCTCGGTCGTCAAAAAAATAAAAATTTTCATAATCCTTGAAAAATACGATTTTCTAGACCACCCGTTGGATAACTTCGTACGTATAGGATACGTATGTGCACAGATATCGTGGTGTGTAAATATAGATATATACGTAGGTAAAGTCGAATCGGTGGCTCTCTAGCACGCCTGTCGTCCCCGCGGAACGCGAAGCGGGGTTTCGCTCGAAGCTTAAATGAGCCGCGCACTGTCGAGGCATCCGCGGCAACCGCCTTCCGCCTCTCCCGTCAGCATCCCCTTGACAGGCCACACTGGCGGCGTCTACCTACCTACCTATGTAGCTAGCTGGCAAGCAAGGGGACTATCTCTCTCTCTCTCTTTCTTTCGCCGCCCCCAGGAACGACGTCGAGCGACGACGGGTTCCTATGGTACGATAGGACAATACTTGATCAGCCATGTCTTGTATGAGTTCTCAGTTTCAGGACTGCGATATCCTTGGTACCGTGAAGGATATTCTATGGCAGCTTGGTAACCTGCTGCAAATACGTATCTACGGTCTGTTCAGAAACTAAGCGGCTTTGTACCAATGAACTGAAGGAACCAGATGAGGACTCGAGTAGATGAGAAAACTGAAGAAGAGATAAAAATTGAACATCAGTACTTTTAGTACTTTTGTGACACCGAGTATACGTACTTTGTTCCTGGTACAAATTACTCTGAAATTCTCAACCTCTTCCATAGGAGTTGCTCTCCTTAGGGGTAGAACGAACCTGAGGAATGCTGAGAAATATCCTGGAGCATTATAGTTGGCTGCTTCAGGTATGACGATGAGTCGGGTGATATTTCAGATAAGAATGTTTTTATATAAGGGTAGTGACTTGTTTAACTATCCTTTAACAGTCTGAGTATTTAAAGGTGTCCAATCGTGCATTCTGATCTCTTCGACATGAATTAGAATTTGTCCTGGAACCTAAGGAAAGAAATTTTAATCATATCTGACATTTATTATGGTAAAATCAGTTTTTATATATTTGTCAATAACATTGGAAAACCTGAAAAGCCTGAAATCTTGAATAACAGTGTTGAAAATTGCAGAATCGAAATTGAATAATGAAAAATTTGATTTATCAAAATCATCACCCTTTACCATATATTGCACGTGTACAGATTACATAAGTAAAAATAAAGAAGTCACCCCATAAGTACAGCACTCCGTAAGCGTGAGTGCCAAAAGTCAAAAATAATTTCTAAAATTAAGAAAACTAGAAATGAAAGTAACCGGAAGGCTCGAAAACAATAATAACCAGCATCGGTACCATCAACCATATCGCAAATACCAGCAATGGCAATGGCGATCCACGCTGCTTATTGAATTTCAGGACGATCCATTATTCTCGGACTGGTGAGTCAAAGAGTCCTCGAATGTCCCTTCCGACCCCTCGACGATAAATCGCATAAGAATCGAACCCGTACAATCCTTGCCGCAGCATTGGAAACGCGTCCACTCCCCTGGTTACCATGGTTAGGATTCGTCCATCTTCCCTATGGTCGCTGTCGCCATAGCTGCTGTCTCTGACTCTTCTTCTTTTCTTTCACTATCTACATTTTCCTTCTCCACATACCTTCTCTCTCTCTGTCTCTCTCACACCCAACCCCTAGACAAAGGACGCTAAACAGAACGCGCGATATACTTAATCGTCGACTTAAGCGTATGCACCCTTTTTTGTCCTCCGTGGGATAAAGGAGAGCGTCAGAGGCGCCTATACAGGACCCAGCAGCCGTTAGCATACTGATTCCGTTCATACTACCGCCCACTTGGATTTCGCTACGCATTGCAGACCCTGGGCCGACGCCTCTTTTCAATCTGTATGTTAAACGACCTGACTTCCCCTTTCTCACGCACAAGCTTTCTCCTCTTCTCCTCCCACAGACCCGCCAGAACACACCAGGAAGAGATGTAACCATTGTCCGCCTCTAAAACTCACTATCCAAAAACATTAGTACCCCATTGTCAATCCTTTACATACGTATACGAATCGCTCCGATCAAGAGTCTGTGACGTCATCCCATATTAAAACCATATATATATATATAATATACCAATAGATCCATCGACTCCTTTCTACCAGGATGACTTGTATGGCAGACTTCCTGGTGAACCCCGTTCTATTACCTTCGCGAAGGTCACCCTCTGGACCAAGCAGCCGGATGAGCAAGTGGCTAAGGAAGTATCAGAGAGCATCCATCCACGAGAATAAAGAGTCACGGGGTGGTCGGAGGCGCGTGCAATTCATTTCCGGGACGAGGGGGAGATAGGGGTAGGTAGGCAAGGGAGTCTGAAGAGGGGGAGGGAGGGGGGAGGCAAAAGCTCTCGACGATATAATTACAAAAGTTGCCAGAGTCGGCGAGCGCGTGCCGCCGAGTAACAAACATCAGATGCACGAGGCCGATAGCTTTGCGGCGTCGGGAAAGATGGGGGTTGAGGCCAGTGCCAGTAAGGGTGGGCAAGTTGTGAGTTATCAGGGGTGGGCCAGGCTCATGGCTCTACTACTTGAGAGCCTGTGTGAGAGAGTAGCCATGGGTGTGTAAGAGAATGAGAGAGGGAGAGAGAGAGACCGAATCCTTGGGGGGTCCAGAGGGGGTGAAGGGGGGAGGGGAGGGGGCAGAGGCTTCTGGCGTAGTCGAGCTTCGCATTAGGGGTATGAGGTGATCGATATGCCGTGCCGTCGCCAGTGCTACTCCGGGTAGGGGGTCTGCCGAGGGTGGGCCTGATCAGAACTACAGCGGCGTCACGCGCCACTCCATCCCCCCCGGCGTCGATGCCTGCTGCCACCCTCGTTCCAGTTCAAATACACCATCACCAATACCCGTCGCCCACCATCATCCCCTATCGTGATACCACTACCACTACTACTCGTATTACTACTACCCTCACGTTCGCTACCCGCACGCCACGTTGGTTTCTCCCCTTTTTCTGGGTTAAGTAGAACATCCTGAGGGACGTCGACCGAGAGGGGAGACGGGGGAGTGTAATTGCCACGACGTACTCACACGTGCATCTTTTTTTGGTATATATATGTATATCGTATCATATGCACATATATATATGTACTATACATATATGACGGATGTATGTACGGGGCCTGTCTCGATACTTCAGGTAGCATCGTATACTATGTACCCTTGAAACTCTACCGACTGCTGCTCATCCTTGTCCTTATTCCTCCGGTGACATATCTAACGTAGACTGGAATACCTAGCGAAGAGTCTATGCGTTTATCTTTGACCTTTGACAGTCTGAATATTTTCTATATTTTCAGTCAACTGTCTCTCACGTGAGAAAAAGACGTTTTGGAGAGCGTTCAGGGCAGCATGTCGTTACGGGACGTCGCGTCGTAACGCAGAAAGGACTGAGAACGGACGTTAATAGATGAGAAGGGCGCCAAAGCTGCGCCGCGACGCCCACGTTACTCGTACTCCCGATACACGAAATCCGACAAACCCACCAACGTAACGGGTGTTCCGAGAAGTTTTGGTCGATAAATTGTCTCTAGGCAAAAATGATGCAATTGGAAGGATAATTTTTTTAGGCATAAATCTTACTGCTATAGTCGTACGTCTTGTATAGATAGAGATTATTCGGTTTTTCTCGTTCGTTTCGTGTATGCATAGCACTGCTTGTTTCGCCGGTCACCCGGTAGACAAAGTTGTGGCCAAGGAGGACGAAACAAAGTAAAGAGAAGCAAAGAGACAAGAGCCGAAAGTGGTGGCGGACAACATAGGTCAGACTACGGATCGTGAGTCTAGGCTAGCAGGCGTAGAGAGGAGCCGTTGTTGGCCAACTTCCCAGAACGAGTTCCCGGAGCCGAATAACATGCCGCTAAGTCGGCGCACACGAGCCAACCGGCCGTTCGCCATCCGCGAATTCCCAACGAAGGCCAACTGCGAATCGGAATTAGTCTTCGGACGTCGCCGACGAACCGGGAAGCTGGGTTTTACCTTGGAGCCTAGTAGGAAGAAGCCTTGGAGTTTATCCCAGGAGGAAAAACAGAAGATCCCCCTTCCTTTCTCTTTCAGCCATCGTACATACCCGGTGATACAAAAGTTCATCGTAAGATTATCAAATTCCATTGGTGACCATAAGAAATCTGTTATCGAAAAAAAATAATATATAATAAATGAAAAACAATTAGCAGTATATAATGAAAATAGTCTAGGTCTCTAATTAATTGGACTAAAATCTTATGATATATTCCCTCTCTAAATTGGAGGAATTAAAATGAAGAATAGGACTACACCTAGATCCTGGATCCCGTACCGTTCTATTATGTTCAAGGCTAGAGGTTAAGTTAGGTTCACGATAACTCCATTGTGCGAACCTCTAAGGACGGCAAGTTCACAGGTAGAGGAATGGTCTGATGAGAAGCGTGCACAGGGTCGAGGTGGTAGCGTATGGTAATGGCGCGTAATACGATCTGATTGCATTTATGATGAGTGTGGGGTCGTGGCGCCTACCGAGAAGGGTGGACCCAGTATGGTAGAAAGGGAGTCGACGCGTGTCTGGTAAACGCGTGTAAATTCTACTTGTGGTTTAATGATACCGCCATTTGAGTCCCGTATTTCAACCCCTAAACCACGTGGAGATCTTTTCACAATCTTTACATGGTTTTCTATAATATATATATGTATATAGTACAGTACTCTCTCACGCATTCTCCTTCCTATAATCCTATATGAGACTCACCGATGCGTATCAACGATAAGAACGTTAAGAGTCACCCTATATACATCTCGCATACGGTACCATCACGTTCCTATCTACGATTCAATCGGTTTCCCATCGTTCTTGGTAACCCACCACGACCCCATAACAAGGTACGATTTCGCGTGACGAATCAAACCGCAAACCCCTGAAGCCGATTTCACTCGAGTACAAAGAGTCACCCAGTATATAAATGCTTCGGCCGAAGTCCTAGTACAGGTTTTTCAGGATCGATACGTCGATAACCAACAATTCCTAAGTACAGCTTCGTGTTCCAGCGGTGAGGTAGAAGCCGGTTGGACGTCCTGGTGATCCTGAAGAGTTTCAACCGTTCTGGATCTACAATGAAAAAAACCTGTTACTCGACGGAGGGTGATATTCCCGTTAGTAAGGGTGTAAAAGAAAAAGATAAAAATTAGGGATACTATATGTGTATTGCGTGCAACCTGGAACTCTGGCTCTGCAGGGATAACGGTCTGTGTTTATGCGGACAGAAACCGTCGCGACGAATAGCGACGCTTGTGTGCGTGTGCGCCGCGACGTCGGGGATCCTCTGTCCCCAAGAGAGTGATCGAGTGGATTGCCTTGACGCGCGGAACTTCTCGCCCATTTCTCTCTTCCACTGGGTTAGTCTCTCCTGCTCCGTCACTCTACCTCTCTTTCTCTCTCACTCTCTCTCTCTCTCTCTCTCTCTCGCTTCCTCATGAAACCTATCGGAATCCCTCTCCTTCCACGCAACACTTTTCCATTCTCTTTCTTAACATCTACTCTATCCCTTCCTTGCGTGCGTCTTCCACATCCTTTCACCTTCTCTTCACCCTCTCGTCACCTTTTGTTACTCTCGTTTCAAATCCTGACTGTCCCTTTTAAGACTGACTTACATATCCACTTCCAGCAATGACGGAGAAGAAAATATAAAATGTAGTTTCGAAGGGTCCATTGTAACCTGTAATAAAACTACCATTTTGTAAAGATTAGATTTAGATAAGACAAAAAAATAGTATCCAAAAATTAATTTTTTCAATAATTTTTATATTATTATTATGTCTAATATACAGTCGCTATAATTACTTTTGTTTCTACGAGGACAGTTGAATTTCCCAACAACATGTTGGTCATGGTGCTGCGACGTGATTGCGACTTTATAAATTATGACGTCTCACTCACCATTGGAGGTTATCCTCGATCATAATTGATTATTTATGGGTTTTTAATCTGGCCCGATACAGGGGTTGTACGCTCGATGAATCTTAAAAGAGGAACGAACGAGAATGACCGCATGGCTGCATCCTTTGGCTTTGGCGTCGCTCATAAATAATGCCCGGGACTGATGTATTAAAAACATGTCGTGCCTGGTCGCCCGACGGGTAGCGCGCACACGCGGCCGTGTGGTTACATGGGGGTGCCACCCTTATCGCGGTTTGCTCCCTCATTTCACTAGCACCCTTATTATTGCCGCCTTGTACGTATCTATCAAACATCGCACAACTACTGATGAACGAACTATCACCCTTTACAGTTTCATCGCCGCTATCACTTTTGAATTCAATTATTACGGCAAATCCATAAGAATCCATTGTCGCGCACATGAGAACTCGCATTAAAGCTACATAACAGAGTGCATATACAACCTTTAAGGAAATAACGAAAAATTTCTGAATTCGTTGATAAAGAACTTGCGACATATTTGAACCTACAAAGTTCTTTGAAAAACTAGACTAATTTTCGGCCACAAACCCGAGTTGCGTACGCTTCGTACACGTGAATCTCTCCTTCGAAGGTAACAACGTTCCATGCACCATCTAGCGGATGTCGCATGAAGTACCAAATGACAGTGCGCTCCGAAAAGTCGTGGAGTTTCAAAATTGAATTTGCATTTTGCGTACAGCTAGCAATCATCAGACTCTTCTAGCTACCGGACAGGGTTTCAGCAATTACGACCTGTACAGCTTTTGGTACTTTATTTTCAAGGGAGCAGAACTCTGCTGGATACGGCACTTCAACCCCCAGTGCCAACTCCAACCCCTACTGGCTCTCGTTTCGTGTGGCTGCAGGCGCCACTCTCCAACCCCCAAGGGAATTAATGTACTCGCAGCAACTCGGTCTCGCCTACTCACTCTCTCACTGTCTCTCGCTCTTTTTCTCTTTCTACCTTTCTTTCTCTCTCTTGCACGTTTACCCTCGCTATCTTTATCTCCTTCTAGCGTCTACTTAGTCTCTCTCGCGCGCGCACGCCTCAACCCCTAACATTTTTTCCCCTAATCGGCCAAAGCAGAAGTGAGAGACTAAGTGAGAAGGAGAAAGAAAGAGACAGATTAAAGTAAGAGAAAGAGAGAGGAAATATATAAAAGTAGAAGAAAGAGCGAGAGACCACACGAAGATAAGACGCCGACCTGCCGCGTGGGGAATTACGAACGTTTCGTCCGCGAAAACGATAAATATTTCAAGCCTGGCTTTTTTTCGCCACGTGACGCCAACGCCGCCACTCGTGACATCTAGCGGGCATCAAGCGTACCATTCTACTATACACGTACAGAACGGAACATCGCCCTTTCGAATTTACGGGGTGACTGTTATTATCGGTGGGCGCGGACCAGCAACGGACCAACGCAAATCCTAAGGTACTTATTCTCACTACAGTTCTGAGTGCGTATTCTCGAACCGTTCTTACAAATCGGCCAATGCTTTTCAAATGTCGCATGCGAGAATAATTAAGTCAAACTCGAGAATAAGGCCCCTGATGTCTTGAATTCCCTTATCAACTTACCTTAAGTATAAGATCCATGTCGGAGCTAATTTGCCGCATATCGAAAATATCGCGAAAGTATCGTTCTCACTTTTCTGCGATCCCGATTGGTCGTCGCTGTCGTCTTTTAATACGAGCTAATTTACAGCGTGGAGTGCACATTTACGGAATGCAGTCTTTGTGACTCTTAAATGATTCTCTATTCGATTAATAGCATCTGTCAATTATGATACAATATCCATTTGAATGCTAGTAGTAAATACCTTGGTGGGATCACGGACTAACTCATTAACTTATTTTAAGAACAAGAGACAAAGAGAGCGAGAGAGAACATCATTGTACTTAACCAACTCATAAAGAAATTTTACGTCATCAAGATGAAACAATCTGAGACAAAATATCTTCCACTTTAGAAAGGCTTCTCATTCTGTTTACCAGGTGCACGATATTATTAAACCAGGATTATTGGCAATTAAGCTAATAATAATAATAATCATTCCGAAGATCACTTCCTACTCCAGCAATTATCCGTTACGATTCTCCCGGTCAGATCCGAATTCTCTTGTACCGGCGGAAGTGCCAAAATACCATAAGCATAAACTTTCGCCTCGATCCTCCACCTTGGCTTCGCCATCCTTGCATCACTACATTTACTAGATTCGTCCTTGAAAACTCTTCTTCCTTCCTCCGCATCACCGTACATGATCGATCGATCGATCATTCCTCTGGACAAAGAAAAGAGGCGGCAAGAATCGGCCCACTTCAAAACGTGATCATCCTTTGGAGATTTAAGCTGCCTAATGTTTCATTGTTGGATCTGCTATTACATATATGTATACGCAATGCTCTATTATATAAACTACACTATACACATTGTATAAGTATAGCGTATAGCAAGGAAAGTGCTTGAAAGCGTTTTACGGTACCTGCTTGCACTTCTATCTGATCAAGTTGAAAAAAAAATATGCGAGTTGCTACACGTCGTCTGTAGCCACGTCCCTTACCCGGTACTCTAGGTAACCTAACCTAAGCCAGCTTTCCTTGAGATACTTGTATAGTAGCCGTGTTCGTCGTCTTTCAAAAGAAACGTGCTATCCAATCAGTTGCGACGACGGCACGAGTGGTCTACCTGGCAAACTGCTCGCCTTTGGAGATTCTCCATCTTTCTCTTTCTCTCGTTCTATGTCTGATTCTCTCTCTCTCTCTCTCCCGCTCATCCTGAAAAAGGTATATATAAAGAGCAATATGTATAGATAGTAAAGGGTGAGTGCGGTAGAGAATAAGCTTCCCTACAAGTTAAGTAGGGCGAGAGCGGAAGCGGAAACGGAAGCGGGTGGGAAAGGATCGGCCTGGGCAATTGGACTTACGTGATCGGCGTTATGAGGAATGCGGCGATCGGGAGCGGAGCATGCACCAGGTCGGCTAAATGGTTTTCCAATCAATTGCGAGCGTCGACTAATTGAATCCAGCACCGAGAGTAGGTTTCCGTGTCAGGAATTTGTCGATGCGGGTTGGCTAGCTTGATGTCTTGGATACGAGTCTGTAGAATCTAATCAGACCTGATGCAAAGGATTTTCATATATATACAGTAAATGAAGTATGTGTAAGATTCGTACCACATGTGAACGTACCTTTACCAAGAGCCTACGAGCACAGTAATTATCCGGTTACCTGGTAAACAAGGTAATCGCATTGTGGATCGTCCTGGTTGATAATCACGGTGAGCATTCTGACCTATTATTTTTTTTATTTAACCCCATTCCTGGAATATCGGGCAATAATCTTTCTGTATAGCTACTTCCTACCCTCTACTTTTTTCATCTTATCATCCTCAGAACTTACTTTCTTATTCTTCTTGTCGTCTACTCCTCCTCAAATCCTCCCCCTTACTCACCCGTACCATCTTTATACTTGAGTTGTACCGGGGCGACTTGACACTTTTCCAAAGTCTCTCAGAAGACTTAATGGGCGTCGAGGAGGGATACCGACGTTCTGCGTACTTGGAGTTTTCGTTGAGGAGAGGGCTTAGATAGTGTATGTGCATATATACGTAAAGGTTCACTGAGGATTTTGACCAGAGTGACGCCGGCATATTTTAAAGACACTTTTTCATTCTCCTTAGGACGACGTCTTTATAGCCAGTCTATCATAATTTTGGTCAGACCCTTATCGATTGTATCATTGTATCGATTGCATTATCAACAATTACCACTGAGTAATACAGTTCTTGGTGAAACTCCCATGCATGGAAAAACAGTGCTATCTATTCCATATGAAAAAGCTTCTCTCAACCTCGGTATTCCAATAGCACAAAAGGACATGTCAAACTCAGATGGTCTAGCTAACCCCTGGCCAAAGTCACAATCCTGCGCCATTAGCGATCGATCTCTGTTCTCTGCTACGTCAATTCCACCCCTTTGGAAATTATGTGCTCGCCAATTCTTGCACTGACCGAACTACAGTCAAGTACTATGATAAATAAAACCGTTTTTATCCTGGAGTCACAAAGAGTAGTAACCCTTCGATTTCCCTCTATAAGCTTTCAACGCTAATGGTAAAAATCCATTTTACGATACAAAGGATGAATGGGTTTAGGGTGATCACAGGTAGTTGTGACTTAGAAACGTTCATATTATTCGAATTTGGGTTTGATACAGTTTTTGGGTAAATGATTCAAAAGTATGAGATGTCGATAAGGTAGGAAGGTGTAGTAGAGTGACATCTATGAGCAATATCTGCAATGTAAGATAAGGTACGCTTTACCACCGATTGAGAGTGAAAAGAAGAGATAATCACGGAAATTTATCCTCAGTCAGCAAATAGGATCAAGTTTATTATTACGTAAAGATCTAAGCGTGAACGGTAGAGTACACTGGCGTAAACAATTAGCTTTTTTTACGGCATTGTCAGCGTATTATTATTGTTCGTTTTGCACAATAATATATAACTGACAAGATGCGATTACCGTGGAAAAGGGTATCCTTTACCCTTGCCGGATTTCCATTTTTTTTTGACAGTGGTAACGAATCGAGTAACATGTATTTAGATGCTGCGAAACATGAGACCGGCTGGGATAGGTTACGTTCTGTATTTCTATCGACGTAAGTATTAAAATCTGTAGAAGATACAATATTTGAATTTATTTCTTAACATTTTCTTTACAAACTATTCAGCGATGGCGGTGAAATGAGTCGAGAACTTAGTGCGATACACCAATCTGTATTTATTGGTGGACTTCTCGGTATGATGTATGGAGGGATAAAAAAATCACAATTCTCATTTAAAAATTTTATAAACACCAACGATGCTACAAAATTTCATAATATTGTGGATGCTAGGAGAACATTGCAAAACGAAGTGACTATAGGTTTCATAAAAGGAGCATACAAATATGGATGGAGAGTCGCACTTTTCACTGGTTCTTATGTGTAAGAAATATCTGAGTATAACAAATTTTAAGAATACTAGCGTTCTTAATCATCAATTTCTTTTTTAGAGGATTAACAACACTTATAGCCACATATAGAGGAAGATCTTCTGTAATAGAATATACAGTGGCAGGTGCAGTTACAGGGATGATGTACAAAGTACCTTTAGGTCCTCGAGGTATGGTATCTGGTGGTGTAGTAGGAGCTGGTTTAGGTACATTAGCTGGAAGCATAACATTGCTGATACTTAAATCGACTGGTACCACTGTTGAAGAACTACGGTACTGGCAATTACACATTAAAGATGCAAGAAATGAGTAAGTAACACATTGATATACATTAAGATATGTCATTATAGGTAGACTAAATAATATGTGATGTATAAAAATTGTTTCACAGACGATTACGTGATTCGGTAAAAGAAGCTATGAAAAAAAAAGACTGGGAAGCACTTCATGTACATAATGAAATAACAAAGGGAGTAGGTATTGAAAAGCAATTAGACACAATTGCTAAAGAGCCGGCACCAAAAGAAAAATCTTTAGAAGTAAAAGAGAACAGTAAAAAGTAATAGCACAAATTGTATATAATGGAAGTAATTTAAATATAATGTACATTACATAACAGACTTTATTCGTTGTTACATATCCTTACGATATAACGTACAGTGAGATACCTTTTACCTCTGTTATAGTATAGACTTAAATATTTCTTTTCTTTTTATGGAAATCACAAGATTTATTAGAATTCAAAATCAACGCTCATTTACAGTTATTTGCATCTCTGAACAAACCGAAACAATGGATTAAAGATTAAAATCGTGTCTTCATTTTAAGTCAAACACACAGCCTATAAACAGAACGTTGTGACAATCATTGACGGGTAAAGAAAATGGGATGGTGAATGATAATTACTTAATTACCTGATTAATAAAATAATAAGGGACATTATAAGTCAAATCTCTCCCCTCATTTCATTTCTCTTTGTTATTAATCCTGGGTATTTACAATAAAAAAATTTCCATCGCAATGGCTACCCTGTAGATAGATTTTCAAAACTATTCTATCAAACATACTAAAAAGGATTTACTCTATAAACTTGGATGTTAAATGAACGTTCTTGCCATCAAGTAAAAAAAAATATGTCAAATACCATGATAATAGGATGTTCTATAGGAAAGACGAACATAAAAGAAATACTACTCTATTATGCTTATTGAATAGGCCTGATCCCTAATGATACTGATCACAAATAATTATTAATCAAAATCAAGAGCAGTCGAAAAAAGAAAAGTTAAAGTCAGACCAGCTTCCTGCATTTCCTTGTTCCTCTCAAATACTCCTTTGAAAGACAATAAATTGTAAAATCATACCAAATACAGATACAAAAGGTATACCAAAAGCCAAATAGATGCCACTCAAAAAAAGACTGGGAAGAAATCTATTACTGCATGATTTAAAAGATCCTCACATTTGTTAAACTTGTCTAACGTCCTGCTTAATTATTTTCCTTATTGCCATATTTAGGGAGCAACAGAGACCCCACAATTTTCTATACTTCTTCACCTGGTGCTTCTACATCCTGGACCTTCGTTATACGTTTGGCGCCTCTATGCGGTGGACCCTTGGGTTTGGCAAACTTAGGTCGATGCAAATTGACTTTCGGATGCAATTCCTCTTGCAAGAAATCCTCGTTTAGTTCCTTCCCGTCATCTATCTCAAGCTGAACATCCAAAGAACATTGTAAAGAGCAAAAGAAAGAAACTCTGCAGCAGTAATGAAAGATTTGGAAAAACGAGAGGCACCTATGGAGACAAAACTGCAAAGTTTCAATAATGAAAATGACATCAGGTCTGACAATAGCTTTAATGAAGAAACGCAACAACACTCTCTTTCTCTTTCTAAGCGAATTTTCCTCAGGCCAATTCTGTAAGATTAATTATTTATTCTACTAGTTTCTTAACACTATTACATACCCGTAAGGATGGATCCGTGCTCTCCATTTTGCGCGCTATTTAAATATCCGACTCTGCCTAAACACGGAGACGGAAGTAGATAATAAGATTCTGGTTGAAATTGTATAATGGTTTTATTGTTTATAGTATATTTAATATTGGCAAGATATACAATTCATTTGTTCGTACTAAGGAACCTACAATTACAACAGAACCGTTTATAAATAATTAGTCATCAGATTTATCGAGAACTTACAGAATAGGCCTGGCGCTTGAACGCTTCATTGTTAAATAATAATAGTGCCCAGGCAAAAGTGTGCGTCTCGCAATAATATATACGTCAGAACACAATATCTTTTTCATTTCTTTTTTTAAATTCAATTCGTTCATGACTTTGAGCGTTTCAAACAAATTCGTACATTAAAACCCGATCGTGCGTGGGATCGTCTGACAGCGAAGTGACGAATCAAAAGCTTACACGCAACGCTACGTGAAATCACAAAATATATAAAAACGACTTTCATCAATCACTTTTGAATTTCTAATAAACACAATCAAATATGAATAAAAAATCAAGAAAAGTAATACGCCATCGAGTCTCTGATACCCTGTACTCGTAATTGCATGTACTTCCATTGAAAAGCATATACACTCTCGCGCCTCATTCGAATAAAACAAGAAAAAAGAATCGAACAAGGAAGAACAAAAGAAAATATAAAAGCAAGTACTCGGATTAAGCTCATTGCACACTGACAAAATACAAAAATAACGTACGACAATTGTTACGGTGTCAAGTGTTTGCTCCGCGCTCTTCCCTGTCGCCGACGCACGTGTAATTGATAGGCCAAAGATAGCGAACTTCAATATACTAGAAGTGACTGGGACAGAAATTTCTCAAAAGTTTTATAAAAAGCTACAAGAGTTAAAAAAATACACATCACGAAAAATAGAATACCTCTCGAATATCCTCCTCTTTTCCTCCTTTCAGGTATTTACGTGGTTACGGTCCCATCCGCAATAAGCTCCGAACTCCTGATTTGGAGGTGTGCGCGGTGTCGTATATTAAACAGCAACAAGAAGAAAAAAAGCAGCGAATATCGTACAATCAAGAAAAATGCACACGGGCGGAGATTTAAAAAAAATCTCATCTTCATAAACGCTCTGTAAAAACGCGATTACCCGTACGATGGAAAAACGAAGGAAAAGAAAACAGATTTAAACAAATAACAGTACAATTATTTACGATCTCGAATGCCCATTAAATTTCAAAGAGGAATTTGTCGATCCGCATTTAGCTAATATAAAGCCGATGGGACTCGCCACGTTCAGCCTTACGTTATATTTTGTGAATTTTAATGTTATATATAGCATTCGCAATATAATAGAATATAATATATATATGTATGTATATAATTGAATATATATATATATACATATCATATACATATACATATTATTCAATATATATTCAATATGTATATATAAAGTAATAATCATTAACACTAAGTTGCAATAGAAGTGACAATGCGCCACAAAAAAAGACATCCCAATCTGAGATATTTTATTGCAAGATAGAATTGCAAATATTATAACAAGGAATGCATTAGGGCGGCGCATATGTCGATTCGCATGCCCGTTTACAATATACATATATATGTATATATGTATATTATCGTTATCAATTAATTATTAGAATATAATGCAGAGCAGTTAGGTTATTGGCGTTAGCTAGCTAGAGCGCATGGAATTCTTTCCTAACTCCTCTAATAATCACAATACGGCAATCAAACTGCCGAGAAATACTTCATTGTTATTAAACAATATAATTCATCCTAATTTATTAAAATCGTAAACGTGCATATTTGTCGCGCTATTGCAGGCCGAGCCTTTTGGCTTTTTTTTGATCACCTAAAAATGAGAAATTAGAGGGCAACTTAATATATACGTATCACTTCGCATAAGACTAGGAACTAATTTGAGACTTGCCCTGCAGGATTTTTCATTGTTAATAACGACGAGTTGGATACTTATCAGTTTTCACTTAAATTTCTGAGATTTATCCTCATTCTGTAATATTTTATCTTAAATTAAGACTATCTGCTTGTGCTGCTGCTGTTACAGCTATACTAAATGTGCCAGCTTGGTGTGTGATGTTAATATTTTGAATTAAAAAATAATAGGATACAAATTCACAGCGAAGTAGGTAATATACGCGGGTATGGTGTAAATTAAGAGTTAATACCTTTCCTTTGTTTTTTAATTGTTAATGATGGTGCATACTAAAGAGGAACATGGTATAGTGTGTGATTAGTAGCGTTAAGTCTGATTTCAAATAATAATATAGTTTCTTGATTAAAAAAATTACCCATTCGACACGTCAAACGTATACAAAATAGTTTGTGTGCTTAACGAAAAGAAGAAAAGGGAAAACCCAGCAACAAGAAAAGGCTCGACCACAAGTTAGCGTTGCACGCGATAATCTTGAGGAGAAAATGTAATATTAATCTCAGTGTAAAACGAGACAACTGACCATATTTCGTTTACTAGGATATCTTGAATTTATAATGGTACGCCGTATTATATATATATACTTTTGTTCAGAAAAAGAGGGCACACATCAATATCATTAATTCACAATTTAATGCCGAACCCGATAAGAATTTGACTTGACGATTTTGGTTTGTTTAAAATTTAGAAAAATACACCGTTTTGGTCTACTCTCTTCAGCTAAATAGATATACGTATCACTTTGAACGACTAATCCTAAAAGTCATTAAACGACGTTTAATCATCAGTAAATGCTCTTACGTTCAAAATTCATTTAAAAATTACGCGATGACCTATAGAGAATCCGTAACATTTAAAAGACTGAATGTTTTAACAAGAATTCACGGGAAACCAGAAAGTCATAATATAAAAGCGAATGACGTAGTACGATGGACACGCTGTCTTCGTGTTGTCGGAATTTTTTAAAAGAAATTTGCATATATACGTGATACCGCGAACGCAACACAAAATTGGCAAGTTTTGTAAACCTCAATTGGAGGAACCTGTTAACTCAGAACGCAAGAACGCTTCTGCTTCGACTTTTTCTCAGGCATTGATTGAATAGGAGCAGAAGGCGTTGACGGAGTCACAGGTGTCGTGGCTGCTGTTTCTTTTATGGTAGGAGGGTCCTCCAACATGTCTGCCAACTCGTCTCCGCTATTTACTTCCAACTGTGATTGGTTGGATTTTTATAATGTACACTTTAGATTTTTATATTTTTATAAAGTTCTCGTGCCATAAATATATTTTGAGTATGCAATTTAAGCTTTCATGTTAAATCAGTGATACTCTAATGGGAGAATAAGTAGCGCCGCTACACAGTAGTAGGATAATCATTAGTACAACTAACACTTTATGAGATTGTTTAGTTACCATGACAGAAAATAAGTCTAAAAATAATATATTTATCGCGTGTTGTTACTCACCTTTTTTGTTATATTCACTCCGAGAGATTGAATGAGATCAAGTAGAGGTGCTTTGCACGAGGAATACAGCATCCTTTCTTTAATACTGCAGCTATACCCTGGCATACTGTATATGAATACTGTGGACAGAGATATTGAGACATGTACATCAAGTTCTAATATTTAAGAAATATTATAAGAAAATATTTTGAGAAGATTAGGACTCTCACTCACCTATACTTTCTATGTAATCGCCTTCGTGAGTGTGCTTGAAGTTGTAGAGATGATACCTGGCTGCGTCTGATGGTACCTTTGTTGGGAGTTTGTCCAAAGAAACTTCACAAGCCATTACCAAGTGTATCTTCTCCTCCTCAAGATCAATTTTTAATTGAACATACTCGTGAAGTCCTTTGCCTAAGTCAGTGATTGCTTGCTTTGCTTCATCCGTTACAGGGAAAGCAACGCCGCTCAAAGTCTGATGCCTTGTCTCTACACTATAATCCGTATTAATAGTAGTTTTCTTGAGCTCTGCTAGTTCCTCCTCAGCTGTAGTTAATGGTGCCGGTGCAGCATCGTTCCTCTTATGCCTACGGTATCCTTCCAAAGTAATGTCCTCAGAAACAGTTCCGTGCAATTCTTCTTTTATAGATGCTGTGCCAAATTCTTGTTTTAAGGTAGCTTTGGTTGACGCATACAGCATCTTCTGTCTAATTGGTGCAATATCAGGTGACCATGAGATGAATAACCAATCATATCCAGAATCAGGAGACTTTGTATCAAGACGGTATAAAATATAAGCTGGTTGATTTTCAACAATTAGTGGTTTCACCATTTTATCATAATCATCTTGCCATTTGCCAACAGGTTTTGAAGAGGAAGCAGGTACTAATTCCTCTGAAATACAAATGCCATTACATACTCCAAACCATTTTACAACATTGTATAAAAGATCCTTGATAACATGTTAAGTTCGAAGAAATCAATGTCTTATCAGAACACTTTGATAAAAATCACAATTTCTATTATCAGGAACAAGAGTAGAAAAGTAAAAAAAGGGGTCTCACCATTCTCTATAGAAACTTTGAGAACACGTATTTTGCCATCTCGACATTTTGCAAATACTTTCTTGAGTGCATCGTTAGCTGAAAAAAATCATCAGTGGTAAAAATCTTTTAAAACAGGGTGTGAATTTGAGGTTACAACAAGACCTATGCTTTCCTTTCACAAAGAAGGTAGTTATATCACACGCATAAAAAACTCTCCTTACAAAGTCAATACTATAATATTCCCAGGCTCATCACCTTTAATTCCAGTCTGATGTGACATTCTTTCCCAGATATCGCGGAGTTCTACGGACACACTACTACTTTTCTCGATCCGCCAAAGTTGACTGAAGTGTTCATGCACTACCCACCGGGGTATGATAGCCGACGTAAGAGCGAGCCAGAGCGAGCCAATAGTAATGCAGCTTAGTGAAGTACAGGAACATACACGGCCAATTACCGCTCGAGTTATTCAGTGGCCCTTAGCGACAGCGAAAAGTTTGACCTTGTAGCAACGTCATGCACGATGAACGATCTGTCAAAAAGAGATCCATTCTGAAGCAGTCCGGATACTGATGATTCGTCATACCGACCACTAAATTAGAACCCCTCTGATGTTAATTATATCGATATTAATGTTAACTGATAGAATTATAATATATTACTGCAGCTAAAGTATCATCTATAATATACATATACATATATATCTTGCGATATCGAATAAAAAATGTGAAACATCACATATAGTTCGAAATATGCCAGAAATATATATATATAGTCATGTTTGTGTATCCTTCTTCAATAATTTTATTTCCTACAATTTTGTCTTCAAAAACCCCCAAAAAATATTTAGTTGATCTTAATCATAATATGACAGCCAAATACATATCAGTGAATTGACTGGTTACATACTGATTTTAATTTTAGTTATATAAACAAATTTTGAAATTCAACGTGAGCTATTTCTGAATATATACTATATGTATACGTTATCAACTTTCCTATATGGTGTATAAAAAGAAATATTACAACAAGCAGAGAAAAAAATAATTGAAGGAAACAGTCAAGAGGTCGTTCGTATGGATATGCATACAAACGTTATTACGTGCTCCAATGTACGATAGGTTCGTTCGAAAATGAGTTGAGAACGCTATGAGCATGTTGTGTCTCGATCAAATGCATGCAATAAACAGAGAAGCAATGACACATTTATGCGCCCTCGGCTCATTTTTGAACACATCTACAGTGCTCCAAAGCACGTAAAAACGCTTGTACGATCGGACCTCCATAATTTCAATCGGATATTTCTTAAGGATAAACATGGCTACAGGTTTTACTCATACTGAAGTGAAATATATATATAATTTGCCATATCATGAACGTTCAGAATTATGTAAAGTTTTAAACCTTAATGATTCGTGGAAAGAACTTGCAGGTATGTACTTTTTTAGATACCTTACTATGGATTTTAATTATGAATCAAATAAATCAATTTTTCTGTTACCATGCTGGTTAGCAGAAACAGATTTGTTTTTTATCATTTCGTTTTAATAATTGTTAGCTAATTTTATATTTGTATTTAGGTACATGGATGAAGATTAATGAATTGAATGTAAGAACTTTATCAAGAGAAAAAAATCCTACCGATGAACTTTTAACTTTATGGGGTCAGCAGAATCACACTGTTCTTGAATTATTTATTTTATTGTCTAGAATGGACAACTACCAAGCAATGGTCCAGATCAAGTCATTTGTAGATCCAAAATATCATGCTTTGATAGACAATGGGGAAAAAAATCTTCAAAGAATAATACGTAAAGGACTTAATAAATCTCCAAATGTAAAAATCAGAGAGTGTGAAGTTGTGAAAAAAGATCCACCAGTATCTAATTTACTGAAACTCACAACAGATTCTATTTTGAATGAACCTGTACCACCCTTGCGACTGTCACCACCACTCCAAGCAATAAGTTTGGATCATTTAAACGTTTTATCACCTGCTGGAATACCTTACGCTTCACCCAAACAACAGAATGAAGCTATGTCTTCTAGAAAGAAAGCTACGATAACACTACCCAAAACTGAAGCAAACTTACCAGAAGCCCCTTACCAAGAGCTAGAAGCTGCAACAAGTGGTTGGAGTGTACATAATATTTTAGGAAAAGGTGGCTTTGGCACAGTGTATAGAGGTATTATTTTAATATTTCAAAGCTTTTATGTATCATGCAATAAATTCTTTAAAGATTTTGTCACTGATTGCCAAATTTTTCAGGACAATGGAAAAACACATATGTGGCAATAAAGAGATTAGAAGCACGCCCTTCTGGGCCAGATGATCAATATATGATTCACCTCCAACAGTCGTTTAGAGAGATAAAAATTCTGAATTCACGTGCCCATGAAAATATTTTACCATTATATTCTTATAGTTTGAATGGTGAAGCACCCTGTCTTGTGTATATGTTTATGCCTAATGGCTCCCTGGATGATGTTCTGCGTTTGAAACGTGGACATCGACCATTGACCTGGCTACAACGTCATGTGATAGCCCTAGGAACTGCACGAGGAATACAATATTTACATACTATTGGTGAAAAACCTTGGATTCATGGTGACATTAAAAGTGCAAATATTCTATTGGATAAGAATATGGAACCAAAACTTGGTGATTTTGGACTAGCCAGAGAAGGACATGAGCATGAAGACGTATTAGTAAGTACACTGAAACATTTTGATAATTATTTTAGGAGCATGGACATGACAAACTATTTTCTTATTTCATTAGGTTAGCAGAATTCAAGGTACAAGGCCTTATTTACCTGATGAATATTTGAGAGAAAAAATGTTATCCACCAAGATAGACACATACAGTTACGGCATAGTTTTGTTTGAACTATCAACGGGTCTTGCAGCATATGACGGTAGTAGGCCGCAGTATAAATTCCTTAAACAGTTTGTGGACAGTTGGAGCGAATGCGATATACCACTGATGATGGACAAGACTGCTGGTAAAGAAAAGGAGGAAGTGTTTAAGAATCTGTTATTTATAGGAAAATGGTGTACAAATCCTCATTCAAAGGACAGGCCAGAAATGGAATATGTTTTTCGGAAGCTCAATAATCTCTAAAATAATGTATAATCATTGCCACGTTCATTGTGATAAGTTATACCAGCTATGAAATATGAGAATTTTTTATTATAAATCAAATAAATGTATTTTAATATTCTTCTATGAATCACTAGTTCTGTTATTTTACAACAGTTTTAAAGTCTATACACTTTTTATGGACAGTATATACAGCAAACGATAAGTCGACTGATGTATACAAAAGACCGTAAATTATCTCATTTATGTATATCAACATATCCCACCCTGGCTTCTTTATTAAAATCCTAATATGCTATTAAGCACACGTAAAATACTTTTCTCTTTTACAATTTCATTCGAACTTCAACTACTATCACATAGTATATTAACTAATTCAGGTATATTCCAGTGTATTCTAAAACACTACGGGTATGGTGGTCTCAATCAATTCCGTATGGGTAAACAGAGACACGAATGATACTCGTAGTATTAAAAGAATTTTTAAATACACCTACATATAATCTTTAACTCTCATATATCCAGTGAACTTCTTTATTTTGTTTACAAGCGTCATTATATATTACCATATATGACTGATTGGAAATTCCCACTGAAATATTTTGGTGAAATTATCAATGCAGAATGCTCACAAGTTTAAGAGTCGACCTCAAATTTCCAGAATCCAGTTACAATATTATTTCTATGAAAAATCGATCTATTAAAATAAAACTCATTAAAATCCGTGCCCCGGAGGCTCCTTGGTCTCTAAACGAAGGACAAGATTAGTAAAAAAAATATAACATAACTGTAGAATAGGTTTTTTGTTTAAAACGCAAATTAGTTTAGATGAGTTGGTGATCAGCTGTACCGTCATGTTAAAGGAGAAGGGGTCAATAGTTGGAAATTCCATATCCCTCCTCTGACTCCTTTTCAAAACACATGATATGTTGAGTTGGTGGCAGTCGAGAATCCTTCAGTTAGTGCAGTTTTCTAAACGTTAATACCTAAATAGTTGATTTTCATTTTGCCAACTCTACTTGGTAGCTTGGAGAAATGGCTTCTGGTAGTAAACGTACTACGATGAAATATATATATAATTTACCTTATCGGGAATACTATATGTTGTGTCGTTATTTGAATGCGGATGACACATGGGAAGACGTTGCGGGTATGTATTGTTTATTGGGAAATCCCAAATTGCGCTGTACATCGTGATAGATAAGCCTTTCAATCGTTAACCAGTGAGTTGTGGTTGATGAACTGGAATTTTGAGAATATTTCAATAAATTTTATTTAGAATGTATCAAGATTGCTCGTGAGAACATTAATCAAGCAGCATGTTTTTGTATTTCACAAACTTTCTTGCTGAATAATTAATTTTAATTAATGTATATTTTCTATTCAGGTAACTGGATGAATATGGATGTGTTAACAATTATGGATTTGCGAAGGCAAAAGAATCCAGCTGAATATGTTTTGAATCTTTGGGGTCATGAAAATCACACTATAGTTGAATTATTTGTTATATTTCATAAAATGAAGTTCTATGAGCCAATGAAATTATTGCAGCCATACGTCAGTCCTAAGTATCATTATTTGTTACATGATGTAGAAAAGTATCTTCAGAAATCAACATATAAAAAAACAGAGCCTGATAGATATTCAAAGGACATGAAAATTGGAGAGCAAAATTGCAACTGGAAACAGCCTGCAGTTTCCGATCTAATCAAATTATTATCAGAGACTTCTACTAAGAAAGATCATTGTATGAAGAATAAAGTCGTGCTGCAAGTACCAATAATAGAAGTTCCACAACCCCAAAGTGATTCTAATAACTTAAATGTGGTTTCACCGAAAGCAACACCTCTACATGACTTAAGTATAGTAAATCAAATTACTAACACATCTAAAAAGAATAACAATGTATTATTTACAAAAAATGAAATTACACTACCACAAGCTACATACGAAGAACTTGTTGTTGCTACTGACATGTGGAGTATACAAAATGTTTTGAGTAAAGGCAGTTTTAGTACGGTATATAAAGGTAATACTTTATTATAGTGTTAATACCTTCTTTTATACAATGGTTTATTCTGGAGTGAAGATCTGTACAGTTTTTATCAATTATAAATGTTCTAGGACAATGGAAAAATACAGCAGTGGCAATAAAAAGAATGGCACCACGTAATCCATCCTCAGACCAATATTTAAGAACAGAGATTCAACAATCATTTACGGAAATAAAAATTCTCAATTCGCGTCCTCACGAAAATATTTTACCACTTTACGCATACTGCCTGGATGGAGAGACACCCTGTCTCATTTATCAACTGATGCAAAATGGATCCTTAGACGATGCTTTGCGTCTAAGGCGAAATTCTGAACCACTCAGTTGGTTGCAGCGTCATGAAATAGCTGTAGGAACTGCTAGAGGATTACAATATTTACATACAATTGGAGATAGACCATTGATTCATGGCGATATCAAAAGTTCTAATATTCTGCTTAACAAAAACTTAGAGCCAAGACTTGGTGACTTTGGATTAACACGAGAAGGACCAGAGAAAGCAGATATGCTCGTAAGATATAATTACAAAACTTTATTATATATTTCAATACTATGTGAATTACATAAAATGTATCTCCTTTTATTAGGTGAGTAAAATTCTTGGAACCAAACCTTATTTACCTGACGATTATCTGACTGACAGAAGATTGTCTACAAAAATAGATACTTACAGTTTTGGAATCGTCTTGTATGAACTGGCAACTGGTCTGTTAGCTTACGATAATAGTAGACCACAGCACAAATTCCTTAAAGATTTTGTCAAAAACTTTAATAAAGACGATCAGGCGCAGATCATGGATAAAAAGGCTGGAACAGAGATGAAATCTATTTTCATCAATTTTATACTATTAGGAAATTGGTGCACGAACAAGCTACCAAAGGATAGACCAGAAATGGAACCTGTCTTTAGAAAATTAAATAACTTATAAACATTAGAGAATTCAATCGATAAAAATGTGCGATAATTGTAATATAAGTATATTTTTTACAGAATTTGATATTATTTCATGAACTAGTAAATTATGGAGAATATTCAGTTTTTCCGTGCTAAGATACAATACCTAATGATACATGTCAATAAGCGCACGGTGAAAAAATAAACTTATAAGAATAAATATAAACTACAAATTGTAAAAACCGCTCCCTTTTTTTATATTAAAGAATTATTGAAATAGAACCATAACGTCTTATGCTTATTATTTTCTAATGCATAGAAATTATCAAATTTTGGAGCTAACAGTTTAATCTACAAGCAGTGACATCAGGTTATTCCGTGTTTAAAAAACCGAAATAAGTAACAGTTAATATAATCATTCATCATTATGATAGTATATACAACAGTAAAAGTATGCATTTTTGAAAAGTTGTAGTTCACAAAATAGCAACTCCGCGTAAGCAGTTTTTTCTCTTCTATATGTCTATTACCTATGCTGTATTTACTGCGCATAAAATGGCGCATTCATTTGTCTGTAGTTGCCAGTACTTGCGCACAGTCGTAAGGTAGACGTTTTCTAGCCTTTCCGGTCTCCGATAGCGTAGGTTCGTTTCGGCTATAAATTGGGACGAGTAGTGAGCTTCGATTTGCAGTGAATATAAGTATTTACGCTAGTAAGTAACAGAGAATGAGAATTTTAACAAGTTTTATGATGCTTTGAAACGCGGGTATAGTAAAAATATTGTAATCTTATGAAAATCTGTATTCATCGACTGACCAACTCCAACAATACCATGTGTTTGACGTTACTTACTGTGTTTTTAAAAATCTCTTATTACTCTTATATTATTACTCTTATTTTTAGAAATATGTTTTTCGAGATAAATAAATTTTATTAATTTTTGTGCACAATTAACAGTCTATGTGTAGTCTATTTTTACTTCTAATGCATGGATATTGTACGTATTTGGTCTATTTTATACATAGGATATTGATATAACCATGTACACTGATTGCGTCATATATTTATTGGAATACTAATTTGCTTAACAGTTATAATATTATTAATTATTAAATATATTTCAGCTTTACTACAATCATGAGTCGTTTCTTTGCTACTGGCTCAGATTCTGAGTCGGATAGCTCGTCTGAGGAGGAGCAAATTCCCAGGGCACCAGCAGCAGCATTCACAGTCAGTTGAAGAGAAATATACAGTTTTATTCTTTTTAATATAACTTATTATATCATATATTAATTTTTTTCACAGTTCAGTGATGAAGAAGAAGAAACTAAGCGTGTTGTTCGTTCAACGAAGGAAAAACGATATGAGGAGATTACGAATCTTATTAAGCTCATACGCAATTATAAAAAAATTAAAGATATGAGCAGCATGCTTTCTAGTAAGTTAAATTGCTCACTCTATAATACACAATTTTATTGAATTAATTGTATGAAATAATATTTTGTCAGGCTTTGAGGATCTTATGCGGGCATATCAAAAAGCATTGCCAGTCATAGCAAAAGAGGAAAATGGTCAAACGCCTCGTTTCTATTTGCGGTGTTTGGTGGAAATGGAGGATTTTATAAACGAAGTTTGGGAGGACCGTGAAGGACGTAAAAATTTATCAAAGAACAATTCAAAGTCATTGACCTCCCTGCGGCAGAAACTTCGAAAATATAATAAAGAGTTTGAAGAGGATATCGCTAAATTCCGCGAAAATCCTGAGCAGGATGACGACGAAGAAGAAGAGAAAGGTAAGAGATCCCAATTTCTCCTTCTGTATCTATGATTCGACAGTATGTACATATGTCATTATTATAGCTGAAGAAGCAGAAGAATCTGAAGAAGAAGAAGATCGTGCTGCAGCTTTCAAGAAATCTGGTTCTGAAGTGAGTGCACCAGACGTCTCAAAATTCAAAGTAAGTCCTTCGCTTTTTTTAAACTCAAATTTTACCTTGTAACAAAGAATTTTTTAATCTTTATTTTTAATAATATCACAGAAAGGACCAGCCGACGGAGATGATGGGAGTGAGAGTGAGTCGGATTGGGGAAGTGATTCCGATAGCGATAGCACGAGCAGCGAAGATGATGGACAATATCAAAATATCCGTGAGCGTTTTATAAAAAAGTAAGAATTTTGAAAGTTATGGAAGATTAGAGAACATAGAAAACATGTAGAATTATTCAAATCTTTCAATCACAGAGCCACTGACAAGGATGAGGATGAGGACAAAGCAAAGAAGAAGGAGCAGAGAAAGGAACGCAAGGATAAAGAGAGAAAGAAGAAGCGCGATGAAGATGACGGCGAAGGCGAATGGGAAACTGTTAAAGGTGGTGTCGCAATTCCTTCAGAGAAGCCGAAGATGTTTGCCAAGGATGCTGAGATCAATGTAGCAGCAGTCCTTAAGAAATTGACGGAGGTTATCGCAGCGCGAGGCAAGAAGCGCACCGATAGAAGAGAACAGATCGAACTTCTACACGAATTGCAACAAATCGCAGAAGTTCATAATCTTGGTCCAGCTGTTGCTGTTAAAATCAAGTTTTCTATCGTGTCTTCAATCTTTGATTATAATCCGAAAGTGTCTGATGCCATGAAACCGGAGTACTGGTCCAAGTAAGTATAAAAGTTTCCCAAAATTCACCAGGTATTTTACATTTTTTTTTATTGTCAAATGAAATTTTCATTAGGCTTCTGGAACGTATCTCAGAAATGCTAGATATGTTGCTCAACACTCCGGATATGATAATAGCAGAAACCATTAATGAGGATTCTGAAGAGTATGAAACACCACCTTACAAGTTACATGGATGTGTTCTAACTCTAGTTGAACGTCTTGACGAAGAGTTCACTAAATTACTCAAGGAATGTGATCCCCACAGTAACGAATACGTAGAGAGGTTTGTATTTAAAAAATCCAAATAAGATGCACAATCTGTAGTATAGTAAATTTCGACGATAGAACAATCCTATAATTATTTTGATACAGATTGAAGGATGAAAAGCAAGTAGCAGCAATCATCGACAAGGTACAAGAGTACCTGGAAAGACAAGGCAATGTATCTGAACTATGTCGAGTTTACCTGAGAAAAATTGAACACCTGTATTACAAGTTTGATCCGAATGTCTTGAAACAGAAAGAGGTAAGGTTTTTAAAATATTTTTTGTGCATTAAAAAGCCCTTGTACTTACGGATTTTACTGTACAATAATCTCTTATCTTTAGGGAGAAATTGGACCTGAAGTGGTAACTTCAGTTCAGGTTATGGAGAAGCTATGTAAATACGTTTACGCACGTGACGGCACAGACCGTCTCAGAACACGTGCAATTCTGTCGCATATTTATCATCATGCACTTCACGACAATTGGTTCCAAGCTCGTGACCTCATCTTGATGTCTCATTTGCAAGAGACAATTCAGCACTCTGACCCAGCTACTCAGGTAAGTCTTGGCAATATAATATAAACATCAAGCAATTTTTTATATTATGACATCGGATATTTCTCTACTGTTTTACTTTCATTTAGATTCTGTACAATCGCACTATAGCGCATTTAGGATTATGTGCCTTTCGCCATGCCAACATTAAGGATGCGCATAACTGTCTTGTGGACCTAATGATGACAGGCAAGGTTAAGGAATTGCTTGCACAAGGTTTACTACCTCAACGTCAACACGAACGTAGTAAAGAGCAGGAGAAGATTGAGAAACAGCGACAGATGCCTTTCCACATGCACATCAATCTAGAACTACTCGAATGCGTCTACCTTGTGTCTGCGATGCTCATTGAAATTCCCTACATGGCTGGTACGTTGCTTTTAACGTATTTTATTTTAATAATACCTATTGAACCATGTTTTATAAAAAATTTTTTTTAATGATACTCCGATGATTTTAGCACACGAATTCGATGCGAGACGTAGAATGATTTCTAAGACTTTCTACCAGCAACTGAGATCGAGCGAACGTCAGTCCCTTGTTGGACCACCGGAGTCAATGAGGGAGCATGTTGTAGCTGCTGCGAAGGCAATGCGGAATGGCAACTGGTCTGCTTGCAACAATTATATTATCAATGAGAAAATGAATGCTAAAGTATGGAATAATTTCAATACTGAGTTCCTTAATAACAGTATAGTGTATCATATTCTACAATTTAATTCTCATATCATAGGTCTGGGATCTGTTCCATCAAGCTGACAAGGTTCGCGATATGCTAACCAGGCTAATCAAAGAAGAAGCGTTGAGAACATATCTCTTTACTTACTCCCATGTCTACGATTCTATCTCTATGCCTACCTTGGCAGAGATGTTCCATCTGAAACGACCTGTAGTTCACTCTATTATCAGCAAAATGATAATTAATGAAGAGCTCATGGTAAATCCTACTCAATGATTGACTATCAGTCATTACTTAGATCATGAATAATTGAATATGATTTCTCTATTATAATGTGGTAGGCATCGTTGGATGATCCAACTGAAACAGTGGTAATGCATCGCAGCGAGCCCAGCCGTTTACAATCATTAGCCTTGCAACTCACTGATAAAGTAAACAATTTCGTTGACTCCAATGAACGCATCTTCGAAATGAAGCAAGGTAATCAGAAATTTTGTTTAACATTAGTCATCATTATTTAGGAAGCATAATCATCTAATTTGTGTCCTTAATCAATCTCCAGGTAACTTCTTCTCGAGGGGTGGTAACCAAGGCAACTTCAGGGGCGAAAGACAGAATTATAATCGACAGGGACAGGATTGGGGCCGTCAAAGACGTGATCGTGATCGTAATCGTGAAGAGAATCGTAACTATTAAACGTATAACTAAGTATAATTATTCACAGGAATACGAAAATAACATCAACTGTCCAAGAACTTTTGTTTTTCTATTAATATTTTTTCTTTACGTACCATACGTGCATATTATGCGACCTCACATCCTTAATCCAGTGACAATGTACATCAGAAAGTGGTATATCCACTTGAAAAAAATAATTTTAATACATTTGGAAAGTATCTACATAAAAAATACACCGTGTAATGTTATATAGTGTTTACAGTGCTTTTATATGTTTTGTATCATTTCAATAAGTTTATTGCCTGTCACGAGTGAATCTGAAACTAGGACGATTCGTGTGCCTGTTGATTTTTCCACCAATCGACAAGCCGATATTTCTCCGTAGGTTATCCCTCCCACAATACAAAGTACTATGGTTTTTGGTTGCACCGGGCCACGTAGGCCGCTTATGGTACATTCGGGTAAATTTATTAGGTCATCGAAACTTTTGCGATCCGTATCTTGAGATAGAACGATGTTTGCTAGTTGTGCCTGGAGAAAATTCAGATATTTGCGTGTACTTTGGCATTAAAAATAAGGTAAATGAGTATAGGGAAACATACTATAGCTGGGATATATGCGCCACTGTAAACATAGCTGGGACACATAGGAGCTTTCAGATCCAATCGTTTTGATTGACTTGGTAATAATTTAAGACGTTGTGCTCCTGCGGTCCATTCACTGGCCCAGTTTGGCAGCTTGTGGAGAAGATTCTCAGTTCTGTAACGTAGTAGGCCCGAATTGGCCATCTTGTGGAATAATGGTATATTCTGATAACCGTGGGCATGAAGATGTGACTTTTGAATTGATTGCAATTCTGAGTGCGTTGCTCCATCACTGGTGATGGAGAGTAAAGAGAGAAGACGGAGGCTCCTCAAAGGATAATCGTCTGTGATAAGAAAGTATATTAGTTATGAGTTTATAAGATTATATAACTGAGGAATTAAATGCGGAAAAGAGAGTACCTATATTTTTTTCTATGTAATCCAAGCATTCTTTTCTGCCATGGCATTCCAGTATGGACTTCTCTATAGACTGAAGAATTTCAAATGCTGATCCTAATGCACTGACTATAGCCTCGCAGGCAGAAATGTGAAAAGACAATTGTCGCTTTATTTCTGTTGTCTTTTGCAATTTTGTAGTCACGTAACGCTCCATTTCTGCCAGTTTCATAGTTTGCGTAGCCTCCTGCTCAGCTGGTACAATAACATAATAGTTCGAAACCTTGTTAAAGTAGGAGATGAATAGTAGGTATGGCGTAACATGCATTCATTATAAATGAAGTGGAAATTACATTTAAGAGACTTAGCCTGACCACGCAGGATTGGAAAAACATCACTAAAATGTCTATCCCTTACTTCACTGTAGACATGGTCCTTCCTGGGATCTAACTTTGTTTGCGAATTACCCAGCACCGCTGTGCCTATATTTATTTCAAGTACTTCACTCAGCAGGCCCAAATAGGTGACTGGTGTTAAAAGGGCAGGGGCCAGGTCATAGTTTCTGTCCATTAATATTAAAGCTCCTAATTGATTATCTGCGCCTGAATGAGGCAATGACTCCTCCATGGATTCCATCATCTTCAGTATCTGCTTACTGTATTTTCCAAGAGATACTGTGAGCTTTGGTTGACCCAGAACTAGTTGTAGCGACCATAAACTCCTTGCCAAAGCTGGCAAGAGACCACCATCCTTGTGATAGTAAAGGTCAGAAAACATGGGCATCTCCAGAGATAGAACATTTTCGTCAATACGTATTAATTCCCAGGACAGTGAACGGACGGTTACGAGTCCAACAAGACCTGATTATTTTCATAAATTGTATATGTACAAGAATGTTCATTTCTATATATCTTTTTGAAATCAATTTATAGACCTTCTTCTTCGATGAGTGAATATAACACTGCAGGTACCAGTGGAGCTACCAGTAAATGATGAGATAAACCTCTTGACTGTATCTGTTCAGACTGTATTTGGTCAAGTACTCGTTTACAGGCAATGAGATCACAGGATACAATAAAAATACGTTGCGTGTTTGCAGGATTCAACCCTTGCTCCATTTTAAAGATCTTGTCAACACCATGACGTCTGAAATAGAATATTGTTTTTACTGTAAGACAAGATGACAAACATTGTCAATCCAATTTACCTTAGCACAGTAACACCAATAAAACAATCTAATAACTTCATTAGCTTGTGCTCAATTATCAAGTCCTTCCGACCAGGAATTGAATCTAAAATTTCAATAAATCTTCTCTGACTTATCTGTTGGAACGTGTCCAGTCTGTCATCCAATGTGATATCCATTCTCGAAACATTAAGCATCTAAAACACATGATATTTATATTAAAAACTAAAATATCTTGAAACTTGAAATACTTTACCTGGCTTTGATGAAAAATATGTTGCAATTAGTTACTGTACTGTCAAGTCTTTGTATACCATTAAATAAGCCGTCAAAACAATACGGTATACAAATCATACACGTTATTTAATGTCATCATTTAAATGTCAAAATAATCATACAAGTTTAATGAGCATTCATCACACATTCTTGATTTTACTTGAATATTTCTTGAAATATATCTTATCCAAAACATATCTAAGAAACGAACTCTTTTATGTGATACTTTGAACTTATTTAATCAAAAAGAACACGTCTTATAAAACACCTGCAGGTTATACCAAATGGACAGGTCGCGCGATCAGCTGTTAAAATTACCGTACGGGATCGTTCATATATGGGACCATCAATACATTTTTGGAGCAAGAATTACAAGAAATAATATAGACAAATAATATCAATTAGGACTTCCTAAATGCAATAAAAAATTTTATATGGTGTAAAATGTTAATATCATCGTATCTCTACCTGAATATTTGTATTTTCGATCTGTTATGTATTTGGAATATCTAGAATATTTAAACTGATTGGGACACCTTATGCCAGCTTCACACAAATAATTTCAGTATTTCTGTGATAAATATTGAAGTTACGGTCGTCGATCTAACTTCAAATTGTCAGAGACTTTCCCGTAAAATTTATAAAGGTTATTTAAAAATGGCGGACGCATCGTCTTCCGATACTACCTCAGATTGTTGCATTGAATGTTTTTCTGATATTTCCTCTGAAAAGTCCTCGCTGGAGTACGTTATAGTTGGCCAGAAGCCGTGCACATTACATCGACGAAGCAAGAGAAACTTCCTGCAGAAGTTATTCACGCGAGAGGTCAGATTCTTAACCTTCAAATAACAAAGACATTATTGGAATTGACAGACCTCTGCACCTGTCAAGATTCATTGAAGCTTTTTGTGAAAAAATTCACTTTAAACAAAATGAGCATCTCTTAATTATTAACGGCATTGTATCATTGTCTGGTAATATTACGTAAAATGCTGGTGTTTGCAAAGATGAAACTAGAATTCTCTGTAATTTCTGGTATATATTTTTTTTTGTATAGTTTTATTTTGATGTGACAAGCATATCTTTTTTTTTAAATTAATTCTTTATGATTTGATTTCAATTAAGAATATTTTATTTGGTCTGAATAATATGTTATATATTTTTAAATCTGTTTAATAGATTAAAGGTTGTTTATCAACGCACAACAATGCAACAGAGGAAAGGTTATTTACTTCTGTTCCTCCATGGCGGCATTTACCACTTTCACATGTGGTACCCAAATCTGCACTGGAAGCTGGGTATGTTACTGAACATAATTGTATTGGATTAATTTTAAATTACTTAAATTATTGAATTTTATGTATGATGCAGTTTTAAGAAATAAGAAGGTGTAAAGATGCAATTGGTACACTATAATGGTTTTATTTGTTTTCTATGTATACTATAGGCATATTGTCATGGGCTTGACACAGTGTGGTCAGTTTTTACTGACTTATACATATAGTTTAGATGTAAGCGGCAACAGCTCTCTATACAAATACTTATTGCATTGGTGGGCATTCACGCCAAATCGTGTGGCGCGAAAAGTTTCTGAAGTTACCCTATTCGGTAATTATACCATCTACAGAGAGCTGAATATAGTTATATCACAGTGGCCTATGGAAAGGAACAAATTGGTCATACATGGGCTCTGGTAAGTAAATAAAAATACAATCTATGAATTTTAACCATAAGGAATCAGTAGCTATGTGATCAAATTATTTTCTTCAGTACGGATTGGTTGCACTTACAACCAACAGACAGAGCCTATTTGACCATAACTACTGTACCTTCGCTACAAAATTGTAAAGACTGTTTGAAAGTTGCTGCATCTTACGAAGAGGAAGGTAAAGAAATCAAATAAATAAATTCTAGCAATAAAATACGCTAAACAATATCATCGCTATTTTTGATCTTGTAGATTTAGCAGCTAATTGGGATGGATGCGTTAGGTGTAACTGCCTACAGCATGGACTGACTGTTCACACAACTTATGAAGTGATCTCACCATATCCAAGGTTCCGGGCGGCAGTGTGTTTGAAATACTGGAACCATGTTGTAGTGAATACAGGGAACTTTTTACACGTACTCAGGGTAGATCTGGACACAGCTAAGTCTAAGAGTCAAAAGCCGAGCGATAAACAAGACTCAGTTATAGTTGACACAGTACCCTTAGACGTAAGCGATGTCGAGGAAATGGATGATACCAAGACAGAGTGTTTCGAAAGCCTAGATGATAAAACGGACGCGACGGAGAATACGAGCGAACGATCGCCAAATCGTGAGCCAGTTCCTGAACGCGACGAAATAATGAAAACCGAAGAACGGCTCGGACACGAGATACCGTCAAATACCTCAAGCATTAATCAAAGTGACAATATCTGTGATATTAGTAAGCCTAGTAATAGCTTAAACGTTAAAGTGTGCGAATGTACGGATAGCATCGAGTGCAAGTGCGATAACCTGAACTACATCTCGCGGATGGAGCAACAGGCGATATCCGTCAGAGACAAGATCCTCCAGGACTTCTGCGAGGACGTATCCCAAGAGCTGAATATCGGTAGCGACCTAATCACCCTAGTGAAGCATCCTTCTTGTTCACCAAGATCAACACCACAACGACTTCCAGCGGATCTGCGACCCCTTACATGGTCTTCGCCAATACTTACTCCACCCTCGGATATCTTGAGGACACGTAACTCCGAATCTAGTCATAGGAGTATCCGTAGTCAGAGACCGATATCTCCACAACCTGGTGCATCGAATGAGAGCAATGCTATTAGTATAACTTCTATTAATTCACCGTTGCATACGCTCTCTATAAGTCCATCTCCGTCATGTTCACCACGTCTTATGTCTCCGCCTATGACGAGGTCCTTCAGGCATCTTAGTCCTCGTAAGAGATCTACCTTGCAGTCTCCACCTCCATCAAGCTTAACGTCACAGCCCAGGACACGAGCCTCTCACAAACTCATCCTCGAGGCAGAGAAGGCTTATGAGTTCACGGATGAATCTCAAGAAACCTGTGAGAAATTGAGCTCCTTCAGGAAACGAAGACTCGCTGACAAGAAGTATGAATTCTGTGATGAAGCTGAGGATGCTGAGAATATTGTCCCCTTTAAACACATCCGAGATCAGTCTAAGCCTCGAGGATGTTCTTTACATCAAATATCGCCAGTCACGTCACCGGTTATACCCAATGGTAGGCGACGCAGAATGGATTCTGATCATAGTGACTCTAGTGAATTAAATCCTCAAGATCCAAATTCTTTGAATGATATTCAGAGTATGGAAACAGGTGAATAGTACCAGTTATCATTTAGAGAATTATCATTCAGATATTATACCTTGTGATTACAGCTGAGAAATGCGTACTACGACCACTCAATCAAAATCAAATACCAAATGGTGGCTTACACAGAGATCGATACAGCAAATTGTGTCCCAATTTCTCTCCGCTGGTTCCTAAAGTCACTCTACAGTATCCTACAATAAAATGTACAGCACATTTCAAAAGAAGCTACATCGAATTGGACGACGAGATGGTGTCTGTAATCACTGACGTTGAAGGTTTGGAGAACATACTGTCCCAATGTATTTTTTGTTTTTTTTTTCCTTACCATCCTTAATTAATTTTTATTTTAATTGTGATAATTATGTGAAAATGATTTTATAACAGATGATGAAACTGGAGGTTATGTCAGTTATCAGTGTGTACTACCAATGCATGTGCATGGGTCTGGCTATGCACAAATGCAAATGATCAGCAATAGTAAAGCAGAAAAGATGGTAAATGCTGTTGAACAAAATTATAAAAATCAATACAGTATAGCTCGAGTTTGTCTCAATTAATATGAACATTTTTCAGATGGTACCTTGTGTATTGGTGAACCAATTAAGTTTTGATATTGAAACATTCTCACATCATATCGCAGACTGGATTTGTACAAGATTCAAAAAGAAATACTGGCATTGTAGTGATTATGATATTGAGATCATTGATGTCTGTGCTCTTAGTGGGGATGTCATTTGTCTGCTTATTATGAAAATACAGGCTAGCGAATTATGCAATCAGACACAATGGTATGTCTATTTACTTTCATAAATTTAATCTTACAGAATTTTATTCGCAATCGAATTTCATCTTATGTCCCTTTAGCTCGCAGGACAGAAAGCAATATGAGGTGGGTTGTAAGTTCACATGGAATATCGATACGAATCAATATAGAATAACAGATGTCTTACCAATGGCTGAAGTCAAACCAAAATCATCGAAACCATTAAAAGTACCTCACTTTCGAAGTCCATTATGGAATCCAACGAAACTAATGGCCCCCCAGATGCGAGAAAAAATCCAACAGCCATACGCACGTGCCGTACGGTTTCTTCACAACGACATGACACTTGCAGGTTTGTTTCAACTAGAATTAAGTCATATTCTATCTTAATGTTCGTATCATCAACATTCGCAGGAGAGTCCATTACCAGGCTTCACGACCTGGACAACCTCGTGGAATTTTACATAACTCCCTTGCCCAACGATCCGTTGATTTAATAAGAAAAGGAAATCTTGACCAATGACATACAATGCAAATAATAAATTATTATCTGATGACTGTGACTAGGTTATTCTTATATCATTCAATAATCAGCAAGCCCTTTTAATTCATTCATAAAGCGTACAAGGAAACTGGTGATAGTTTATTATGAAAATCATCAAGGGTAATATTTACAGTAAACATAATTGTCATTAATTTTATGACTATACTAGTTAAAGAAAGGTCACGCGGAATGTTTACCAAGCATTAATATAAGAGATTCGTTAATAACCTGAAGCATTAATTAATCTATCAAAGAGAGGCATATTTCATTTGCATTTTATAACACATTAGTACACGCATAATGTACAGGCAAAATGGCACATGAACATCTCACTTTCTACGTTGTAACCGTGTGACGTTCTATTTCAATTTTCGAACGACATATTCGTCGTTTACAGGAAGGATAATTGTTACAGGTAAATACTAATGTTAACTAATTAAATTGATTGTCAATAAATATCATTTGCATAATGACACCAAAAAAGTAACGAGAGAGGAAAACAGAGAAAATGATAACAACGAACAGGTACTTGGTCCCAAAACGAATCGATGACACAGAAAGACGGATATATAGATAGAGAAACGGGACATTAACTTTAGGGTCCTCTTCAATGCTCGCTCTTTTCTATCTAAACTATATCTCTTCCAGATCTTCATGGTCTCCGTTAACTTACTCAAATTTGTAATTTTTACCTTGTAGTGAGCAACATTTTGGCTCAAGCGTATCGCGTATTTTGAATATATTCGGTATCACAGAATAATATACGGCGAGAGATAATTAAAGCTTATTGACACGATTATAGGTTTTTTTAAAATACGTAGGCTCTTTTAAAATTATGTGGATAAATATAAAAGGATAAGTCAACATGTATATCTTTGTCTACAGGGACAATCCATTGATATCTATCTGATAATTTTCTCTCTCACCAATATTTTCTATACTACCTCATTCATAAAATTAGCTATAGCATTAATTATTATGCACGGTAGAAATGGACATGAATTGCAGAAAATTTTCTTTTACCATTGTTCATAAAGGTACTTTAACGGGAGGTCCTATGGTAACGTCAGATCCGACTCCATCCAGTTTCAAACCAGCAAGCATTTCCTCCCACGCGTTCATACACTGCTGATAATACGAGATTTGCTGATTACTCATCGTAATCAGCATATTTTTCAAATCGTCACGTTTCTCTGTATTCCAACGATCAATATCACTACGCAAATTTTCATTTGCGCATTCGAGACGGTCTTGAAGAAATTCTGAACGCTTAGCCAATCGTGGAATAGTTTGTCCTAATCGTTCTAATTTCTCATCACGAGACTCGCCTTTCCATAAGGATCCACTCCAACTTTGAGTCGACACGGAACCATTTGAAGCGCCCATAAACTATTTTGATCACAGAATATATATTGTGTAACATATTTTGATAAAATTATATTAAAGTTAGCGTGTACATACCTGATCTTTTTCCTGTCTTCTTTTTGCCAACTCATCGACTGTCATTTCGTAATCTATTTGTATGGAATCACGACGAGCTAGGGCATCCTTGACAGCATCTATGTAGGCGAGATAATCCCGTTCTTGAGTTGGGACAGTGTCGAGCAGTCTTTGGTGTGCTGTTGCGTTTGATTCTACCGCCTTTGCAATGGCTAGTAATATTGGAGCCAGCTCAGGCTCTGATGTAGACCACAATGTGAATATTGGATGTAGCTGGTGTAACTCCACTAAGTATTCTGTAGGAAATAAATACAAAAATGAAAATATAACACTAATGTTATGATGATTTAAAAAGAAAAAATGGTAATTAGTTTTACTCCATGGACCTTGGCGCTCTTTATGTATGCGATGATTGATTTTATCTATAGTTGACAATTTATCACTGAGTGATATACAGTAATCGCGTATTTGTTCAAATTCCAGATGACGTTGCTTCATAGTGTACACGCTGGCCATGTTTTGTAGAGAATCTGTCATTTTAACTAGGACGTTACCACGATTTTTACGATGAATTGAAAATTCCTGTTGACATAAGCGACATAAGCTTAAGCAATTGTGTTAGTTAACTGAGGATACATACTGCAGGCTTTGCTGTTAGGAATATATGCAGACTCTTGTCACAACTAAGGATTGGATGATTGACAACTCGGTTTAAGAATGCATTCAATAGTTTCATACGTGCAATGATGAACTCTTTAGAATAACGATCCAACTGTGCTAGTAGAGTATGTTTTCCTGGCATTGGCTGTAATAGAGAAATATAAAGGACTTAATATATTTACAATCAATGATATATATAATACATGATAGCTGCACATACAGGTATAATGTGTGTTGGATAAGTATCCACAAGTTTCTGACGAAGCCAAATAAAATCATTGTAACGCCTGCGAACAATATATTCTCCTTCCTCGAACTCCGGACGTGATGTCTATAATAAAACAGATTTGTAAAGTTTATGTATATAAATCCAAGGCTCGAATACACTTACCCTGGTAGAGATACGAAATGTTATAAAAGTTTCTAGAGTATCGAGATGCTTCTGTGGATTGTCCACCTTAACTTGCAAATCCCGAGAGTCTAATTGGAAATCAGATATTTCTTGTTCTGGCAAAGTAGAAAAGCTGTCGATGGATGGAGAGGCTACCTAAATGTAAGTACCAGACATAACAACTAAATATATGCTATTGACAGTAGAAACAGTTAAATATAAAAAATCTTAATCCTTACAACAGAACCTTCTACAGATGTGCTATAATTTGACAGAAAATCCGTGTCACGACTTTCTTGCTTGACAAGACCGCCAGCAGCCATTGAGCTCACTTCTAGGATAGCCGATTCGCCCATCGTCTTTTCATCAAAGGATTCTACCTCCGCTTCCGAAGAAGTCATCATATTTTGAAACTCTTAAATAAGCCGAAAGGTTGAAGGATCTTGACAGCACAAACAACTCACGGTGCCGAGAAATACGCGCAAAGGCTACACGAAGCCCAACTTAACGGTTAACTTCAATGTTACCTCTACTTCGCGGATAATACACTGAATTGTGAACGGACTTTAATGTTGCGTGTTCGAATTAGGTACTTGTCACGAATGGCTAGAAAGTTAAAACGACTGTGAAAAACAAATTTTTATATACATACAGCATGTGATTCCTACGTATAATATGGGGGATGAAAGCTTTTATAATGCTAATTGTAGGTAAAGCAATAAGGTTTGTTACTGAAAAACGGATGTGATAAGTATTGCCGCTTTTCGATATTCATTGGTTATTTAGCGTTGCATACTAATTAATGCTTTGACTCTGATGATTTACACAAAATCAATCAATGTTGATGATCTATTTTTTCATTAATTAACTACGTTATATTAAAATGTATGCATATCTTGTAGTTGTTCATGATGTGTAGTATTCAACTAAAATCGAGATTACATTGTATTAATCTGATCTCTCTTGCATGATAGTTTATTTTTTCACTCTTAAACAAACTTTGTATAACAGTGGAAAGATATTCAATATCTATTTATAAATCATATCTTATTTCTTACTAGGAACTGACTTAGTTTTTGGTATTGTACTTTGAACATGAGCGTATTTCGGATTTTTTTTCACACCAAGATGCGTACCGGATAAAGATGGTGACGTATTACTAGAAAATGATGAAAAAGCTGATGAAACTAATGAGTTTTCTCTTCTGTCTTTTGGCTCATTAGGTGATATTTCTCTTCTCTTAGAGCTTGGCTGTAGAGATGATGTAGATGTTAATTTTTTATTGGAAGCAGATCCTCGAGTGTTGCCCGAAGAAGACTTTGAAGATGTTGGTGTTATCGGTGCACTCATGGTCATTGATCTTCGAATTTTTGGACGCGGTATAGATCGCACCACGTTTGAAACTCGAGATAGCCCAGGTATGTGTCCAATGGCAGATAATCGCCGGATGGGCCTTATAGTCTCTTCGAATGCCTATAGTTTTTACAAATAACAGGAAAAGGAATAAAATGATTTTCCATCTATAGGCAACCACAAGATCAGATAAATTTTTTAAATCATCCTTATAGACATGCAGCATAGTGTAAAAGCTACCTGAACTTGAAGCTTACGTTGCGGTGAGAATATAGAAATATTAATAAAAAATATTTAAATATAGAGTCAAATACCTTTAAAGTATTCGACTCGCTACCACTACTTGTCATACTGTCACCGTGAAGTAACGATATGGTATTAGAAGCGAGATTTTTGATCTCGTATAGATTTTGTAAAACGTCTTTATTGTCCATGAAAGGTTCTCGTAATTTCCAGTCATAAGTGATTTTATTATCCATTGTGAATGTGTCTGATCTTTGCAATGCATCAGAATTAACAGCAGGACTCGATCGTGAAATAAACTATGAAAAGAGAATTTTGAATTATTTAAAAATCGAACGATTTTTTATTGCTGTCAAATACCTTCTTCTCACTGGACTTTGCATTGGCGTCTTCAGTGCCTACATCCATTTGTGTTTCACTCTTTGGTGTTAATGGACCAGGATCAGGAAGATCATGAGAGTCGCCTTTACTTGTAGATGCAGTCAGTGTATCCAATGATCTATACCTTAAAGAATTCCATAAAAAATTTAAATAAACAAATTTCTTTTATGAAATTTGTATTCTCTCAATTATACATTCGATACTCTAACCTGCTAGGCATTTTTCTATTGTTATCGGGAGAAACTGGAAACATCTTTGGTATGTCTGGTGCATCTGGAGTTGTAACAATTATACCAATTGCAGGTGTTCTCATTATTGAATTTTCAAGTTCTCCTTTTGCCAATTGAATAATTGCATTTAATAATTCCTTTATTGCAATCGAAACATCATCCTGTATTTCATGAAATGTATTGTTATTTATAATTTCATTCTGTAAAAGATACATATTTTTTAAGCATAAGAAGAATATTTAAATAATATTCAATAAGTTCAATAAGTATTCAAGTGTAAAAATCTATCTTATTAATACATAATGATTATATATGTTAAATTTAAATAGTTTTATTCACCTGAAATTCTTCGCCATATTTTAAATCCGATGGCGAATACATTTGTATCATTGCACTAACAAAATGATCGCTATTAGAATCTACCATTTTCTTTTTAGAATTATTATTATCTACTTGAAAATTGTATCCAATTCTAAAAAGAAGTTTTTCTAGCTCGGTCTGATTGACGTCTTCTAGCTAAGAAAATTTAGTTAAAATAATTTAATGAAATATTGCATTGAAGATCACTGCACGGAAAATAGAAAAAAAATATAAATCTCACGTCCTTTGGAGTCTCCCTTGAGGCCCAGAGAAAAGCCCAATCAAGAAATTCCTTCTTAAATTTCGCACTATTCATCCTTATTCTTCTTTAGTATTCACGTGGAATGTTATATTGCTATTAGAACAGCTTTCTAAGTTCTGATCAGTGTAATTGAACATCGAAAATTCACTGGACGACCTTACGTGTTTACATTTTTTTTTTACACTACATATATAATGATTGAAAAAGATCATCAACATTTTCATTTGCAAATGGAGAATAGCTATTATCAAAAAAAAATTTAAATAGCTTAGCAATCAGGACAAAACGTGATATTTGCATTTAAAAAAAGCAATCTTTGAATTCATTTAGATGTTAAATATCAAAAAGAATGGTATTAATCAAACTGTCGGAGTTAGAAATTTCTGAAATATTGCTATAAAGTGCGGGAACTCAAACCCTCTGTGATTGGTTATAAGCTCAGAATTATTTATTGTTAAGGTGTGTATTCACTGAGCGAACAAACAGTATTCATTGAATTCGGTTGAATATTTGTTCGTTGTTTTATTCCGTTTACTGTTTGCGCTCGGTAGTAATATGATTTTTAAACGTTTTGAACTCGTTAGCAAAACTGATGGAATCCATCAAATGTTCGAAAACATGAAGATCTCGCATGACCATGACAACGACAGTTAGCTGCGATTTTTTATCCGATCCGTAGAAACGGTAGTCGTGGTAACACATTTTCAGTGTTACAAGAAAAATTTATAATAATGAGCAGATACTTTTCATTAACAAAAGATCATCCAGGCATAGCTGTTGTGATAATAAAAAAACAATGGTTGCCAAAAAGTCCTAAATATTGTTTTTTCGTGAAGAAACGATCGACGTTTCATGGTAAGTAATCTACAGAGGGTTATAGGTTACACAAAAATTTCTCCATAATTTAGTAAATATACAATTTCTTATTTAATTACAATAAACAGGTATAAGAAATACAACAAAGTTGTTAATTTAAAGACAACGGAATTCATCTATTTACTCAGAGGCTAATTTTTACTGTAAAAATGGTTTGAATGTTCGCGGGCAACCGAACCTCCAGCACGTCATACATGCTATCATTCATTAAAGATAAAATATCTTAACTAAAGAAGTCACGGTACATAATCTGAAGTACTAGAGTATCACCTATGCAGATTATCATTCTCCTTAATCTTTACCTCCTAGTTATATTTCAAAAGGCCACGAAGAACGTCATAATGCAGCTACTCGGGACAGTGCGTGGCTGCCCCTTGATACTAGTTGCGCGCGCACGTCAAACAAAGAGTTCCTTAGAGATGAGAGAACTTTCGTCTTCTACGTTAGAATTTCGGTTAAAATTAAAGGAAAGCGTATAGAAAAATTTATTCGAATTCTCGACAGTCTCTTGCGATTTCCAGAAACCCCTGCGGGGTTCGTTGGAGGCGATAATTGCGAGAAGAAAAATGAGTGAGCAGGCGTGGTCGTGGCACGGTTAGTGATGCCGTAGCCAAGGAGACGGTCAGCAGCAGTCAACTGACACTACGTGCAGCCGTCGTCAACAAAATATACCCTTTGGCAGTGTGTTGCTAGTTTCCTCTTTCTGTATTTCCGCGTGGTTTCCCGGGCGACTGTCGAGGATTGGCCCACGGAAAATCCTGGAGACCGGGCGGTCGCCGGGGCCGCGCAAGACCGACCGGGCGTTGAGTATTCTTACTCGCCATTCATGAAGACAGGTGAGGAAAAAGATCCTACAAACGAGTTATGAGCTCTTCTAGGCATGCATTTCCTCATCCTTCTTGTAATAATATTGTATGAATGTGTTCTTCCTGCTTTTAACATTTTTTTTTAAATATCTGGCTTAAGGAATCGGGTTCGTGATTTCGTCTAGAATAGGACGAGATCGACGATTGATGAACAATCCTGTTTCTGTACTTTGTATTTATCATAATTTATTATTCAAGTGTTATGCTTGTATCAAGATAATTGTAATGTTATCCTACACATTCGATATTATGACTGTTTATTAGCATGAGGGAAGAACTTTTATTATTACTACTGATCTAAAAGTGCAGGTCGAGATGTTCTTGAAACTTCCTTAACACTTATTCCCAGATGTTTATGGTTATACTGCATAGAGCATATGCATAAAGATCTTAAGTTTTCTAAGATTTATATTATGTTTAGGATTTCTAAATAAAATTGAACAAGTAGCAAAATATTTTTTCAAATAAGAATTTATTTATTGCGTGAAGACTTGCATAGCTGTAATATTCTTGTCTTCGCATAAGTTTCACCCATGAAGTATGTTGGTGGTTAAAAAAATATATATCAATTTCTAATGGTGAATGTTATGTTTAATTGAGACGTTATAATGTACTCATGTGCTCCTTCATGTTTCAAATATTAACCCTGTTGAGCATTACTCCGTGTATGGTTTGGGTAAATACTATTGAAGTACTGTAAAGTAGAATCGCAGGGGTCTTAGGGTACAGATTTATTGTTGTTAGAAGTGCATTAGCATTATCCCAATCAACTTCATTTTGAAGTTACTAACTGAATATTACAATGAAGCAAAAAACAAATTTTGCCAGTTCTATCACTGTTTATTGCAGTTTTCTTGTAATACCGAATATTAAGGGTTCACGTTCAGGATGGCAATATTCAATTATATTTGACTATTGTTAAACGTTAAATGTAACCCACTATATGCACAATGCATCCTGTATTATTATTACACACAAGTGAATTCATTCTATCATGTCCCACAAATCTTTATTATAAAATCAGCTAATATATGGAAGTCTTAAAAATTTCTTTTGAACATACAGCATTAAAACGAAAAGTATACCTCCTATTGAACGCTACCTTCGATGTCGCTTTCGTATTATTTCTTTCATATTGAAAGCTAAGATTCCGAGTTTACGAAATCTTTGAGATAAGAATGTGGACCTTCAGAATTTTCTGGTGAAAGTAAAAAACGTTTGATATATGCTTTCGGAAGATTTCTCAAAATGATTTCCTTCTTGGACTCTTGCTTTCATGTTTCTGATCTGTAACACTTGTCCTGGTTCTCATGCGTCACGTCCTTTTAGTTGTATCTTATAGGCATCTTTTGAGATTACTAGGAATTTACAAAAAGCGTAGTCACTAAACTTGCTCATCTTTTATATCTTCGCTCTTTGAAGTCATTTTCTCGTAATACAAAACGGTCAATATCCAAGCCGAATAGTCCGATATTATAAAAATTGAAGTGAGTGAGTTTACACGTTCAGCTGCAATTTAATATAGCATTCGTAATCATTCAAGTGTGTGAATTGCAATAATGATATGCTCTAAGCTTTTGCAATAAGGATTTTAGCTAGAATAGATGTTATACACGCTTGTAATTGCGATTAAAATATAATGCTTGTGCAGCCATGCCAAATATCCTTTTTGCTTTGACCATGCAATATCATGGATTAAACTTTATGGAATATTCGTCGAATGGCAGGAGGTGGGGGACGGGGGGTGAAGGCACGTGCGTACCTTGAACACAAGTAAAAAGAATGGTAACAGGGTGCACGAGGATATCGCATACTGTAGCCTGACAGAAAGAGGGTAGGGTGAATTCACAAACACCAGCCATGCATAGCAAGGGCCAGGTGTACATACAACATGATATGCACCTCAATCCAACAGTCCCCTTTAGTACATCATAGACTTTGTTACGGGCACCTTGCCCCGTGCCTTTTAACGGGTTTTGCTGTAAAAATTATTTTTGTCATTTTGTTTTGCTTTTAATTTATTAACTTACCACGTTATAACTTAGAGAATCAAACTTCACAGATTGTTGGGTAATTATGAATATTAATATGTTAGTAGAAATATGGTGAAGAAAAGCACCATGTAAGCGTGTAGATTAATATATTATATATGAAAAAGGAGAAATAGTAGAAAGTTTATTATTATAATGAAAGAAACTTACGTAGCTTGTATGATTGTTACTTGTGCCATATATATATATATATATATATATATATATATTTGGAATATACCATAAGAGGGTGCCCTGTATTTTGATACCCATGTTGATGAAACTCAAGTAGCATATCGTACCCTGTGGCAAAATGTATAAGATTTGTACAGGGGCGGAAAAACATTTGATGCTTTCATGGTTTATAGTACCCAATTACATACTATAATGTTAGTCGATATATCACAGTTCTGCCTGTATCAAATTTTATTTAGGAACAATCTTTAATTAGGTGTCTGTTTCAATTTTTTCTTTTCGTGATTATTGCTCCAAAATTCAGGTTGTTGTTGCATAATCAAAAAAGGTATTAAAGTTGCTCTCTTATAAACCAAGATTCACTTGGTATGTATAGCCTTATTACAGGTGTTTCACGTTACCTGGGCAACACCCTAGAGTCAAAAGCTTCTTTCAAGCCAGTTCTGAGATTTAACACATAATAAGCAGACCATGTTTCTGGAACTCCAATAATGTATTGTCATAAAAGTTGAATATAATTAACAGTGACATCTTATATAATATTAGTAATTATTTCTGCTTTTATATAATAACGTAGCGTTCATCAATTTGATTCTCGAAGGTAACTTGAAAAAGAGCTCGAGCCGAGTTGAAATTTTCCTTAAGAAAATCGACGATCCCGCTTAAAGTCAAAAATAACCTTTGCGCGCGTATCGACTTTTGATTGGTCGGGTTAAACTAAGATGGCGCGTAAGCACTGTACTTCAATATCCATTACCTGGACTAGTGCAATTCGTTCATAAGTTGTATAAAATCTTTTAGGTTATCCTTATAATTGTCTTCTTAAATCCCCTGCTTCAAACACAAAGAGTTTCGCCCAAATTGGGGATCACGTTCAATCTATTTTCTCTGTTGATTGTATAGATCATGTCGCGTGACAGGTGCTCACTGTTTTCATCTGGTACCTTCAAAGTTTCAAAGCTTATTCAAGCTTATTGGGAACCCCAGCAATGCCGAGAGGGTCAGCAGTCTCTATAATACCCTCTAATTGCTCTTACGATGTAACCTGTTTCACCTATAGCCTTATCCCTGTGCCTAGTCACGCGTATGTTTCATTCTAGTTCCCCCTATCTTAACCCTCTACGCGTTGGTACCTGTCACCCCAAGAGATACATGAAACTAATACACTGAAGGGCTCGGATTATTATGGAAAGTGACGTTCATTGTTCACTGCAAGTTTCAGGGCTTCTCTTTGATTCGCAGATTATTAAATGTTACGTTTCGCGCACCTGCGAGAGGACGTACACGCTCCAGAATGGTTGATTTTTCTGACATGGGGTTTGACACAGGTCTCAAATTATTCTAATTTACTTCGTTGTTACTGCTATTATCAATCTCTTTGCACTGTTTCTTTGTTTTCGCATAGCACATGTAGCTGGATATTGTTTTTACTGCTTATTGCTTGTTTTCAGTTTATTCCTACTGCCAGAGTTACTCTTATTCCTTCTGCTAGGCTTATTGGTGTCATCCTGGTTGCATTCATAGGGAGTCTATAATCAGCAAAATAAATATTTATTCATTAAGTCCTGGTGATCAGGCAGATGAAGATAATAATAGGAGTTGAAGAAAAAGTGTGGAATTACCTAAAAATACAAATATTTTATTGCTACAAATTGCATGAAAGGAATTACGTGAATGTATGCTTTATTTCTTGTTATTGTATATGAAAAGATGCCAGGAAGGGAAGTGTTCATTTAATAGATGAGAAATATACTTTGTAGACTGATGCATGACCGAAAAACCTTAATAAATTACAAAAGATCTGACGGAGGGTCCTATTGACTCAGGATGATGATAATTTTAATCGGAAGCTTCTCAGCTTTGTAATATATCTGGGCAACCGGGAAGACATTATAGACATTTAGTCGTATAACACAGGTATTGTGCCTGTATTTGTGCTTCAGAGTCATCCCTCCAAAAGAGAGGAGGTGGTGGTGGAGATACAGCAAGTGTGGAAAGAGACGAGGGAGTTATCACCATGACTACCACTGGAGCCCAGTATGCTCTCACAGCATCCGCTGGAACTACCAATGGCAGGGGTAGTTCCGGCACAGTGGGGGCTGATGTCAAACCGAACGTCGTTGTCGTGACTACCTCTAGCTCCAGTGGCAGTGGTAGTGCTGCACAGAGTCAGTCCACAAGAGGTCAACAACTTATCACTGTGGTCACAAGTACTGACCCTTCAAGTCCGAACAACCTGCAACCCATTCAGGTGAGTACTAAAGCCATGAGCAATGGTTTATCCTTGTCAGTTTCTAACGCGTTCTTGAACCTTTTAGTTCAGGAAAAATTCTTTAGATTATGAAGCAATATGATATTGTGTGTGAACTATTCAAACTCTTCAACATTATATTCTTTCAAGTTCAACTCTAAGATTTTCATGTCTACATTTCGAGCAGGCAGTTTTTCAAATTTGTATTTATATTCTGCAGTGTGATCCTGATAAAATTTGTCATCCTACACTTGAAATTGTTTTTTTTTTCTTTAAATAATCTTGTGCTAATTTGAAGAGTTTTTTGGTGCAAGAAACTTCAACTGTTATACATCTTTTAAAGACACACAAAGAATTCGTTTGATGTTGATAACGTATTACATATTGTTGCACATAAATAAAAATTGAGATATGAATATAAAATCAATATTGGTTGTGGATATCCTCCTATCTAACACAGGCTAGGATCTGGGGCTGTTGTGTGACTTACCTGATAACATGCACAAGCCATCTGCTCCCTTCTAGCTTGATAAGTGCAACTAATATAAATATTTATTAAAGTTTAACACGTTACGCGTGCAGATTAGTATGGTTTTGTTATAAAATTTCTTGTTTAATAGTGACGACCAATAATGTATTCACACGAATTAAGCTCGCAAATAATTACTTATGCTTCAGAAAGCATGTTTACAACTTTTAACATCTACATCTCATTTGTTTGTTCTATTTGGTTTCTTAATCTTACGCGTTTACCAATAGAAGCAGCGTAGTCATTGTGAATTTCCTACGTGACGACTACTTCATACGTTCGTTATTATCGCAATATTAATATTTGTTTGAATTGTAGTGAAACAACATATCTCTTCATTAATCTACAGGGTTTCCTAAAATTTTAATTATTTAAAACACGCAGAGTACTTACCGAGGCAGGCTATATTTAGAAAGTTTCCAATCACAGACGTAGTATAATGTTTCTACATTATTTTAACAAATTAAATGATTACTTTAACTAAGATTTAACATGAAACAGTATTCATTTTTTTATCCGTTCCTGAAATATTTGGAGTCGTATTTCAAATGTTCCTGCTGCTGAGAATTCATACATTTTCATTGTACGCTGTTCAGATATATTAAAATTTCTCTTAAAATATTCAAGTCTTGTGGGTACAAATATAAAAGGTTTTTTAAAGTTATTCTTTAACTAAATCCTTGGATTCCTGCAGATTGCTATTCTTCATTTTTATAATTGATAAATACAATCAATCTTTGGTCATGAGAACACGCATACTATAAATAATTATTTAGTTATTGGTTCAGGATCCGCTTGAAACAGCTGCAGATTCTTCAAACGGCTCGTCAGGTACCCCCGCGCATGTCACGGCACAAGTCGTAGTTAATACTACTCATACGGCCCAGCACACGCTCGTCGACTCCGACGTCGCCTCCACGTCTGCCGGAACTATCGTCAGCGGATCACCACACTACATAACTGTTACAGGTAAATAGAAAATGTAAATAGAAAATTCAATTTTTAAGAAACAAACGCAAAGTGGTATCCAATTGTAATCTACAGTTTATAGTTTATCTACAGTATAGTTTATTGTTTGTAAAGATTAGGATTCTCGTGAAAGAATGTACTTTATTGTGCACTGCCAGTCATTTATTTCTGTAGGGATGATCTTTATGAAACTTTCTAATTGCATAATATTGTCTAAAGAGCATTGATCCCAGATACTCATTCTAAACCTGTACTAGTATTTGAGTAGAATCTTGGCCCTTTCCATGCTGCTCAAAAACATGCACCTCTGTACTTCTACATTGACCACACTAGGCACCAGTGATTCACCGTCGTACGCATCCCTCACAACGGCTGTAGGTGAGGGCAGTTAATAATCAGCATGCACTTTTAACCAGTCTTTCTCGTCTACCTTAACTTATGTTTGCTATAATTTAAGCCTGGGTAAAGGCAGCGTTGCACTGTAAAGTATATTAATGATTCTAGTTGTTACAGAAGGCTATAGTAATAATTAGTGCCTGACAAAGTAACAGATCGCATCTGCTTCTCTTATTGTTAACGTTTACTTGGTTTATCGTCATAGAGAAAAATTACCCGATTACCACTTGTTATTCACACATTCTCACAGGGTAGTAAGAATACTTGCTCTTATCTATCCTTGCTCTGTAAAATGCTTTATATGGACCTGGATTGTCTTTGTTACCTGAGATTACAACTCATATTTATCTGTTTCAGTGTCAGGCGAAGCCGAGGCAGTGGGTTCCGAATCAGTTTCTCATCCAACTTATGTCCAGTATGTCGAGGGGGATACTTCAACGTATATACCGGCAAATGGACAGATGTAAGTTTATATTTTATTTTATCTGTCAGAAAACAACAGTTAGCACATGGTATATACACTGTCAAGTTTCTGAAATATGCGTATGCTATAACACAGCTTTAATAAAAAATTTTTTCACTTATCTGTAAAAAAAACCTGTGCAAGGCGAGATGTGTCTGTATGTCTTTAGGCTATAGTATTTTCTTTTTTTCTTTAATAGGACATATCCTGTTTATGCTGTTGGCGAGGCGGGAGCAATGTATACTCCCGCCTCGAGTCAGTATTATACACCAGCTTCTACTCCAGTCACGTATGCCCAGGTGATTATCGTTTAACTTACTTATTATTTATAATTAAGGAGTCTAATGTATGCTAATGGCATAATGAAGATTTTACCGCGATAATCATCTGGTAAATATTTATTTAGGTCACTGGGCAAGGCTCGAATACCACAACCGGACAACTTCTCTCTCAGGGCAACGGCACCTATTTAATTCAACAAAGTGTTGTTGATGGAGATCCAACAACACACGCACTTATATCAGCTGCTGCTGCTGCACGTACGAGTCCGCAGACTGAGAGTGCGGTAAGATAAGAACTGAGGAGAACTATCGGATTTTTCTATTTTTTTCTCTTTTTCTAACAATGCTAGTTACTTCGGATGATAATGATTTGAAAGAAAGTTATTGGTACCCTTTGAACTGTCAATGTCTCTTCAGTAGTCCTAGCAATGTTGAGATACATTCTGCTAAAGTATCCAGAAAAGGTAAATTTCCCTTGTGCTGTTTTGAAAACTTTCTCTTATAATGTGCTAGAACATCCGTGTGACGATTTTGTTTTTTTCATTTTTTTTTCCATGCATTATTGCCAATTTGAATGCAATTCGAGAGAGACTGCTTTATAGCAATGAAATATCGGAGTTTGCGTTTCCTAGACACAAGAGAGCATTATTTACAATTTAATTACTGGATTATTTATCTCTTGACTAATCAGACTGCCCCAGGCACGTCAATGACGTTTGTGAAACGATCAATTTCCTTATCACATGACTTGGATTCACTTGATAAATTCTTGATCGTACATTCTTAATTTGTCATATCATGGCAGTCTTAGCAAGATCCATTTGGCTTTTAAATACAATATCGCACTTGGCTTTTAACTACAGATGACAGCTCAAATGTTTTTATCGCCAAATGCATCAGAACAGATTATCTGACTCATGTCAGTATGCACCGTTAATCAATCTCCTTGTGTAGTTCAAGGGAAACGTTTGAGTCAAGTCACCAGGTAGTAAGAGTTCAAAGGCCACCGTAATTCGTGGCATGTCATAGCTTTTTGGGAGCTATCCTGCATTCAGCAAGGTTATCCCCGGTCAGCCATTCTCATTGTGTTGTCATTGCCTGTTCAAATTTGTATTTCCTACTGCGAGAAACAAATATGGGATCATTCAATTGAATCAGCAGAATGGCTAATCCGGAGAATAAGCTTGCCACTTGTCGATATGGGGATTAACCAGGAACCGGTACGACGGGTTGTTTGATAGGAGGCTGTGGTTAGCGGTGGTGGCGGGACATACTTGATCGGCGGTAATTCGGGCGGCACTGCGGTCAGCGTGGAAGAGGCTGCTGCCGCCGCAGCCAACATGACGCATGCCACTAGAGTCTCCCAGGCCACCGTAAGCCATATCGACTCCCCATTTGTTAGCTACTTTCTTATACTAATCAGTGTTATTTGTGTCTGCATGTTGTGTCGTTGTGAACCATAGTACAAGCGAGAAGAGTTCACTCGCAGGAATTTACTCGTTTCTTTTAAACAATAATGTAAAGGCATATCACAGTCGCTTTTTTCGTATTCATCAATTTGGAAAATTATTGTAATACAATTCTCCCACGAGTGAACTTTTTGCGTTATTATTTTTCTATTGCATGAATTATTTTCCGTGCGACAAAAAAGACATGAATGTTAACTTGGGAATTTTTTTGAGGTGATACGACGAGAAAAATTTTTAAATCGTACTATCAGGATTCATATTTACATTTTATTTATGGATTCTGCAGTATATTGCTTCTCTATTTTATTTAAATTTAGCTGAGGTGGTAAAATTTTGTTAGCCGTATCTTCCTTGTAAAAGCTTCTTTTCATGTCTGATAGTGGTTACAATTCTTTGGTCTACGCAATGCGATTGCGTGAATTGTATTTAGTATTAGTTGTTATCGTTTTTAATAAAAGAATCTCTTTCAAAGGAAGATATAAAGACAGGAGCTTATCCTTTGATGTTCTCTCTTTTCTGGTGCGTGGGTAACATGTGACTTTCTTAAATCCAGTAAAAGGATTGGATTTAAATTTATCTTGAAGAAAAGCTTCTTGAAGCCAGTATATAAATGCTTTAAATGTTATTCATAAATAGTTCACGATAATCACAAGGAATTTATTTAAATATTTACTAATAACGATAGTGTTTATTGTCGCAATTCTATATTACAAGCTGGACCAATACATTCAGTGTCTTTCAGTATAGCGAAGTCCATTTTGATAAAGTACGTAGAGGCACTTCGAATACAGCACCACAATCTTTTTCATTCACGAAGCACGATTATTGTCTTTATCCTAATTAACCAGACAGTGATTAATGCAAATTCTATGACTGACACAGGTGCAGTGGCTTCTTGAGAACTACGAGACTGCTGACGGTGTTTCCTTACCTAGATCCACTTTGTACAATCACTACCTCCGTCATTGTTCTGACAACAAGCTGGATCCCGTGAATGCTGCAAGCTTTGGAAAGTTAATTCGTTCCGTATTCCTTGGACTAAGAACAAGACGTCTTGGAACACGGTAAGTTTCCAGACGGATATCAATAATCTATCTTAAGTCATACTAATTATCATCTCTGTGATAAATTTTTTAAGGGGTAATTCAAAATATCATTATTACGGGATTCGCGTCAAGCCAAGCTCCCCGTTAATTATGCTGAATGAGGATGGAACATCCAGACAGCAACCTACGACAAATGCTCAGACGAAACGATTTAAATTCGTTAATCAAAAACAGGAATCAACATATGACAGCAACGCACACTCAAATACAAATATTTCTTCCAACACATCACCACCGCAGTATCATCAGTACCTTGGAGAGGCGAGTGGAGCTATTCCTGAATTTCCTGAAATTGTCGTTGGACATGGTTCATCTCTGCCCGAGGATTGTACTTTGGAGGACATAGACACATTCCGCAGCATATACAGGGAGCACTGCGAGGCCTTTTTGGATGCTGTGCTCAACTTTGAATTTGCCACAGTGGAAAGTCTCTGGCGGGAATTTTGGCGCAGCCAAGACAACAATAATGGTGATGAGTGCGAAGAGGAGAAATATTTATCAAAGTACGTTCATCCATTAAATGTTGCAGTACCGTAGAGATTTTTACGTAAACTACTTTAGGAATTTATAGAACTTTTATTTTCTCCTTAGGACAAAACTTTATCAGATGTGCAAGTGTTCTGAGGTTCAGGACTTCATCAGAAGGGTTGATTACACGTTCTATCAAAATCTTGTTGAAGTACTCATGCCTGACGTACTACGACCTATTCCAAGTAAGATAAAATGTCTTCATACTTTTCATTCTATACTATTTGAAGATCCTGAGGTGACGGTGAATAATTTTCTTACTGTCCTTCACTAAGGTTCGCTGACACAGTCTATTAGAAATTTTGCCAAGGGTCTTGAGTCGTGGCTGACATCTGCCATGAATGACTGTCCTGAGGAAATGATGCAGATCAAGGTATATTAGCAGATCATATTGGTTCGAAAATTTTGTCAGTGTCAAGAAAGATTTAATTAATTTTTGTTATTTTTTCTTTTCAGTTGACTGCTGTGTCGGCCTTTGCTCAAACTTTAAGACGATACACATCATTGAATCATCTGGCGCAGGCAGCACGAGCTGTGCTTCAGAATTCTAGTCAAATTAATCAAATGCTAGCAGACCTGAATCGTGTTGATTTTCACAATGTACAGGAGCAGGTACCTATCACGCATAGCTATGATTTTACCTCAATAAGAATTAAATTAAATTCATTTTTATTTTTCTATTTAATTCGTCTAGGCATCTTGGGTGTGTCAATGTGATTACGCAGTTGTGCAACGTTTAGAGGCTGACTTCAAGGTCACTTTACAACAACAAAATTCCTTGGAACAATGGGCTGTCTGGTTGAAGGGTGTAGTAACTCAAGTGCTTAAACCATACGAAGGAAAACCTACGTTTGCAAAAGCTGCACGACAATTTCTGCTCAAATGGTCCTTTTACAGGTATACAGTAATTTGCACTCTATGCGATCCATTATTTTATAATTAATATTGTGGCCAATTTGTGGAAGACAGTCTTATATTTTTCCTGTATCTTTAGCTCCATGGTTATTCGTGACCTGACACTGAGAAGTGCTGCTAGTTTCGGATCTTTTCATCTAATTCGGCTTCTCTACGATGAATATATGTTCTATTTGATTGAACATCAGGTCGCCATTGCCACTGGAACAACACCGATCGCGGTAATGGGTGATGTATGTAAAAACATTAATTCTCAAAAATTAATTTTCCATGCGTACAAATTCATTGAGCGATAGTAAGTTTTTTTTTGTATCCTTTGCAGAAAAGCCAGAATTGCTCATTGGTCAATACTTTCGGAACTACGTCTAACGGAGGTAAATAAATATACATTCTTTATCTCTGACTCTTTTTATTATAATATCTGTGCTTTCGTAAACACATGTGCGTATATCTTTCCAACGAGGATTAATTGAATTTTTGCAGATACGTCAAATAGCAGTCAATCTAAGCGCATGAAACTAAGCTAACTGCGTGCCTGCGCGCTGTAGACTGTGAGTAAACGAAAGAGAAACAGAAAAGGATACAAGCAGAAACGAAAGTGAACGAAGAATACGCGAATTGAATGATATAAGTAAAACTAGCCCGAAAACATACAGGCCTACTAAATACAAGCTAGTCCCGTAAATTATTATTTTATATAATGACAAAGTAAAAGAAAAATGATAACTTATCGTAAACGATAGCTACGAAGATTTTTACACAACGCCCACGACGAATACAATTTAAGTAAGTTTTGTGTGATATAAGGTAATAGGATATACATTGCAAAGCCTTCTCATATATTAAATACAACGCGAGGTTCAAGGTTATTATATCTTGCGTCAGAATATAAGCGAATTAGTATACCACATCTAGTCGGAATGTCTTTGGTAAATGTATTGGGACCATGAAAAGATTCATGCTCTCTCTCAGTAAGCGCCATAACTGGAGAAAATCTTTTGCTCCGTCCTTTTTCTCTCTTTTAATTTTTCCTTTTCCATCGTGTTTCTCTAAGCAGCTGTTACTTTTTTATCCCATTGCGCAGTGCCGGCACAAGCATATTACTGTACAGAGAATTGAGGAGAACGTGCAATTATTTATCCTGATATCGCATTGTTACACAAAATTGCAAACGCAGAGATAGATGTAAATGAGTGACGTGCCACGATGGAAAATGGGGAGAGAAGGGCGCGAGTTTGAATTTTGACAGTGTGCAGCAACAAAGAATTATAAAAGAGAGGAGAAAGTTTAAGACGTTGAAAAAAAAGAACAGTGAGAAAAATTGGTACAACGGTATTCAGACGCACCGCGATTATCTCGTCGTGTAATTTTTCCATGTCTTCCAGCTTTCCTTTCCTCTCTTTACTAATGATCAATATCGTCGGCACAAACTTCCCTTTAAGGTTCATGAAATCCGCCCTTATATAAATGGTTACTGTCAGATATTCCTATTCAAGCAGAAGCGAATCTAGCCTAGTTCGTAACGCTAATGTAGACGTATATACGAAACTTTAGGTAGATTCCAATTATTCATATTTTTTATCGCAGTCATACGAGGATACATCGAGCTAGACATGATTCTTTGTATTTCCTTTTCTTTTATTAAGAAATGATAGAATCAAAGAGAGACGAATGACATAGCTTATATGACGCGCGCGCACGTCTCTTTATGACGACATATGAATCGTCGTAATAGAAGCTACGTGTTGTGTTATATTGTCAATCCATTAAGAGGCGTGTTTGAGCAATTTGCTTTCTTTGTAAATAATCAATTTATTTTCGACAGGCAGTAAAAGCGCACGATTTTTTGAAGTTTAAGGGTAATTAATAGGTCATAACATGTCGCGAGGGTCACGAGTGTCCGCGAACGGCGAATATATACTTTATTTTGCTTATATATACAACACACACAAACATATACACATTGTTAAATTACGCATGCGTTATCGATATTATTATTTGCATTGTGCCGCGATCGCTCGTTTTCATGTTGCGTTAAATTTGTTACTTCTTCAACAAATTGATTTTGTCCTACAATTGTCACCTCGATGCGACATTATTTAATACGTGTCGCAGCGATACGTTCTCTCCGTCGAACTTTGAACTTTCACGGGGATTCGTATGATTCCTTTGTAACATAGATTGTTAAAATTTAATTCGTATACTGGACAAATTAAATGTTGTATTCTGTTTGTTCGACGCTCTTTGTATTATTGAATTGTCTTTATGACTGCGCGCGACCATAACTTATGGGTTATGCTAAACTGAACAAGAAAGAAAGAAGACTATCGAGACTGTCGCGTAGCGTCATTAGTCTTTTATGTATTTCTTGATTATATTCAACGGGCGGGTAGACAATGCATGGTTTTTCTTTCTCATTTTCTTTTTTCTTATTCTGCACTTGTGAGACATCGGATATTACATTATTACTACAGACGGGCGACACCAAGTGTCCTCGTATATAGACTGTTGTTTAATTTTCATCTTTTTTCTTTTTATTTTTCTCTACATTTATTCACAATTCCAAACGGCCTTAAACGCATCGATACTTATTGCGACTGTATCCAAATCATCGAAAACCGCTTAAGCTACCAATCGAATTGGTAAACACGAATTGTATACAACATATGGATTTAAAAGAGTAAGAGCCGTGTGCGAAAAACAGAGAAAGAGAATGTGAGTGAGAGTGAGAGATAAAGAAAAATTGAAAAATCCTAATTCGGAAATATATCATGATTCTGTCGTGGCTCATTGTTTCTGGAATTGAGGTACAGGGCAGTTTAATGTACGACAATGTATTGTTCGTCGGTTACGTATTATTATTATCATTACTATTATATTATTATCTAGTTTTTTAATATTCGTCTCATCTGCTCCGCGAGATATCATACGGTTAACGACTGCTACTTACGAAGATTACGTCAGGTACAGGGTAAGCGATGAAACCATAGCGGGATTGTAATTAATTCGATGTAAAATCCTTGTATGATCGGTGCTCGCTAGTCTCATCTCTGTTTTCTGTAAAATGCCTTTACACGTGATCTTAGATCGTTAGCGTTTATCTGCGATTAAGGTAATTCGAGTGCGCGTACTCTATTTTTAAGCTCAGAAAGTACATATACGTTCTTCGAAGCTGTTCTTTTCTTTTGGAACTTGTGCGCCGCACGTAGCGAACTCGGTGCTTGGTATGTGATCCGAAATCGTACATTCCTGATTTATCAACGAGACAGACTGAGAAACTTTGGCATTATTGTTAGAAAAAGGAAACAAAGATGTCGGAGGAAATGTTACAAAATGGTTTTTTTTTCGTTCTTGATTCTTCTCACGTGACGCTCTTTGTGAGGTATCTTTGTTGCGTAGTTTTTAAAGAGACAGGCATTGATACGCGGACGCTGATTAATTTCTTTTTCTGTTTTTATAGAGAAATATCGAGCGAGGACGCACTGCTGTGTCTCTACAATAATTGTCAGGAAACGTATGCGTGTATACGAATTTTTTTTTTAGAAATTTGTCGCTCAATGAGCACCGTATTCATAGGATAGACAGGTGCAATTCGAATTGAGTAAGTGCGCGAGATGGAAATTGTCAAGAGACAAGGATAAACAAGATATCCTGTTCACTGAATGTTCCTCAATGTGCAGTGTACACTATGATAATTAATGTCGAGTTAGAGTTATTGTAAGAACGTAATTTAGGATTTGAATGATTTCTTGAGAGGGGTATACTTGGTAATCGGTTGAAGAGGAGGCAAAGATGTGTTACGATAATAATATCCCTAGGAGAACGTGACTTCAATTGCGACACTTTAACGTTTGAAAATGAATCTCTTTGCTTTGCTTGCGTTATAATATAGGATAAGGTAGAGGAAGTAATAGATTGATACGACTGACAGTTAACATTACTTCGGTCTTTGTTTTTTTTTAATTTAATTTATTCATTTGGAGAAATCTCACTGTTGGCTGCAATCCAAACGTTAATACAATCCTATTGGAGTCACGTAACGCGAGTACCGATCCTGGTTCTCGATTATTGCGCCTTGGTATTCGCAACGTGGTTTTACGAATCTAGAATTATGTTTATTGTATTTGTATAGTGGCATCACGTACTACTAGTCAAACTCCATAGGATAAGTTGAAAACAGGGATTGAATAGTACACAGTGCGTAAGGACGCGGAGGAGGCTCCCGGAGCGTATAGTTGTGCACTTTTGAAAGCAAAAAAGGAGGAAAAGATAGAAAAAAATATAAAACGGAGTTGAGGGAGGGGAGAACATTTCCATAAATATAATGAGCTTATATGTGTAAAAACTATCGATACCTAAGTGTACCTAATAATAAGTAATCGCTTATTTTACAAATAGATCCCTAAATTATTCTAGGCAACAGGTGTCTGAGAGTTTTAGCCGCAAGCGTATTGGATATGGAAAAGAACGTTTTTATGTGGTATTGTTGGTTATTATTACTACGAACAGTGACGATCTTGGAGCGTTTGAAAAGTTTTTTTTTCTTTCTACATTTGAATTTAGAGAATTGATACTGTTTAATTGCTATAGTTATTTATCAGGTGTAAAGGACATACCAGATATCACTGGTAGGATGGAAATTATTTTGTTTTTGCGGAAATTCTTTTAATTTTTTCATATCCATTACTCTTTGCTTCTGCTCTCTTGGACGTGGTCCGAGGTTTTATATTTTTTCATAACTGTCGAAAGGCATATAAGAATGGATAGCCTATCTGAGTGACAATGGCGAAGAATCAAACACACTGAACAGCCTCCTGTGTTGCGGGATAAGCAAAACGGCCTTAAATATTTCAAAATGTAAAAAAAGTCTCACTTTCCTCATAGATGCGGGCCATTGAGAACCGTTTGGTCGGAGGCAAATAAGAAAACGTCCGTTTAAAGAATGATAAGGCAGGAGATAATGGTGAAAAAAGAAGTGTATCGTTTTCCTTACGACGTATAGAAAATATTTTGATACCTCCCAATTTGCACAAACCAAAAAAAAATAAATTCATTACTGCTGGAATAAGATTATTTTTATCGAACGCAGCTCAAAGTAACACCTTATTGTATGAATTATGTGAGGTATATGATGCTCTAAGGACTGTGTGAAGTGTGCGAATCACAAAAATTGAATTAAATAATAAATATATGTTTAAAACTCAAAAATTATCTTAACATCTTTTTTGTCATAGTTGTTTCCTCGACATTTGTACTTAGTTTAAATGTGGATCCTGTCCTACCAAAGTCCGTCTGTTTGAATTTAAACTGAAACATTTATTTATGCATATTTTACATAATGCACTGTGTAGTAATTCAAATAGAATTTAATTTCAGATTTTACTCGCTGCTTTTGCGATGAACTTGACATATACAGATGGCGTTTCGTTAGTTGCTTTCACATTTGGAAAATGTGTCTCCGTCATTTGCATTTGTCATAGTTTATCAGTTTCATCTTTACGTATTAACTTTCGGCTGTATTTTTTTATTTTATATATTAACAAATTACTGGTCATCTTTAATTATTATCACTCTCTTCATCCCATAGAATTTTCATCTGAGTGACTTATCTGGTGGGTAAAAAGATACTTTAAATAAATCCTTGTTTATCACGTTTTAGGCAATACCATGACCTTTCACATTTTCAGAAATTAAATAAGTACGTAGTTTATTGTCGGACTTGGAACGATTTTTAATTTATGCTTTCTTTTACAATTTCATTTAAATACGTGTAACATTATACGTAGGTTATGTCATCAATTCAATATGGATTGGAGTATGTTTGGATGTCATGACTCACGTTTTTCGCTATGTTTCAGTATCAGCATGTCAATGGAGCATGAAAAACCTAAGGACGTCCTAACGGGTGATGTAGAAGCAAAGAGAGAAACCTCATCGATAGAAGACAAACATTTTGGTTTAATTAATGAGAAAGGTGACCATAATGTCAATCGTGATTCTGCTGTACACAATGCTACAAAGGCACTGCTAGCTAATGAGTCGAGCGCACAAACAGGTTCTTTTCCTGAACCTAGAAATCATCCTTCTGCTTTAAAGAATCCACAAACCATTGAAAGTGATGAGGATGGTAGTAGCACACAAAAGCGAACTGATTCTCCAGATAGTGAAATAGTGGTCATTGATGACTTAGATGAGCGACGTTAGTATCCATATTTTTCTTATGTTTTTTGATTGGTTAAGCATGATATTTTTTAAAAAACATGAACGTTGTTAAATTACATTTCTAATCGTGTTTTATAAAAACATTGATTGTATCACTATTGCTGCCTTACCAAACATACTGCTATGCAACAAAGCTTGAATGGCTTCTAAGGGACGCTTGTAGTTCAACTAATTGAATAATTAAATCAATACTAAACTGATGATTTATTATCCACTTTGGAATACAGTTACTAGGCCACTAAACCAGTATTTCTTTTCACGATGCCTGCTCACCATAGAAATAGACGAAGAATTAAAAGAATTCAGGGTGTGTTTACTGTTTGAACTCGAACAAGTTACATTATTTTGCTAAAAAGTATCTCGTTATTTGACTGTTATAGAAAGCATTGGATCAGGTTTGGATTCAGATATTGAAGATAACATCAGTGACGTAGGTGAACCTCTGAGTGCATCAAGTGAAAAGCAATACGATCCTAGTATTGATCAGAAATTACCAGACACGGTTACTCTACTAACTACTCCTGATGGTGGGAAAGTTTACCTTGTGGGAACTGCACATTTCAGTCTTGAAAGTCAGAATGATGTTTCAAAGGTATATACAAAGTACTTTCATTTGTACATGCATTATTTACATATCATAACACTGAATAATCTTAACATACCATATAGATTATTCAAGCTGTGCAGCCTCACATAGTTGTAGTTGAACTGTGCAAATCCAGAGTTCATATTTTACAACTCGATGAACAGACCATACTGGAGGAGGCGCAGAATCTTAGTTTTCGTAAGTGCATAGAGATATTTGTTAACTAAGCCTTTTTTTTCTATAGAATTCCATAAAAATTCTCTTTAATATTCACAGAAAAAGTTCTCGATACGATTCAGCAGAATGGATTGTATAACGGTCTCATGTATCTTCTTCTGCTTACTGTTTCCGCAAGACTTACGAAAGAATTAGGAATGGCACCAGGTGGTGAATTTCGTACAGCATTTGCCGAGGTATTGAAAAACATTCATAACACATTACTATTACTCATACGCTAGGACGTAACGCTATGTATAAGTATATAAGGCACACGAATTCTCAAGTTATACTTTAATATGCCAGGTAAAAAAAATTCCAAACTGCCTGATTCACATGGGTGATCGTTCAATCAGTATAACCATTCAGCGTGCACTGAGTTTCTTATCCTGGCGGCAAACCCTTAAGTTAGTATGGCATTTGCTAACATCACGAGATTGCATTACCAAGGAAGACATCGAGCGTTGTAAACGTCGGGACCTCCTCGAGGAGACCCTGGCTGAAATGACCGGAGAGTTCCCAGCACTGGGTGAAGTTTTCGTCAAGGAACGTGACATCTATCTAACGCATTCTCTTCAGCTGGCCTGTCTACCTCAACGTACACCAAACGGATTGATCCCAACTCGCGTCGTGGGTGTCGTCGGCATTGGTCACGCGCCAGGTATTGTACAATACTGGGGAAAGGTGAAGCCATCGGAGATCGCTCCCATTCTAAGGTACATGATCCTCATTGTAAAATTCTAAAACACCTACTTATCCTTCTAACTCTATTAAATATCTCAACAGAATACCACCGCCCTCGCTCTCCAGTAAAATACTGCGACTGACCATCAAGGCATCCTTAGTAGGAGCAGTCATCTACGTAGGTTACAAAATCATTCCACTGCCATCCGGAGTAACTTTCCAATCAGTCAAGTCATCGGTCGAGGGACTTTTGAAGGTCAGTGCTACCCGATAGAAAAACAAATAATTTTCTTTGGCGCTGGGATAACTGGCCACCGCATTTTTATCAAAGAGGATCCTTTTCTTTTATTTCTCTGCTGCTTAATTCTGAAGTATCTCGCCAGATATCTCGGCTATTCCGTTGACGCGCAGGCAGGGTAAGCATGGAAGCTGTAACTCGCGAAGACGAGTACGAGCACGTGACACCCGACGTAATGTACGTAACGAGTAACATACCAGGACCGGGTATAAATCTTGATGACTTTGAATCAGAATTTAGTTATGGTTGCACCTGTAGGTCAAGCTGTGCGACCTCGTGCTCGTGCACGCGTGGCTTCCCGAACTACACTGACTCTCGTATAAACCAGGACAAACTATCTGGACCTATAGTCGAATGTAACAGTCATTGCAAGTGCGATATCAACTGTGGAAATCGCCTAGTTCAACATGGTCCGCTAGACTGTCTAACAGTGAGAGAAACACAGAGCAAAGGTCTCGGTCTGGTTACAGAAAAGATCATCAGGAAAGGACAGTTCATATGCGAATACGCTGGTGAGGTGATAGGTCTCGAGGAGGCCAGACGTCGTGTCGAAATTAATAAGAGGACCCACAGTATGAATTACGTTCTTGTTGTCTCTGAACACGTCAGTAGTAACACTATTGTCACCTGCATAGATCCAAAGTATTTCGGTAACATTGGTCGTTATGCCAATCACAGCTGTCAACCAAATTCCACCCTGTTACCTGTCAGGGTCGAATGTATCATACCACGACTTTGCCTATTTGCATCCAGGGACATTCAAGCAAATGAAGAAATAACGTTTGATTATGGAGGAGGAGTAGAAAATTCCGTCCAGGTTCACAGCGATACACCCTGTCTTTGTGGTGCCGACAATTGTCTTAGTTATCTGCCTCATCATCCAATCTAAATATCATTTATGGTTCATGGATATCTAGAAGGTACAATGAGAAATTAGGAATTTGTTGTATCGCTAATATTGATAATACAATCAATCGATCAATTGATTGATTAATTAAACTCTTACTCTGAATTCCATGCTCTATCGTTTTAAGTTGAAACTTTTTAATGATTCAGTCATTGTATTTATATACTTGTGAAATGTTCAGAGCGCCATTAAAATTTCCTATATATTCGACACGAATGTTCATTATGGAAATAGGGGATGAAATTGAGGCAGGTCAAGGTACCGTTTGACCTATGATCTATGTGTTCCTGAATTGTTTTAATCGTTCCTTTTGTACGTTTGTAGCTGAATGCGAATTAAACTGTTTTCGAACGTGCCTTTTGGCTAAAAATATAATTTCTATTTTTTTTTTCTTTCTTTTTAATCAGAGACCCTGCGATAATACATTTGCGTAATGAATAATAAAAATTACGAAAATATACACGTGCCAAACGGTTGCACAGCGTGCAGCGAACACTGGATACTCAGTTTTATTCGTCACGTTTTGCAAATGACTCGATCAATTAACAGTACACAGTTATTACCAATTTATAACCTTTCGCGCTGATCTGCTTTTACTTTCACGTTATCAACTAATCAGTACCGGCAATTATCTCATGAAAGTTCTTCGAACTCCTGTGTTCTTGCGTGCGACTCGAATACCTTTGGTTACTCGATACTTCAATTTATAATTACTTTAGTTTAATACCGATTAAACAATAGCATTATTCATTCAATTATTTTCATTGTCACGCTCTGAAGTAATTATTTTCACCAGGCGATGCTGTTGCTTTATTACGAGTTGCTTCATTTAGGATTAGTTAAATATAATATATTGCGCACGTTGGGCTTGAAAGGGGATAATTTTCAATGAAAACAGCAATAGAAGTTAGTAAATAAAATAAAAACAAATCTAAACGATTACCGAATGATGTCATTAATTGTGCATAATACGTATGACGTCAAGACGCTTGATGCATGGATTTTCGTATTTTCTAAAGATTTAATTTTACTTATTTTTCCTCTTTGTATCTTTATTTTACCTTCTCTTTTTTCCTACTCGTATGAACACATTCGAAATGCGGTGAATAGACACACTTTTTCAAATCACGTAAGACTGTTAACGATATTGAGATTGTTACAGGCTCTGCATCAGAGTGTCCGACTTACATATATACATATATATATATATTCGAAACTGCGATTAGCGTATAATTTGATTACGTCAATAAATTCTTGATAAGATTTTTAAAAAATAGGAAAAATATCTTGTGTCACAAGTGCGAGTCCGAAAGGGTCGCAAAATCTTAGAGAAATCGGACTCTTATTTTTAGGTCTTTGTTTTCGTGTTATCACAGTACTTTTCGTTAGTCAAGTTTTCTCTATTGTCCCTTGTATCTATAAGGGAGATACAAGACACGCGAGGTTCATAATACAACTTGCGACAACACCAATTAGCTAAGGAAACATCTTGTGTAATTTGGGACATAATATCTAAGAGAATATGCTAATTTGTATGTTGTTGATGTTTGAAAGGCATTGCCTGTTGTTATATCAGACACTATAAAATGTTATTGCTTTCTCATTATGCTGTCAATAAAGTGGAGAGGATATTTCATCATTTTACATATATGGCTATTAATGACTGTCCGTTACATTATACTCACTTCGAATAATATCATGAGGAATATCATAATATCGAATTACCATCTGCATGATTTAAACTTATTTCAGAGTAGACTACATGCGCTGCTGTCTTTGATACATTAAGGAAATATTTATATGAATGCATCTATTGATAGAATTGAAATTTGTATAATTATGTATAATTCTTTCTGGAGTGGATTGTTGGAATTAAATTTTCTTTAAACACTGACTAATCAGGGATTCATTGATACTGCACGACAAGGCTCATAGAGGTTTTTCGAAATGCAAAATGGGACGAATAGCAAGTTGTAGAAAAATAATGTAAAACGAAATAAATTTTTACAGAAACGGTAAGAGGCCACCTACGCGTAGGATAGGAAGATTCATTTTCTGCGGGCACGTAATTATCAGTGGAATGTCGAGGTAAACTGCGATTACTTTTTTGTGTCTGCAAACAATACAGCCTACATTTCTACTTGGGTATATAGAATATATTTTTGTTAATAGCTATAATTTGTGTAATTACTAGTGTAAGAAAGAAGAACAGGTTCAAAGATCAGTCAGGTGATATTAGGAATATGCATAGATAAGTGTTGTAATCTTTATTATAATTAAAAACGTATTTTTTAACCAGCATTTTTCCAATTGACATTGGTTTATCCAAAATTACACCAGTTAACATCAAAACTTTAAAGACTGTCCACATTACAATTCGAATAAATTTAATGTGATTTTTTTAATATGATAAAGCATGTATTATCTACATAAACAGTTTTCATCTAATTTATGCATTAATAGGTAACACGTGAGATAGATGTTTTTATTTATTGTATCTTTATTGCGATTTAACGATTCAACATCGGTAGGTGTCAGAATGTACAAAAGTCTCAAGCGAATGTTAAGTGGAAATTCTATTTCCGCTCGTCGCAATGTTCAGTGCAGAATAATCGTGACTTGAGACTTTATAATGAATAACAAACCTTATGAGTATTTTTGTTTAACAATTTGAGGATAAATTACAATGTTGGGTATGAGTAAAGTATGCTAACTCGTTCAATGAAGTCTTGTTTTTAAGTGGATTTTAGTGTGATTGCGTTGCTGTTTCTGACTCATTATCAGATTCGTTGCTGTATTTCCAACGCCACCAGGCAACCTTCATACGGTCCCAAATGTTCTCCCAGGAATCCATTGCTGGCCTCACGTCGAGAAGTGCAAATTTGTATCTTTCGTCAACTTGTCCGCCGTCATAGTAATCAATAACGTATCGTACATTTTTTCCACATCTGTCGACGATCCAGTCATGACGATCGAATGGTAATTCGTAACTGTCAGGAAAAGTCAAAAGGGATTATGTTAGGATAAGAACTTTAATATGATTATTGAAGAACATGTAAAAGTTTATATACCCCATCCAGTGACGGATTCGCGCACGTGGAGAATAATCGGAAGCTTTTCCACCAAAACTTTTCAATTTAGGATTTCCGCATTCACGCGCATGAAGTGCTTCCCACTTTAGTACTTCTTGCCATGCTTGCTCGTTGTTGGCATTATGAATTTTTATAATATCAGCCATGTCCTTTGGTGCAATATCCTCTGTTTTCCAACGCCATCCTTTTCTGAGCATGGCATTCCAAAACATTTGTTGGGATGGATATACCCAGAATTCTCCTTCACCAGTGGCTTTAGGGATAGATGAGACTTGTCTATCTGTTGGCAATGGGAATGGCTGGTCTGGTGCAGGTTGCTGATTTGCTGGTGGCATCTGGAATCCTTGAAAGGTAACTTGGCAGTTCTTTAAAGAATTAAAATTATACTTAAGTGACGTACCATATTTAGTGGATTAACATCACTCTGATCATGTTGTATGGGACACTCGCTGGGAAAGCTGGTTGGCTGTTCTGTCTTTGGTTTATGCATGGGACATTCTGGTGGTGGTTCACCCTCAAAAGACTTATGTACATAAGACTTTGGATTCGGAAAGTTTTTTTGAGATATCGGTGTAATGACTTCAGCAGCTGATATCGAAGCTGTGGTGAGTGTATTCCCCATACTGGCTGTTTATTGGGTACTGCAAAAATGTATATATCTAATTAAATCTTGATGTTTATCAATACTGTTTATACAGATAGATATATTTATAAAATTTGATTAAACAGCAATAAGCAACCCTTGACGTTCTGCTCAGTGCAATCAACCTGATAAATCATACGATTGCGAAACAAACCTTGGTACGAGCAGACGACGGTGGACTTATTAAATAGGTTAGGATATACCCTGCTTTTATTTTTGAACGTTACGTATATAAATAAGATTGTCACGTTATAAAAATAAGTACGGAGTACATAAAAATATCTCCAAAAACAATTATTTATAATGTAGTAATTATTTATTCTTTTAACTAATTTATAACGTAAGCCACTCGGCACTTACCAAAGTATGATGTAATTTATCAAGTCAAATCAAAAGGTTACTTTTCGTTTATACTATTTCATACATTACGTTGCATCGAATAAACTCTATGTTAAGAATATATTGCTTCTTGAAGAGATGTATACTTTAAAACTGCATTTTTCATTGAGAACTGAAACACCTGAATTCCGAGTTCTCTGGCCAAGTACTATATAGAGCTTTCACAGGCTTGTAAATCAGACCCTGATTGGCTAAGCCTGTGACATTGTACAACACTTACCAATGGAAAGTCTAATTCATCGAAAATCCGTTTCATATTTTCTGGCGCTGTAGTAGCTGAAAGTGGAAAACGAAGAAAATGCGCAGCAAATTTCAAACTAACATGCAAATAAAGGAATCGAAAACGGTCATGTTTTGTTCTCTCTCCCATTGAGTCAATTTTCATACTTCTCAATTAATATCAGTATAAATTGTTTGCCGCTATCACACAGTAAAAAAGTAAATAATAAAGAAGGAAATATATATATATAGCGGATGCATGTATTTGTAATGAAACAGTTCGTAAGGTAAACAGAAACTGGCAAGCCTAGAGTAAATCTCCCGGAGGTGAACTCTTGAAGATGTACATCATCAAAATGTTTGCGAAGATGATCGATGAAATCCTGGGGGAATAATATCACGTATAGATAATAATTTTCACGAAAAAAGGCTCTAAAGTTAAAATAATGACGTATTACTTCTATTTGCCCCACGACTCCCTCTAGGCATGATACCCCTCATATAGTGAGGTGGGTACCATGTTTCTGGTCCATAAATTGGCGGTGGAGTATAATTCAGATCATACCCTGGATTCCAATGCAAAGGGTAATTTTCCTATTGATGATAAAGGATAAAATATTAGTAATAATCTAATTAATTAGGCGTTTAAAGGTTTATAATGCATACCTCGTAATTAACCGGTACAAATATAACATTGTACTGTCTATTGTAATGATCCGACGAACTTCTCACGGAATGTCTATCTCTCTCTGTACTCCAGTTTCTATGTCTCTCTATATATCTTTCCTGTCTCCCATTTGAAAGATTTCTTGATCTTCCTTGATAAGATCTATAAGATGGCAAACTCACTCGCAAAGATCTATAAATTTATAAAATTAAAATATTATAAATTGAAAGTTCACTTTTTTTATTTACAGTACGAACCTTTGACGATTATCATTGCGAGTTTGCTCATGTTCTGCTGTACGTAATCTTGGCTCTTCTATGGAATGGGAACGATCTCTGGATCTAGATCGTGAAGATTCAGCTGCTGTCACTGTTTCCTCCAACTCCTTGACACTGTAGGGAATAAGAAGTTACTAGAAAAGAGACACATAGTGATACTTGAAGGGAACAATTACATCTACACATATGCAGAAAATCTACCTTTTCTTTGTGCGACTTTCACGACGTGTTGAATTTTCCTGAGGATGTTCACTTTCTTCCAGTCTTTATGAAAATATATTACATTTTGTGTTATGATCGTGCAATCACTATATACAATTTTGTATTAACAAATGGGGAGGTAATAATGATTGAACATTTATAGATTACTAGGATCACTATGGATTCAGTAGAATAAGTTGTTTAGACGTTAGACAGAACGAAACATACAGATGCCTACTTGAGTTTTATCTTCAACGCAGAATTTTAGGCGCACGACTTGCGTTTGTGATCATTATCACTGACATGAATTTATCTTCACATGTTGGAGTATCATTTATGGTCATGGGTATTAAAGAGAGCATACAATTATTGAGATTGGCAAGAATAAACCTGTGAAAATTACTACAGAGGCTTGTAAGTATTAGCAAAGTTAAAATAATCTGAGGCATAGAAATTGGAAAAGTGAAATAGTCTTTCGTTTGAAAAATTCACAATCTGCTTAATGTATATATGCGGTCATATTTGCATCATTCAAATATTTTTAGCACGTTTACGATAGATAGACAAGTAAAGTAACTCAGAATATTACTGTAAAGGAATAGCAATGACTTCAATTTTTGACGATGACATTAATTATAGTCTTCTCTCTGCTTTTTAGTTTTGGCAAATCTGTAGGAAATTATTAGAAGTAAAACACGGTTTCACTTAGTCATAGTAAAGAACTTTCGAATGCCTTCAAGAATAGATGCATGTAATGATTAAGAGAACAGATTTTAGGTACTGTTGAGATAAATGTTCAATAACAATTGTGTTGAGCAGATTTTTGACAAACCTAAAATTATTATCCATCGACACGCGTGAAGGACTGCGTGAACGATTTGTCGCTGAACTTTCAGAGCCTATGATTTTTTGATGGGAGTATGACCTTTGATCTTCCTTAGAAGTACCAGGTACAGCCCTCTGACCTTGATCTTCATTTAATTCAGTCTGGTCAGATTTCCGACTAATTCCTTCTCCTATCATAAACATTCATTTATATTAGTAACGCTCTGGAATTATTCATATGATCACGTGCTCAAAGAAACTTATAACTGTCAAATTCAGTCTAAATTTAAAAGATGGTTACTATGATTATCATACATAAAAGATTTTTATATATCCTCTAGATGAGAAGACATTTTTGTAAGAATACAAACAAATAAACTACTTTAAATCTTCAAAAACGTTTGCGTTTGATAAATCTTCTTTAATTTTGTGCTGACGGTTTCATACTGTTTCTTCGCAAGTCTTTACTCGCATTATCTTCACGATGTTAATATTCTGTACTGACAAATCAATTATTAAGATCAATTGAATCAAATCATGCAGATAAAAGAAGTTAGATGAACTTGGCATTATTGCGGATTTAATATCTTCATTTACCGCCTTGTTCTACTCTTCCGGTTGTTATATCTTCCAGATGCACAAAATCTTCCGGTTGTAGTTTGAATAGAGTATTTTGAAAATAATTTTAAATGTTATAATTATATGAAACTTTCTAGGAACTAATGGAATAAATATACAAAACTGACTATTAGAAGACTTTTACTTTATAGAAATGTAAAACCAATATTAAAGAATATTTTTTTCAAAATGAAATTGATGGTTCAGCAAGACTTTAAACGGCAAAGCGTTTACTTAAATGTTCCGATTAACATTGCACTTAAAAAGTTTTCTAATAAGATAATAAATATCAATGCTAACAATATGCTAATATAGAGAATTATTTAGCTTACAGCCATTGTGTCATACACAAACATCCAATTCCAATAATATAGCTCCATATGAATTAGGTTTGAAGCGGAACAAAAACTCTTGATCCATAAGTATCTTCAATATAATGAAGTTGATTCTTCGATAGACGATCCACAGTAGCTGCTCTTCCTTGATCGATGATCATTATCCATTGTCGTACTAAACTTTTTCACAAAACTTCTTTGACTGTAATAAGAATATATATGTTCCACGTGGAAATTAGTTAATTATGAAAGTATTTCTTAAGTAAATAATATACCCTTGGTGCTAAAATTAACAATTTTACTAGAATTTGTACTGTCACTACAAGTAGGCTAGATCCAAAATGGATAAAAATATTTTTCATTAAACGTTCATGTCATTGCCTTTAATTGGTTAATTTCATTCTTCCACAGAGGATTCATGATAAATGATCTTCGTTTGTTGTTGGTCATCTTTGTTGTATCGTTTCTTTCTTTTAGATCTTTGACTATAATTGAAATCAATATGCTCCAGAATACAGGCATATTTCTACGTATTTCTTTGACACAGAACATTTTGTGAATACAAGGTATTTATCTCACCATGTTATATCTTCAGTGTTGCCATCAGATATATTAATCTATTGAATTAAAAAAAATAAAAAGACGTTTCACTTTACCCTCTTGTCTATGTACTATTTTGACTTCTCTGCGTTCTGTATCTGTCACTGATAGGCTCCTCCTACTTGAAGACTCTAGTCTAAAAGAAAAAAGATGTATTTATTTTTACTAAAGGAACACAAATTAGAGACCAATTTTTCCCATAAATATCTATGCATACCTTTCACGAGTATTTCTAGACTTCAGAAGTGCTAATCGTTTTTTTAATCTATTTAAAATAAGTGATAATCTACTTTCGATGGTTTGGAAATTTTCATGACGACTAGATAGAAATCTAAATAAATGTCTGTCACAGTCCGTGAGACTTCTTCTGCAAATTCTTTGAATTTCATGATCAAAAATATTTTTCTGTACATTCAATTCATGTGACATTTTTCTCATTTGCTGGATCAACCATTGTGTGTTGCATGTATTTTTTTGCGATTCAGGAGATTTATGGCTACGAAATCTGTTGGGCCTCATATCTGCAATAAATATAAAATTCAATCCAGTGCATAAATTGAATAGCATTCTATGTCCATCACTCAGTAAAATGACAACATCTATAATACTTCGTTAAGAAGAAAAAGAATTCTAGGTTATGTCACATAAACAAAACCATCAAGAAGAATTGAACGAAAGTATTGTATAAGTGGCGAAAACAAATTTGTTTCTTTTAATCAATATTTAATTCAATTAAAATTTAGACATTTTTAATGCTTTTATAATAAATATTACGCCATATTCACTCACTCATTTTGCGCCTCCAATATTACCACCTTCGGTAACAAGAATCAGTCTTTTTTTCTTATTTCATTTTCTATCTCTAAAAAAGTTCTTTTTTATTCTTTCTCTTATTTTAGTAGGTTTTGTGTATGTATCTTCCTGGTGGAAATATGTAAATGATCAACACTTGCTTTTCCTCCAATCGAGAATTGTTAATGTAGTATTGCGTGTAGAGCTGGCATCGTCTATGAGTAAAAAAACCATAATGAACGAGAATCAATGGACGAATTTATTTAATGCCTTTTTTTATTTAAAATACTTATATTATATACATTCAGTACAGACAGTAAAAATACCGAAATCAAGAACTACTAATTATGCATACGTTTCGGTATATACAAAATGAGTAAGTTTCAACGATTTAAAAAAATATTTCGCCACAAATGTACCTGTCAATTAATGACTCTTCGTCCAATAATCTACAATACTGATAAACTAGAGAAACGAAAAAAGATAAACAAACATCTCCAATTATTATTATTAACCCTTAACGATCATTTGGGGTCACAGGGACCCCAATCTAACGTGTGATCCTTATGGAAACTCTATTCCAGTGTGACTGTTAAAGGTTGATGCCTAGTGTGTAGTTTGAACGGATGGCTAATAGAAAAAAGTTTATCTATCTAACAAAACAAAAACTTTTCCTTATGCTAAATTGTATGAAAACATGAATCCAAATTTCCATGAGGATTGGTCAATGGCGTTTCTCATTGTCTTAATCAAAGACCGATTCTTGTGGTAGAGCACGCTGGCCTCCAGAAGCATCGTACAAGTTCCTCGGAAACCATTAGCATAGTAGTATAGCATCCTTAGGAACTCGAAGACCCAGACAACTTACGGAAAAACGTGATTAATTCCTCGCGATTTTCGAGGACTCCTTATTATCATTAGCATGTTCTAGATCTAGACCATCATATTCTAATGTTCCGGCGTTATCATAATAGGCATAATCATAATCATTCTTTTTAGTGGACTTCGGTTTTGCTGTTGTAACATCCAGAGATCTTGTTGTAGAGAAAGGCCTGGCAGATCCACTAATAAATGTAGTGCCTCTTGCTGTTGTTTGGGATTGTTGTGGTCTTTGTGTATTGGCGCTGAAAGTACTGGGACTGTAAGTACTGGGTCCTGGACTCCTTCTATTACAAAAGAAAAATAATATTAAACAATAATAACATTTGTACTACATTTTTTTTCTACAGACTGTCTCTATGAGTTTCAAAGTACCTGGTGGCAGGTGTTGTTGTCTTGGGAGATTCAGCAAGATGATTGATGCTAGCTGGACTGAAGCCAGTACCAGGAGAAGACTTATCATAGTCATAGTTGTCATAGTTGCTTGTGCTGCTCTCATAGTATTTTCCACTATTGTCATAGTTGTTGTACTGCACAGGTTTTTTTGTTGCCCTTGTAGAATCGTAATACTGAGTGGATTTCTCTCCTTGTGTTTTGTCAAAGTACTGACCATTATCAGTCAACTGTGAGTTGTAGCGGTCACTACCTCTGACTTTGGTCTGCGCTTGAACGTTGTCGTTGTTCAAATACTTTTTAGTTGTAGGACTGTACGTTGTCGGGACGTAACTACTTCCGGCATAGTTATTAGTAAAGTATTTTGTTGTTGTTTGGGCAGGTTCTTGTCTGGTGATTGTTGAACTGCTAACTCTATTGTACTGTCCGTTATTATTGGCGTTATAATTGCTACCGCTGCTGTAGTTATCGTAGAAAGTAGAAGCTGCTGTTGTTGTTTGAAAGGGGGTAGAACTGGAGCCACGTTGAATGTTGTTGTAATTTCTGTGCTGATAATTGGTATAATCATTCTGTTGATAATTAGTGCTTGGTTGAATAGTAGTGGATTGGCTTTGTTGCTTAAATTGATTATACTGATTGGTGAATCCTTGTTCATTATTATTCTTGTTGTTGTTGTTTCTGCTATTATAGTTGCTGGGCCTTACAGTCGTAGTAGGACTTTGGTTGTAGTTGGTCGCACTCTGTGTATTACTGTTGTATCCATTACCGTTATAATTATTATACTCAGTCGTCCTAACAGTTGTACTTGGGGATTGATAACTGTTGTACGTTTCTTGATAATTAGTCTTAGGTCTATTGGTAGACGTAGGAGTGTTATACTTTGGAGTATTTTGGTTCCTGTTGTAGTTCTCCTGTGAACTAACGGGGCGTGCAGTTGTCGAAGAAGCAAAGTTCGTTACCCTCTGATTATTAAAATTATTATTCCCATTATAATAATTTCCATTATTAAACCCACTCGGGTTCTGCGCGGCAGAAGGTGGTGCAATGGTTGTCGAAGGAGAGTAATTGTTGTTATTGCTGTTGTTATTTATGTTATTTTGATTACCATTGTACTGTTGTTTTCTGGCAAGTTTCCTCACACCGATCTTCTTCCTCGGCTCTTGGACATTTTCCTCGCCGTAGGCCTTCTCGTTGTCGTAATCGTCCTCCTTGCCGTTGTTTCTGCTGTTGTAAAAGTTGCTGCTGCTGCTTCCACGGAATATCTCCTTGTTATTATTAACATTGCTGTTGCTATTCGCATTTCCACTGTAACCATTGTTGGATGCTACTCTGTTCAAGTTATTAGCTGACGACCGGACAGCGTCACTGGTCTCACTGCGCTGCAGATGATCCTGAGGTTCAACATCGTTGCGAATGCTATCGTAATGTAAGGACTCCAGACCGGAACCAAGTCTATAGAGGTCAAAGTTGTCGCTGGCATAGTAAAGGGTGGCAGCCTCGCAATCCACGTCGTACCAATCAGCACACGTCTGGCTTTCTTGATCAAAGGCGGTGTCATTTGGGCAGAGGAACCTGAGGTGAAATAAATTAATAAATAATTTGTCTTGTTATGGTACGACAAAATGGAGGTTAAAACAGATGTTAATTAATTACAGGATGTACACACCTGTAATCTTGGATGCTCCCTGCTACCGAAACACAGACGTGAAAGAGCTGACAGTCGGTTTCCGGATCGGCGTAGTAACTTCCGACGATCTTATTCCGGCAGGTGAAGGAAGTGTCCGGCATGTATTGTTGAGAGTATCGTGGTGGTGGTCGCTGAAGAGCCAAACTGCAGCTCCAAAATATCGCGGCTGTACAAATTTATATTGTTCATAGAGTACAGTGAAATTTACTGACATTAGTCTTTCTACTATGTACTATATATATTATTTATATTATGAAGAAAATCGAATATAACGTCTACATGGATGAGATAGCACGCTTCGCATATGGAGGCATTCTATATGCGTTTTCACGGTTCATGGGGATCCGAGCGTGATATTCGCCGGATGTGGATAAACCTTTCTAATCAGAATCTACATAATAGGTGAGATATCCACGCAATTCTAAAAGCACGCACTGTTCTAGCAAATTGCACCGTATATTTTCGCTCGTTCGCATTTACCAAGAACGCGAGAAATCGCGATGTTCATGCGTGAAAATGAAAATTGAAAATAAAAAAATTCAAATTATAATAAAACGATTCATACAGAAGGTCTATAGACTGCAACTTTTAAGAGAATAACAATCTAGTCTGATCGTTGTAAGTCAATTAAAATAACATATTTTTTATTTATTTAAAAGAAATTATAATCAGTATTCAGTAGGAATTAATCAAGTTTTATTAAAATTCTATATATATGAAATTTACATTATAATTTTTTTTCTTAATATACGATAATTCATATTGTCTTTTTTTTAAAACAATGAAAGTTATCAAAGGGTCTAATTAAATCTCTACGTTTACATACCCAAAGCGATGACCAGCGAGGTCTTGTAAATAGGCATGATGTCCACTTAGATGCAATTCGAGATGGTAAAGTGTATTTTCACTTTCACGACTCGGACGATGACTTATTTTTCCTTTGATGTACCGTCTCAATGAAACTCAGGGATGCGACTGTGGTCCTGGCGGAGAACGGGTCGCCGAAGAGGAGCTAGAGATGGGACGGAGAACATCTGCATTCTGGGAGGATGTGGTAGCCCAGGTAGGGGCACCAGGAGAACGTACAAGAGACGTAACGTTTCGTTACGTCATTTGATACCCTTGCTACTTGCAAAGGGTCGGAAGTCCTCATCTTAGGAAGTCAGACCCGGAAAAATATCTAATTGCCTATAAGATAAAATAAATCAAATGAACAATATTTAGGAATTTCCCCATATGATAATTAATACAAATTCTCTTATTCCAGCCGTTCTAACAATTGTCAATTAATTAATATCTTTTTTCTTTTTTTTTTTATTATAATTATATACTGTGTAATAGATACGTACACGTATGACTTTCGCGAAGATCATCGCACACGACTTTGAACACGTGGGCGTGGCTTATCGTAGAAAAAATATGGCACTTTCCATTGAATTACCGAGAAGGGAGTGCCAAAAGAAAGTGTCATTCGTGATACGTATAAGCGCGACTTCCCATTAGACGTCTTCCTCCTTTCCACGTTAGATACAAAAAATTTTTGACAAGGCGGTGTCTGAACCATTGGACTCAATCGTTTTCTTTTTCTTCTTTCTTAAAATTCTTTCTTCTTTTTCTTCCACCTTCTGGAATTACGTCATTGAACAATTATCACGATGCCTAGCTTTATGTCCGCATTTGAGATTTATTTCTTAGTTTTCTTGCTCCTACGCCCTTATTACTGTAACATGCGTTGTCGACATCTTCTGGCATCTTGAATCGCCATGGGAGTGCTGTACTACATTCCAACATTGCAGAGAATTATTATAAAAATAGTAGTCACATTGACTACTAAGATTTTAAGTGATTCAGAAAATGTTACTCGATTCTTGCTACTGACAGAAGACTCTTTTGAGGGGGCGCAAAGTAAATTAATGATAATGTAGATACAATTGAGGTAAAAAAAAATAATATAATGGGAGTATAAACAAAAATTAGAATGGTTATAAAATTCGTGTAGGCAGATTCACCTGTAGCTTGAAGATCGAGGTCAACACCAATTGTACTTTCGTAACCATCCGATTTAAAACTTGCCTCCAAACGAACACCTCATCGTCGCTAGTGTCTTCTGATCTTGGGAAAAAATTTGCCTTGAGTTCTATCCCGGATGTCACGAAACTCAGTATTGACTCATCAGTATTCTTTGTAACTGGCAAAAACCATAGTTCACTAGCCAGTCTTCTTTTTCTTCGAGGAAGTCAAAAATGAAATCATTTAGTAAAATGTCCCTAATTATTTTTAGAACCGTGAACCAAACTTTTTACTACCATATGACAAGGACTCACTTTTATGTATATATAAAATTAGTCTAAAAACTGATTAAAAATTTTGTACCATTCCAGGATTCCTGATGCACACCGAATGATAGTAAACGACGTGACGAGGTCGCATTTTCATGAATTATTCAGCGCAAGCTGATCGGCTCCATCATCGAGGACCCCCTGTCCTTTACCGTGGGAAAATATACCTAGAAACATAGAGGGTCTCTTTAGAATTTCATAATTTTCTGTCCTCGCAATGGACAACAATAATAATGACAAAGTGTGCCATTGTATTTTCAAACATCTTCTGGCATCTACGTCGCATCAGAATTGTGACTTTCCCCAGGTATCATAATATCCACCAGATTCCATTATCACGTCAGTACAGTGAACATGAATGAAAACACGTATACAGATGCTCGCCACAAGTTCCTTATGGCGAGCAGTATTTCATGATTAACCAAGAATTCTCATCCAGTAATTAACAAGTCAGCCATTACGTTTCCAATGGCCAACCGATGGTTCCATTACGCGCGATGAGCCTGACAGCAGGAATCTTCTCAGCCTTGGAGGGCGAAAGTTGTCTTGTACTTACAACTCCCCCCCATAAATATTAACATCTGGTATATTTACACCAAGACACCGTCCAGGGAAGAAGCTCCTGAAGATACGAATATCACGGCATACGTCCACCAGGTGTATCCGTAAACGATTACTGGACAAATAATAACATATACTCCCACAGTAATTGCATAGATTACAATTATTACATAGAGAGTATAACAACCTGACATTAGTTAACTGTTACAGCAAGTTGAATTAACCAGAGCATCGGTATCCCAAAGGAATACGTTTCCCGTCCACGAGTACTTGGGTAAAAGGTTGAAGGTCTCGACCTTCCTCCAAGATGGGCCACGACGAGAATCGCTAGTCGGAGAAAGTAAACAGCAAACTCCAAAAGGTCAGACCTGCCGAACCATCGAAGTGGAGGATGAGAAGATCGTGTTCCTCTGTACAAAGATCCTCTGACTCTGTAAGGAATACTGAGTGAGTCTGACATTAAGTAATACCACATAGGCTATATATTTGATAAGAAAACATTACTCCGATCCCTTCGATCAACATAACCTATACCATATTCAAATTCCAATCTACAATAGGACGCTGTAAAAGTCTTACTTAAGCGGATGGATAAGCGTGCTAAGTGTATGCGAGTACATATCCCTCTTCCGTCAGGCAGAATCCTACTAACGATCTGTACACTGATAGGTCAGCCTTGAAATATGGCTAATAACACGCCGACCAATTTTATACGAATTCGAACTAGCGAAAGTACGATACGCTGGCAATAACTTCCACCTGTGGCAGTTTAAATTACTGGTACTGTATGTCTGTGTATCGTTACAAGTATTAGTATTTTTAAAAGAAGATCCTATCTATCGTTATATTCTTGTTGGAAATAGATTGTTAAGAGAAATGCTCCTTGTGCCTTTACAATAGGAAATCCGGCTACCCTCTTGATCCCTTTATTAATGGAGATCCTATACCTGTATGCAAGCAGACTGTCTCTACCGTTATATGCTACTTAATTGACTATTCTATGTACATTTAATGCTCGTCTCAGTATTATGTTGCAAAAACGAGCAGTCGTTATGAGAAAATGACTATTAGCTACTTCGTAATTCAAAAATACAATAGGTAGTGCCTAAATGTGAATCTTTAGACTGGATAGACATATAAGCATTGAGTACAACTTAGAGTTAGGATGATGGACTAGAAGCTGACGGCCTTTGAGCTAGAGATTAGTGATCTCAAGTGAACGGCTAATGATAGGTATGCATATACTGTTTCACAATTTTTACAACCTTAAAGTCAATGGTACATACTGCGCGTAATTTTATAACCGATATTTTTCAAAATACAGACTATACGGTTATAGATAGATAAGACAAAATATATTCAATTGATTCACATTGTAACGTATCAGGAAGAATAAATGATAAGATTATACGATACAGGGTAAAGAGCTGTTTAACCAAAATAGCTTACGAACGTTTATGTTAATGCAGTTGAAATTCATCAGACGTCTTCAGTCATTACGCAATAAAAATTATTCACATTCCACGAAGCAGCCACAGATCCACCAGGGAATATATGTCTGATACGTTCAATGAAGCAATACTGTAATGTTGCATGTCGCTATTTTATCTGATAAATAGTATCGTACTTATCCTATAGTATACTATATACAGTGTATATCAACTCCACTGTTACAACAGGATGTCGCAGCAATCAATGATATACTATTCGATATATAATGTTACGTAGCTTATTTATATATGTAACTAACTATAGTATATCTCATTATAGCTTGCATTTAATTTCTAGTACAGATGCTGGGCTTGTAACGTTATACGTATAGTAACGTTACTCGTAATCCGTGCATGCTCGACGAAGACGCTCCCCAGAAGTTGAAGACGGTAAGGCCTCATCTCCACGTGAGAAAGTGAAAGCCAACAACTGGAGACCCCGGAGTGCCGCATCCCGGTTCGAAATCGGGTTTCGAACAAGAAGACTGGTATCGAGCAATCGAGTATTGAACAGCTGTCCGATCATCTTGAAAATGTAAAGATTTACACTTAATATATGTATATATATTCGTTCTAGTTTATCGACAACTTCCTTACTGGAAATTCATTAGTTGGCTCGAGCGAGCACGAGTTCTCTTTAATGGCAGCAACAGGACGCTTATGGCTGTAAGAAAAATTCTTTGCTCTTTATGGAATATCATTTGCTCATATCACTTTTGCTCTAGAGCTTTTACCATGGATAGAATACATAGGTTATAAATATAAGGATACCTGTTTGTCACGTATATAACAATGTTTTGTAATATTTGGAATATTTTCTAAAATATCCTTCATATTCTATTTATATACTTTTTCTTGGAACTGTCTGCGAACAGGCTGAGTACCAACTCATCCGGAAAATTATGAGTGATGCATTAACAGTAGCTAATCGTTAACACCCCCATGTATAACTTTCTCGTTTCTGAGAAACGATTATCTGCTTTTATTGTAGATTCAAAAAAAATTCATAATTGAACTTTAATTAAATGTAATTTATATGTTCAGTACAGTGTATCTGTAGACGTACTATGTATCTTTAAAAAGAAGACACTTCATTCCAAGTATTATTAATCCTGGTTCTTTATAATAAAAACAAAAATATATCTTTGGCACAGAGATAACATTATCTCCAGATTTTTACATGGCTATTTCTTATTGACCCATTATCAGTGACATTATATCCTCTTCATACATACGAAGACACTTTCTAGATTCCTTAGTCAAATTTATTTAAAAGCCTCTGCGTCGCGTAAGACTAACATAGCCGTGCTAAAAAAATTTATAATCGCAGGTCATAGCTGCAGCTCATTCGCAAGAGACGGAATAACTTTCACCTCTGAAATGCCTGTCTTACGCGCTAAAATCTTATATATTGTACGTATGTCTTAATACGCATATATATACTTATCCTTACGCACTGCTACAATGCCCTCGTTTAACGTATAAACGCCCCATTAATGTATCAAAAAGTGTGTAATTCAAGAATCTTTACGTATGTGTATATATATATATATGTATATGCTTTCAAATGAATACTTACAGATATACTCTACTATACATAATACATATATAATATATATGTATATACATACACCTAACGAGCAATATATGGCTTCAGGGCGCTACTGAAACTCCCTACGTTATTGTGTTCGCGTTTGCCTGTAATTTGTGCGACGGGAGTAGAGCCGTATACGCAATTCCCATGAGAAGTTTTCGCAGTACTCCAAAGGGACAAGGGGAGCTGCGTGACTAATTAGTTGTGCGGCTGGAATAACAATGCCAGGTGAGTGCACGCTGGGTGCTCCACGTTGACAGTACGTGTGAAGTTGCATTAACGATTATTAAAACGCAAAGAGAAAAAGGTAGTTGACCTTTTCATATATCCAATCACACGGAGCGTCCAGTCCTATGATAAAATTCTTAATTTCTTCCGTATAAATGCACATCCATACACGCGTATTTCACTGCAATAATATGATTGAATCATTAATCCACGTATTTGTATTCTCTGTTTGAATAATCCAGGCACAGGCAACGTACACTATATACAGGTACGTTCATTAGTGAGAAATGGTGCAATTTCGTGATTCTCTCACCAGAGTAAAATCCTGTACTTATACAGGTTGTACGACACCGTAGAACGTTCAGTTCGCTGGATTCGAATGCGGATGGGTCTTGTGAAAATGTTGCATAACCATAATCTCTGGCTTGAATGAGGAACTTGTGATGAGTTGTTTTAAAAGCTTTTTCATATTTGATCACCTAATAAAATAATAATTAATAAATTGTCTAATGCCTTATCATATCATTTCTCTGAAGGTTCCATGTGCTATATGTAATTGAGTGCTCAAAGAGTTAGTCTATACATAAATCTATATATGTATGTATTTTGTTAGTAGAATCATACGTACCGGTAGAAATATTACAATTGTCTTTCGAATCTGGTACAAGGATAGGATTGTTGCAAAAAAGAAATCCTGTCGCCCGGTTTCCCAATAGGGTATATAGGTACATGAATCCATGGGCATTGTATGGCTGTCACGTATATTACCGTCATTTCCTAAAACACATATATTCATGCTTGAGTTTTATTTTTGATTATACGAACAAAAATATTATTTGGCTTTTGTATTATATGTATATGTAACTTTGGTGTTTTCAGGTTCAATGGTATCTTTTACCAACGAACTTGGATCGCACCATTTATGCGTTGCTCTTTCGCAATTTTACTTTCTCCGAACAGGTTTATCCATTGGGTAAGTCTTTGGTAGGGTCCAACACATACTTAAGCAGGTATACGTTCGTATTTGGCCGATAAGCTTGTATTATAATTAAATCGGATGTACGCCATGTTTCCGTAAATTCCTTTCATTGTTCCTGCTACGAAGTTGTATTACAAGATTCGCCGAAAAGCAAACGCTTGCGTCAACGCTTGAAATAATTATAATAATGGGCGTTTTCCTCAGATGTATCGAATATTTTTCCTCGACACAGAAGAAAGACTATTGTTTTGAATTATTGTCTACGAACGAGCGTTTGATAATTCAAACCAAATTCAATTCTTAATAGTGAATGTTATTATTGGAATCAAATGTGTTAGATAAAATACATATATATATATATATATATATATATTGAGAGATAAGAGATATGAATGATTACAATATATTCAATTAATTAAATTAATTCTTTATGCATTTTAATACTGTTTTAGATTCTAAACAATTTTAAAACTATTATTATTAACTAGAGCAGTTTTATACAATATGTCACAGACTGTTTTCTTCTTCTACATTGTGTAATATAATTAAGTGATGCCTAAGAAGATGCTGGCTTGTCATTGCACAAGTACCAGGAAGTTGAAGTATATGAAAACAAGACAAATATACATATATGTATTTATATACTAACCCCACGATACGGAAATACGAAATTAAAGGAAACTCATCATAGCTTGGATCCGGAGAGTGTGGATTTTTATTTTTATAAATATAACGAAGCATCATTACCAAAGTATAAAGCGTCGTGGGAGGACAACTAGGATCTCACAGTAGACACAATTATTTCATTATGTCGCTACTTATGCAGCAGAAGTTGTCTCTCGCAATTATTACATGGTTCGTACCAGTGCATATAACGTATGAACAGCTATTTTTTTCACGGCTACCGGGTTTCTGTAACAGCGAATATATAGGAAGCTGTGGCGTAACTATAAGAAGCCATGAGATTCTTCCTGCATTTAATTTTACATTAATGTTGTTACATTCATTCTGACTTTTTATAATTACAAATACAATTCAACTGTTGGCCAATAATAATGATGGATTCTTTTATTTTATTATGGAAGATCCGATGCCGTTGAGTAAGACAACGGGAAATCCTCTGCCTTGCCTCGACATATTTTATTTTTTCGTTAGTATGTATAAAGAACTATCTAGTAATAATTATCCTTGGATATATAACCTTTGCATGAAGTCAGAAGTGATGACTCTACTTGCAGTCTTCACTGCAACTACAGGTTGCAGTTTACCAGTTGTGTTCAAATGCCATAGTAATAACGTCACGATCGAAATGTGATATTTCATGCTGAGGAGGATCAGAATACTGTGATTAGGTTCGAGAAAAAATTGGAACTTGGAAGAATTTCAATTGGCCATCAATCTTGATAACCAGGGATAATCCTTAGTAATATATATAAAGTATAAATATCATTGTCGCTCTTGATATGTACAAGATAGTAGGTGAATTTTATGAGATTAATATATAAATTGTTCATATTCTATTTAATCGATAATTTGAATGATGATAAATGATAAATACTTTAATAATTACCTTTTGATTCGAATATAATCTATAAATCTCATACCGTTTTCTATTGGCAGACTTCCTTGAACCGAGTCAAGGAGAACCTGGCCCGCTTTTTCAACGTGGTTCAATGCATAAACTCCGTTTATCTTTAAAACACAAGTGTCTTGTAGGGTTACAGTACACTTAAATAGAGTTTATGCATTGAACCGTCTCGAAAAAAACGGGTGTACGCCAGTTTCCTCCAACATGGCCTGTTTCAATTTTTTAAATATAATTTTAAAGTAGGGTAACTAGATTTTAAACTTTGATTAACGTCGGAGGAAGTGAGCAGCGCCGTACGTACTGCTTGAAAATCTTGGAAAACTAAATTGCTCATTGGTCAAAATCGTTTCTCATGAAAAATTTAACCAATGAGTTGTCTGTTATTTTAACGTAACATTGGCCGAGACAGATGTGAAGGCGCCTTTAGACATGAAGTATGTTTGAATAAAAATAATTTATAGTCACATTTTCTATGCGTTTATACTCTAAACTAATTAATATTTGAAATCTATGGTAATACAAGTTTTATCGAACCATTAAATGTGAGAATATGCACGTCATTTATTTACGTTGATATATTTTGATGTACGTAGTACGATTCAAATTCTTATACATCCGTTACTTTTCAACTGTCGAGGGAATACTTGTAGCGTCGTGGAGCATTGCAAGAAACTGTTGAATTCTTTAATATTATTGAATTATTTTATAATTTTTAAGATTACAGCTTCAGAATTATCTATTGCAATATTCGGAAAAAGTGTTAAATGAAGTAAAGATTGACTAATCACTTACATAAACAGTATATAGTACAGCAAGTGGACAGTGCAAAATAAATGTAAGTAGATAATTTCTAACAAGTTAGTCTGTTCTCCTGAACGAGCAAGATATTGAAACAGGCTGATTTAAGAAAGCATCCTAGGTTAGTCAAACGACTAAAAAATTAGGCGCTTCATAATTTTCAAATGAAAAACGTTGATCAATCTGGAATTTGTTTCCCAAGTCTTCTGACAAATATGCTGAATCCCATGAAATTGTATAGAACCGGTTACTTAAATAAAAATTTTAAATATCTAAACAGTAAATAATTTCATTACTGCAGATGGCTGATGAGTGTGTACGAGTTGCTGTCAGAATACGTCCATTGGTACAATCTGAAATTAACACAGGGTGCCAAGTGTGTCTCGATGTCGTTCCGGGTGAACCACAGGTACAATTGCGGGGCACAGAAAAATCTTTTACATACAATCATGTCTTTGGGACTGACACTGAACAAGAGGATTTCTATAATACTGCTGTCAAAGGAATGGTGGACAATATTTTCAAAGGTAAATTTTATGTATTTTGTATTAAGAGATTTTATTAATATAAAAAAAGCTGCAAGTAGTATACTTTGCATTAATGTCATATAACTGTTTTATCTATGCTATAATAATTTCTTCAATTAAATATTAACATTTTTATTTTTTAGGGTATAATGTAACGATTTTAGCCTATGGCCAGACAGGTAGCGGGAAAACCCATTCAATGGGAACTTCTTACAACGGTGGACCTAATATGGGTGTAATTCCTCGTGCTATTCAAGATATATTTAAAATATCAGAAGCAAAACAGGATTATGACATAAAGGTCTCAATTTCCTTCCTGGAGCTGTATCAGGAGCAGCTCTATGATCTTTTAGTGGATAAGCCACGCAATCAATGCATTGTCGACATTAGAGAAGATTCTGCAAAGGGCATCACCGTATCTGGTTTAACAGAAGTTAATGTTAATAATATAACTCAAACTTTTGACTGTCTCACACAAGGTTCACTGCGTCGCGCAACAGGTGCGACAGCAATGAATGCTCATAGTAGCCGAAGCCATGCAATTTTCACAATTTATATTCGGCAGGAAAAGAAGGACGATCCGTAAGTAAACATAATAGTAGCTTTAGTGAAAATTTGCTGTAAATAAATATTGTATTACTCCATTACAATCTCCTAATAAAATTGTATTTGTCCTATTCAATCAGCAACAGCGCAACAATTGCTAAATTCCATCTAGTAGATTTGGCAGGTTCCGAACGAAGTAAAAAAACTGGAGCAACTGGCGAACGTTTCAAAGAAGGCGTCAACATAAACAAAGGGCTGCTTGCCTTAGGCAATGTCATATCCTTACTGGGTGAGGGTAAATCAACGTATATTGGCTACCGAGACAGTAAGCTCACGCGATTACTGCAAGACTCTCTAGGTGGTAATTCCATAACATTGATGATAGCTTGTGTCAGTCCAGCTGGTTAGTATCAGAAAAAAATATCTTTCAGATTATGAGGATAATTTAAACAATATAAGAATAAATTATATTTCAGATTATAATCTGGATGAAACCGTCAGTACATTACGATACGCAGACCGCGCTCGTCGAATTAAGAATAAACCAATTGTAAATCAAGATGCAAAATTAGCTGAAATCAGTCGTCTCAATAAGATGATACAGGAACTCAAAATGGCTATGGTTGGTCAAGGTGGTACATATACGTGTCCGCCAGAGCATCAAGAGCTTGAAAACAAAGTTCACTTACTCCAAGAGAAGATTCGTGCACTTACGTACCAATTAAATACAAATCTTATTGAACTTGTTCGTATTCACGAAAGAGCCGAAGCGTCTGAAGAGCACCGACAAAAATTAATAAATGGTGTGAATGAAATTTCCGAACAAGTGCTACAGATATCAAAGTATCTTGATGCGAATCCGGAAGAGAGGGAAACGTATTCTGGTTATAAGAATTTGCAAGCAATTCTTGATAAAGTTCTCGGTAAGAGGATTTATTCGTCTCGATTCATTTGAGATTGTTAATTGAAAATATGAATCTATTTTCAACGCTTCTTAAACTTATTATTATAAATGTATTATCTGAATTTTAGAGCTCCAAAATGTTGAAAATGGCTCAAATGAAACATCAGAATTATTAGCTACTTCTAATAAGGATAACGATGTCAGCAACGGTACAAAGTTGCACGATGACGAGAATCAGCTTGAAGAATTGGATAGCAAAGTCGACTTGGAAGACAATGATTTAGACAAAAAACAAGAAGAATATACAATCAAACAAGCAGAGCGTAATCAAGAAATGTGCAACTTAAATTCGGAATTAGCACGTAAAGAAGATTTGATCGCGCAACTCGTTGTGAACGCGTCGAATATAGTCGAATATTCCAAGGAACTGCAAGAAATGGAGCAGGAAATAAAAACTCTGCAATCTGAAAAAGAAGAGCTCCTACGTACGTTGGAAAATGTTCGAACGAACAAGATAAGTTCAAAGTGAGTAATTTTCGTTTGTACAAATGATTTATCGTATGAATCAGAAGACAATTATATAAATGATATAAGATTGTAAGTCTCCTCTTATATGATTTTTTAAAATTGTTTTCTTTTTTGCGCTACGATGCTTCTTAGGCTAGCTGAATCACGTCGTATAAAGGTGCAAGAATTGGAAAAGAGAATTGGTGAATTATCACGTAAATGTATGGAGCAAAGTAAAGTCGTTAGAATGAAAGAAAAGGCCGATCAGCGTGTAAAAGTGTTGACGAACGAGATTCGTTCCATGAAGCAAACCAGGGTGTCGTTAATGAAACAGATGCGACGTGAGACTGAAAGCTTTAATCGTTGGAAGAAATCGAAGGAACAGGAACTAAGTAAATTAAAAGACCAAGAGAGAAAGCGCCAGTATCAGATAATGCGAATGGAGAATCACTATAGTAAGCAACAGAATGTTCTGAAGAGAAAAGTAGAGGAAGCTCACGTTATTAATAAGCGGTTAAAGGTAATTTACTCCGATCCTAAAGTTCATATGGCAATATGGAGCGCAGAGAAGATAATAAATAATATTTATTTAATATCCTTCAATCTATAGGAAGCATTGGAGTTACAACGCAAAGTTAAACAGCATACCAGCGAGAAAAGTACAAACACAGAAAATATTAAAGTCTGGATCAGTCAAGAATTGGAATTACGATTTAGTGTCAATAACACAGAACTCACTCTTCAGCGTTTGTTACAAGATAGGTCAGATCATGCCGTAAAATTAGAAAAACTTAAGACTGACAAAATGGCTCGGGAATCTCCCACATATCAAAATGATTTAGATGAACTCGTGCAGAATGTTGAATTGCGAAGTGCACAAATAGCACAACTGCAACGCGAGATTTTAGAATCTGACCAAGGTAAAGAAATATACAATTATTTAAGTTTATAATAATTAAAAAAAGGCAGTTGCGTATAGATTCACATACGACATAAACATCCATCCGATATTTGATTTTATAGAAAACAGGTCTAAGTCACGATGGCAGACTGTAAGGTCCATGGCCGACGCCAAGACTGCTCTTAATATTCTCTTCGAAACAGCAGGAGATATACATAAAAAAGAAATTGCAAAAACTTGGGAATACGAGGAACTGATAGTAAGTTAATCTTAATAATCATATTTTCCCTCAGTATTATTAGACATGTAAAAGAGGGCACGATGTTCCTTCTTAAAAATTATATATCAAACGTCTTATGTAAGATTTAATATTGACTAATTAATTACAGGACACATGTGATCAGCAGCAGCTTAAGATTCGGCAAAGTGAACTTCAAGCAATTGCATTAAAAGCAGAGTATGAGCAAAAACTTGCAAAGCTCCAATCTGAATACGAGCAAGATGTTATGGATTGTATAGAACATCTTCGGGGTACTAATGAAAATTCCAATATTGAAAACACTGAGATCACATGGATGAAACGTGAATTGAAAATGTACAAAGAACGTTGTCAAGCCTTAGAGCAGGAACGCGAGGAAGCTTGTAAAAATAACAAATCGGCAAACGTAAGAAAATATTATCTTTATATATAAAAAAAAAACATTTTAATTATTCTTTAATGATCATGTCTCTTTCCTACTCGGCTATTTATGTCACAGAACTCGAAAACTACGGGCCATACAATAAAGAAAAAGTCTAAATCCACGGTTGACGAAAACCAAGATCCTCGAGTAGGTTGGGATGATAGTTTTTCAGAGGATAGCATTGTCATCGATGACGATGATACCGATCCTGATTGGTCAAGAACACCACTATACAGACGAACCAGAAAAACCATGGTAAGTTGCTATAATATTTATTTATTATTTTTGTTACGATTTCGTTAAAATTATGAGGCCTTTGTTTATCTATAATCAGTATATTCCCCTATCGTCGTTCTAGCAATTTTAACTGTAATTAAATGATATCGTTACTATCAGTATATTTTGTGTCTTATTTTAGAGCGTGTTAAAAGATTTGAGGAAGGATGAAGTTGAACCCTTAAAACGATCATCCGACGGAGAAATCAAATGTTCGTGTAAAACGAATTGTTCCACGCGGATTTGTACTTGTCGTCGTCATAAAACATCCTGTTCAAATTGTAACTGCCAAACAGATATATGTAAAAACAGAAACACGAAAACCGTAAGTAATATAAATTAAGCATTCAATGTTTCATATATTTGAAATATTACAAAATTTTTTTTTCAATCCTAGACGGAATTTGACTATTTCCCAGATGACCCGCGAGACACTACCGTGGGCGATGTCGCAAAACGTCTGAAATTAGAGTAAATATACTATTGGTTTTTTTTTACCAAAATACTCTTGATTTATATTATTAATTAAAATTGTATAAACTTCGATTATGTTTCAGGCACGCCTAAGCTTTAGCATATTAACTAGTTACTTTTATTTTAACATTGACATTGGGGATACACTATTGAATAGTGAATTTTAATAAATGTAGGTATTCGAAAATAATAATTTTTATTCTGTAGACGCTACCGGTTAAGATGGTCCAGTTATGATAATAGAGATGATCAAATTAAAACAGGCAGTAAAAGAAAATTCTAAGAATTTTGGTGCAAAAATAAATGAGTGAAAATATAAGATAATCTGAACATTTGAGCCCGAATCATTATGTTCTACCGTACTAAAATGAAGATATTGAACTTTCATATCTCAGAAACTATACAATAAATCATTTTCAAATATTTAGTTATTATTTAGTATATGTAAAACAATTCAGAATTTTATCTTTGATTGGATATCATAACGGGACCACCTTAACTTTAAGATAACTGTATTCGTGTCCAATCTATGTATGTATATTTGAAATAAAAATAATTTTTCTACCGGTGAATACGAAATTTTTTGTAATACGAAATTAGTTACAAATCACACTTGCATGAGGCACATCTTACAATTGATGCAAGGAACTGCTGCCAATGGTAAGCGTCATGAAATCAATTTAAAGTAGATTTTTATCTTACTAACTGCAGGTAAAATCGTTGAAGTATGCAGTTTTTGTTGCTAAGCATAGATGCTGAACCTGGTCAGCAGAGCCAAATTTTAGCAAATACATTACTAGGTATCAGCTGCCAAAGTGAATCAAAAATTAAATAAATATGACTGAAGACAGGGATCGAATCAGTAAATACTTGAAACGCTCTCTCAAAACGATTAAACCTAATGTAAGATGATTACAATTTTTAATTATTCCAACGTTAATAAAGATTGTGAGATGTATAAGACACATAACATAACTGGTTAACCATTTTTTTAGTAGGCCTTTTAAATTATATGATAAATATAAAAATTAATTTATATTTGTACAGGAACTGGAATGTCGTGTTTGTGAGGAAGTATTTTCTGTGGACGGTGCTAAAGTACCCCGGTTACTTCACTGTGGGCATACAGTTTGTCATGCTTGTCTTCTACGTCTTCGACCAAACATGATAGACCAACAAATTCTCCTGTGTCCCTTTGACAGACAGCCTACGCAAGTAACTGATAATGGGATATATAGTCTGAAGAAAAATTTTGCCCTGATAGAACTCCTAGAAAGGTTGGAGCAATCAAGTACTCAGAACACTTTAGACCTCGAACGTGAAAGACTGCAGTCTACTCAAAATTGTGATGAAGACGAGGAGCATATTGCAGTACTATACTGTACTGTATGTGAAACACATTTATGTGTAGCCTGTGACATCCTTACTCATTCTATGAGAACTCTTACCAAACATAGAAGAGTACCTCTATCGGAGAAACCCAGAGAGAAACCAAAATGCCCTATACATACTTCACACATTGCAGAATTTACTTGTACTCAAGAAGGATGTCACAATGCTCTGTTGTGTTACCTATGTAAAGATTATGGTCGACATAGTATCCATAAGGTATACTAAACAGTTGTCACTTAAACGTACTAAGATACATAAAGAACTGATAATTCCAGCCAACCCTGGTTGAGATCGAGGCAGAGAATATCAGGAGATCAATCATCGGAGCACTGCAGAAAATGACACAGTTTATGGAAAGCATGAGAGACACAGCACACAAAATAGGTAAGCCTGCTTACAATTTGTCTGTAACAAACTAATGCAGCTCTCACATTAATCTGCAATTCACATATCTCTACATAGAGATAGTAATACAAGAACTGGAGGGCTGGGCAATAGAGGATGCAAGACAGCGTGTCAGACAGCATTTCGAGGATCTAAGAGCATTGCTTGCAGAGCAAGAAAAGGCTGCAATAACATGTATAGATACAGAAATACGTGGACGTCTATCTGCTCTACGTCAACAGCAAAAGGAATTAACAACAACAAGATCTCGCATAGCAGGAGTTTGTATTCAACTGGAAAGTATCCTGGATTCAGAAGACTGGAAGTTACTGAGCAGTGTAGCAAAAGTAAAGGAAGATCTAGCATCCTTAGAGCAACAGCATCAGCACTACGTGCAACGTGAACCTGATCTTTTAACACCAGAATCATCCATCCCCATCATCTTCAGCAGGGTTTGTAATACAACAAACGCCTTCAGCAATCAAATCACGCAAGATATATACTATCTATCCATTACAGGATAATCGGGTACACATTGGTACCAAAATCGACATGCGCGTCGTGATCCTGGGCCTGGACGGTGCCGGGAAGACGAGTATCCTCTCAGCCATGAGAGGTACAACTTTATCAACACCACCAATCCCAACAATTGGTTTTAACGTCGAGAGTCTAGAGTATAAGAATCTTGTATTCACCTTGTGGGACGTCGGCGGACAGGACAAATTCAGACCACTATGGAAACATTACTATCACAATACTCAAGCCGTGATCTTCGTCGTCGACTCTAGTAACAGATTGCGTTTCGAAGAAGCTCAAAAAGAATTATCAAAGATAGTCAGCGAACGCGAACTCAAGGATGCTCTGTTCTTGATTTATGCTAATAAGCAGGTAACTTCCAAAGTAGCTCGTTATCTAAAAATCCTTTCATTTTAATACTCGGTACTAACGAACACTTTTCTTTCAAACTCAGGATGTGCCAGGATGTACTAGCGTAGAGGAATTATCGGATATTCTATCCCTGCAAAAGCTCTGCTGTGGACGAGCATGGCACATTCAAGGATCTTCCCCATCGACTGACATCACTGGTGCCACACAGGGTCTAGATTGGCTAACGCAACAGCTTGGTGCTCATGAGGCATTATACACAATGTCTAATATATCGTAATTTCTTAATCTGTCAATCGTCTGTCTTTTATAAGAGGTATTAATGCGTTCGTATGCCTAGCAAAAAATTAAACCAACCGTATTATACAAGATTTTCTGATGTATGGTGGAAACTGCACTTGCGATGAATACTACGTATACATAACTTACTTTAATTACTCCCATTAACATTCCATACCTATTACACTGAATACAGATAACCATAGACCCCTGATATAAATAATTATTTACCTTTACAGTACGTAAAAATGTATTAAGATCTTTCGAAATTATAGACTGTCAGGCAACTCCGTTTTTCAACGTCTATCATTACGAAAACTCGTCATATCGTAAGTTACACCAATTTGTTTATGTGATTAATGTTAATTTATGACATCAAATAAAGTATAAATTAATCTATTATCGCTATATATTATTATTCAATCTAGTGCGTACTCAGGTGTATCTCACGTGACCTAATCAGAGCATGGATACCAAAAATGACCTTAAGGCCAGAGGATTGTCAGAAGAATAAACGACCTGAGCACATCTAGAAAAGTCTTATGTATTTATTACATGGTTATTGGTTGCTTGATATAATTATCAATTATTATCACTCAGTCATTTTTGCACACACCCATCACTTTTATACTTAAACGCTAGTAGTCGCAGAGCGAGTTACGCGTACACTGTACGGAGAACGAAATAATATATAGCATTATTAAATTACATTCTTTTCTGAATTACTTTTATGTATATAAAACACACTTGACAAACAAAAACGGAACAACATAGTCTTTTGGAGCTGCGGCAATGGGAGCAAGACTGTGTGAATTTTTTTTTCATTTTCATCAGTTATTCCTCTTTTTCTTTCACATTTGTAATACGGCACATACGCTAGCGTTCCTCTCAACACAGTTAGTAAATAAATACGCACTATCTGGTACTCTTTAGATTAAACCAGGAAATATCAATAGGACAAAATGAATAAGAATTGATGAATTAGTACGTACATAGCGAATGGTATAGTATAAATTTAGGTTCGCGGGGCTAATGGCAACAAAAATTGCCGGTCATGGAAACGAAATCATTTACCTTATTGTACGTCATCGGATTAATTGAATTCTGTAATAAAGGGCTGGAAATTATTTCCAGTAGTTTTTTCCCTTTTTCACGTCGCCGTTGGGATTTCTTTTTCCCTTATAGATTTTCCATCCTATATATAATAGGTATACTCTAATGACCTATATAAATGTACTACTAGTTCTTTTCAGTTCTGATTATCCTGAACGGTGTTCAGTACGAGTATCAGGGGAAGAAATCGGGTAAATGAGAGGATTCGGCATTACTCCCTGCGTTGATATCCCGTCTAACATAAGTACCAATATTCAGCGTGACTCTTTTTTAAAGTTATCTTCAAGCTGTGGTGTCGCCTATGCTGAGACATCTGCTTTGTCGTGGCCAGGCAGCTCCTGGAATACAGTTTGTGTTTGTGCCATATGACACGCGTGTATTTACAATTCGTCGTGTTCCTGAAACAGATAAGTAGATTTCCCTATGAGTTTTTTGGTTTTATGGATGAATGAATTCGTAAGCTCTCTATGGAATCTTATTGGAAGATTTCAGCAACGAGGAATTCCAGCTTTTTATCACTCACTAGGATCGGAATCTCTATTGTCATCATTTTTTGAAGAAATCAATTGTACGAAAGGAAATACTAGGAAAGTTCGAATCAAGTTTATAAGGGCTTTAATAAATGCTTACCTCTACTTCTGAGACAGTATTGTCCTCTTCATCTTCATCCTCATCTTCGTCCTCTTCCTTTTCATCTCCGCTTTCCTTGCTCTCCTTCTCTCTCTGCTTCCTCTCCTCCTCATCTTGAGCTTCCTTCATCTTCTTCTCACCCTCCTGAAATGGGAGAATAATAGTCGAAGTTCAAAACTGCTCTTCTCAAAAATTCACTGAATTCTTGTGATACAGAATTTGGTCAGCAACGAGGAATTCCAGCTTTTTATCGCTCATCGAGTTCGGAAGCGCTTTTATCATCATTGTACTGTGAATTGTTATTGCTATGAATTAATTAAATGAATTATACTTACATAGGTGGGTTTCCAGACTTCCTCGCCGAACTTGCGAGCAGCCTCGATGTCATCCGTGATCATGACATTATCGAAAATGGTACCGGACTTAACCTGCCAGAGGTCAAAGCCGATAGCGCAGATCTCATCACGTTTATAAAGCTCAGGATCTGGTGTGTATTCAGGGTTATCGATTTCAGGGTGAATCCAGGGTCCTTTGTAGTTGGGGTTATCAATCTGCTTTGGCTTCCACTCTCCCTTGTAGTCAGGGTTATCGATCATTGGAGCTTCCCACTCGCCGTCCATTTCATCATCCCAATCCTCGGGTTTGGTCGCTTCAGGGTCTGGAATGTGTTCTGGCTTGTCCCAGTCGTCAGGCTTCTTATCATCAGGATCAGGAATGGTAGGTTTGTCGTCCCAATCATCAGGCTTGCTCTGAGACGGGTCCTTGATCTTCTTTGGGGGCAGGAAATCCCAATCTGCTTCCAATTCTCCAGATTCGACCACCTCGTTATCGATGAGTACCTAAGTCCAACGAAAGTAAATCATTTGTACAATCCTTGAAAAAAAAAACATGTTTCTATGAAAAACATCACTCATTATTAATAACAGCCTGTCGGTCTTCACGATGTACGTGCGATAAGCAAGTTTTACTTATTCACAAGGAAAATAAAGCGAGACTATCTTTTCTCTTTGAGTATCTTTAGCACATGTCCTCCATGAAATATATTAGGACATGTAACTCTAAGACTCATAGTGCCATTCTTGTTGTTGTAATCGCTATCGCATAGCAGCACACGAAGGCTTGCCACAACGACACGTGATACGTTATAATATAAATATGAGGCAGATAAATAATGTATATGTTGCGATAAGCAGTTTTGATTGATAAGGAATCGAGAAAGGAAATTATTGATCTGTATAAAGGGAAGCAATGCAATTACCTGATACGTGTTGTCAGGCTTAACAATTAATGTGTATAAATGAGTATAGACGTCGTCCTTGCAACGAATATCCTTGTTGATTAGGAGATTCTTGCCCTTGTAGTTGAAAATGACATGCACTTTCTTCGTACCGGGTCCACAAATGTCAGGTCCTGTAAGTGCAAGTACAACAGTCAATGAAAAAGATTGAAATGTCTGCAGCATAGTATTCATTGGATCATTGCCCAGAGAATTGTATCGCGCACACTTCCATGTAAACAGCCATAAAATTGTACTTTGACGCTATTGGACGATTTCCAAAATTTCGTATTTTCAGTTTACAGAAGAAAAACCTGTATTAATTTTTTTATTATTCAAACATTGCATTATTTTCTATATTACGCAAAGAATTTGTTACAGGGTATTGTATCTACACATGGTACCTGTGATAAGTTAAAAGAACGAACCCAGGGCATAAGTGAGACTATTATTCTCCGAGTTCCTATAGCACCCATCAACCACACTACTTAGGCATGACAAGTGACTCTAGGCTCGGTGTAAAAATTTAATTACATTTGAGAAATTATTTTCATTACATGAGTTTTGATGAATCTAAAATGAAAATTTTCTTACCAAACATGAGAAGGTATGGACTATCTCCATGCATGTCCTTCTGCTCCAGTCCACAATCAAAGACCTTGGCGTAACCACCTCCACAATCAATATTTTGTTCATGCTTGACAGTGAACTGAAGAACAAGAGGTTTATCCTTATTGCTGAATGGTGTAAATTTTCTGCTCAGAGCATAGAACCGGGCATCTTGTGACGTTTGGATACCTTTGAAAAATTATGAAACGATTTATAATAAAAATGAAAAACAATGATTTGTCCATGATATTGTAAAATGTGAGTGTATCTGCACGAGGTACCTAATATATGCATAATTACATATTCAGGGCATATGTGAGACTTGATTTGCTCTCCGAGTTCCTCTAGCACTTCTTCGCCCATAAGGTACGACAAGTGACTCTAGGCTCAGAAACGATTTTGGAAAGGCCCAATCACACCAACATTGGTTAAAGTATAACTAAGACATGTGTTTTATTCACCAATCACATGGACAATATGGCATTCAAATCTTATTTAAAGCTAAACTGACATTCATACAATCAGGCCTAAATTTTTTTTTAATTAGAAATAAAAATTTACTTTTTTCAAAGGAGTTGTAGTGTTTGTTTATACTGATGACTTAATTAAAACAATGATGATACCTTTATCATTTTCGGGGTCGTTCCAAAATTTTCCATGACTCAGAACAAACTTTCCAAATTCCTTTCCAGGATGCTCTGAATAAATCCACTCCTTTTCCCACGAGTCTGAAAAAATAAAATAACACCAACGCCGTCATTGAACAGTAACTTGCAATACAACCAAACAAGTTCAAAATTCAATTGCGAAATAGAATGATAAAAACTTCTAAATTCATTAATTACAATTCTCATGATCTCCTCGAGAATTAATGTTAATCTTTCTAAATTCGAAGTAACGGAACCGAGAAAAAAGATGCCTGATTCACCGTTTAAGGTAATATGTCTCCTCAGCTACCGCCATATATACATATCTCATTCCAACAACGAATCCTTCTGTCTTTAGTTTCTACATCGACAAATATAGCAATCGCTGAAACGCGTGGCAAAATTAACAAATCATCCCGCGAAAAATATGGTCGCACACCGTTCAACGGTACATCAGTACCCTAATACATACTATACTTAAAAAACCGAAATTTTTTCAAATCAATGCTGATTCCCGTTAGATCAGAGTCTGATCAAAGTAGTCAAAGCAATTAAAAAAGAAAAAAGCGTGTCTCTGATATTTTTCTGAAGTATTTCTTGTTTCCTTTTTGGCTACGTGACTCCGCATATTTCGAGGATATTCACGAGTCTCGTAGATTAAAAGAGTTTAAAATCTGTTTGCGCAGATCGCTTCAGCAGGAGAATGCGTGGCCGTTTGTCGATATGCGTTCAGAAATGCTAAGCCACGAAGGCATCCACGGCAAGGTTAACAAAACGGCATAAATATATAAATTTTGTTAGAAAATCATTGAGAAACAGTTATCTTCAGTATCATGAGAATAGTACGGAAGTATGGAGGGTGTGGTTGCCGGATGAAGGAATTCAGGGTGGTAATTTTACATAGCCTTTCGACAGGCTTGGTAATGGTAGGAGTAATGGGTTTTTTTTATCTTATTATATTGGGTCTTGCTTACCATCGAGGAACTTCTCTTCGAAATAGATGTCCGCGGAGACCAGGGAGATCGCCAGGATAGCGAAAATCGCGCAAAAAGACCGCATTTTGGGCGCCGGGACTGCTAAGCCACTCGACGTAATTCCTACTCGTGCAAAGTACAAGCCGATAATGCCGGAACGCTGGACGTGGTTGGCAAATGTAGCTGTAGCTGGGGTAGACAGATGGAGAGCGCTGATTGGTTAAATTTTATTGACCAATCAAAACTAACCACGCTTAACGTATACAGCGCCACGCTCACGCCACGGAGCACTTATCAAACTGGCTGACCTAACGTCACTCATGTATTTGTAACTGATATTGTTATCTTTCGTCGATATTGTAGACAATAAATGGAGGTTCGCGAAAATTCGATGAACTTTGCTGGATGTTGGGTACGTTCCGAAATTGCACTCCCAAGACTGCTAGTCTAATTGTGTCTCACTCAATTGCATCTAGGTAAACAGGGATACAACAATACCCATGGTACTGGCAATGCATTTGAAACGGACTGAATATCACGGATGAATAATTTAAAACTAAATTCCTTATCGGAGGTTCTGCAGGATATCGAGCTATAGAAATGGCTTGAACTAGTTTGGATAATAGTCTTGTTAATTAGAGGCAATTTCTGAAATTGATATTCGACATGAATTTAATCTATATATATAATATGTGGATTTATGTTACAATTGGTTACAACTTTCGATTAGTATGAAAGAGAATGCGTGGCAGCCATTTTCTATGAGAGGAAGCGGATGTGGGAAAAAGTACAATCAATTATGAATTTTATTATGTATTTTAGATACAATAAATAATAAACGTTTGATTTATACAGGCATTTTTGTGTGCTTATTATTTTTGAATTTTTCGATTGATAATAGATTTATAACTGTCTTTAAATACACTGTCTTTTTGAGAGAATAACATTTGTACTGTTGCTGGGACAACGGGTTTGTATACATTATGGCGAATGGTGATGATTTCATAAACGTTAGGGTTGTGAGTTTACACGTCCTTTATTAAATTTATAGTGTTTCTTTGGTAGATTTGCGAAAATATGCAGCGTTCCAGAGCAACTGCAGCATTGATGCGCTTAAAAGAGATTGACAGGAAATATAAATCTAAAATCCATGATGAAAATCAATTAGAATTGAGTGTCAGCACTGTCAGCACACTTAACAGTATTAGCAATGAAGTGAAAAAATCAATTCCTGGTTCTGGCGATTCATCGGATACAGGTTTGAAGCCAAAATTAAAAATAAAAATGCCTGATACTCATATTGAGCAAGTCAAAGAAGTTCCTTTTGAGGGTAAAAAGGATTTTTCAACTATCCCTGTGACAATTTTCAATAAAACATCTGAAGAATCCCTTGAGACAAATTCTCCTGTCATATCTGAGGAAGTAAGTCATATCACAACAAATGTTGACAGCATTGGGCCAGCTGGCGAGGGTAATGTCACTGATTCTTTTGAATTAATAAAAAATAACAACAAAGTATCAAGTGATGAAAGATTAGTCACTGAAGTATCAGAAGACCAGAGTCAGCTGATATCAAAACTATCATGTAGTAAAAATGATCAAATTACTGAAGACTTTGGTATACAAATAGTAGACAGTTTATCATGTTCAAAGAATTTGCCTCATACTTCATCTTCTTCACGGAAGGAAGTTCGTCCAGATACATATTCCAATGATTCATTTGATGAGGAATCTAATAGTTTTCCAACATATGACAATTCTAATGACAATAAATCATCAGGAACTTTTTCCATAAAATCAGACATGCAGAAAAAGTCAAGTACAAGTGAGCAATCCTATTCAAAACAGACTGAAGTGATATCTTATAGTCAATATTTAATAAATCGGACAGATATTAAGGATGAAACAAAAATTATAGAGCTTATGTCTCCTAAAGTTATTCATACTACTAGTGTCTGTGAAGTGGATCTGAATAAAGAATTATCTCAATACGTTAAGATCATAGAAAATACAGAATCGACAGAATCTATCAAACCAGTTTGCCTATTGAAGTCCCCAAAAGTCTGCATGATACAAAAACCAAAACAGAAACGATCAAATCGTGCCAAATCTTCCATGAACTCTCACAAATCAGAAACAATGGTTCAAATCATTCCCAAATACCAAACCCATATAAATAACATTTTGTCTGAAAAGAGAAATACGAAACAGGAACCAGGAAGTCATCGGAGTTCACCAAAAACACAATCTAGCAAAGGCTCCAAAATAACATCTAATTCAAAGAAATCTGGAATTCAAAAACGCGGAGAATTGGACATAGCTATTGTACTGAAGAAAAAAGAAGAGCCAACAAGAAGTAAAACATCATTGTCAGGAAATGAAACTATAGTTCAAAAAGATGAAAAAAGTCTCTCTTCTATTTACCATCTTAGAAAAGAAGACATCGATCAACACACTGATCAAGAATTTAATCAAAACTTAAAATGCAACCAGAAATTTTCACAGAGTCCAAAGACAGGTATAATTCACACTAAAGAGCAAAAGCATAATTCACATGAAAGTGATAATTTTAATAAAATTATTTCTTCACACAATCATGGAACTCCTTATGCAATTTACAAAGCAGTAAGCACCAAGCCAGTGCCTTTGACAAGAGTAAGAGGTATTTTAGATTCTCAAAATATGAAAATCCACAGAAATCAGACTTTGCGACACAATGCTCAGCAACGACACAGCGACAAAATGGTTAAAAACCGTAATAATGCGAAGAATACAAAATCAGCAAAATCTTCCAGAAATTCAAAATCATTAAAAAATGAGACGTTTATGCCAAGTCGAAAACAGGACGTAAATCCACTTGAAACTCAAATGACAGCCCTGAGGATAAAGAATAAGCAAAATAATATTCAACTGAAAGTAAGCCGATACATTCAACAGTTTGAAGAGGAGAGAAGAAAATTAATGATGTACCCAATGGATTCTCCGTTCATCCATAAAACAGAATCTTTAGCATTCAAACCTCTAGATTTTCCAAAAATCATCGAATTCACTCGACCTGGTAATTTAACGGAACGTGCGAAGTAATTCAACATCATTTTCTAAAGTACAAGATTAAATTTATCAAGTTGCATGTCAACAATGATGGGAAACTATATTAATCGAATATCTGTACTTTTCACTAGATAAAGATATAAGCAAATTCGAGTAATGCGTTTCTCTACTGCTTACAATGTGTTGAAATTCCTTATTAAAAAATATTCGTTCAAACTAATGAAAATCTTTATCACTTAGGTACATCAAACATCATTGACAGGTGTACACAATTCAATATTTTCGCGCCTAGCAACTGTAAACCCGTCATACACCCAGCACGATTAAACAGCTAATACAGTTTTTACATATTCTTTGTTTATGGAATTTTTTTGTTTTTCATTATAAAGACAAGTAACTCGATAGGATAAACATAGTTGGTACTGCGACAAGCTATAAGGGATGCCCTTATAGTGTATTCTCATGTATCCCCTGCCGCTTGAAAAGTGACGATCCAATTAACGACTCTTTGTTTTGTCTTTAGATATAGCGGAAATGTATTCGAGTTCAAAGCTGTCTTCTGCGGTGGACTATCACAACGCACTTCGCATTCGAGTTATGGAAATTCGTGAATGGCTGAAAGATCAATTCACGTTATATCGTGACTACAACACTCTTATCTCGACAATCAATTCAAATTACATCCCCACCACGTTGGAAGATGCAAAAAAGGTGTGTTTGTCTCATTTTGTGGTTAAACGTTTAATTATTACATAACCCGTACATGAACGTCTAACGTGATTGTACAAATTATCACAGGATGACTGTCCTTAAGTATTTAAATATACACCCTCTCTCTATATATACACATATATATACAGAGAGCGAGAGAGATCTAACTCGACCTCGAACAAAGAGCTCTTCCCATTCAATTGATCAATCATATACCAATGAGCAGAAACGTTATTAGCATTGCTAGATTTCCTTAGAAGCTTATAATGAACGTAGGTGGTTCCTTCAAGAAAAAAATCGCGCACAGATACGAGGATGCTCGAGAAGAAGTTATTTGGGTTAAGTAATGATCATAATAGTAAATCTTATACATAAGATTCAATTCTATGTCTGAGAACAAGGACAATGAGGATGATGACACTAAGGAACAGGATTAAAGAAATAAAATGCATAACCTGGAAGCAATGAAAATGTAATAAATTTTTTCTGGAATAAGGAAAGTCTGAATGTTTCTTTTCCTGTTGGCAGATCATTCAAGAAGTGCAGAAATCATCCAACAGTAGACGTAATCGACACCGGAAATGATTGCTGGATAACGCTGTAACATGGTAAGTCATTAAAAATATTATTTCCTTGAAACCCTACAATTATCAGTTGTAATCAAATAATTCAGAAACTTTTAAACAGGTAATTTCTGTATTATATTTAATTTCATCTACCTTGCCACAAAATTAAGTCAGTATGAACTTGAATGCTCGACACTTAGCGATGACCCGTATTAAGTTCCTCATATTGAAAGTCACACGCTTCTGATTATTATAAAAAAAATGTCGCGCACAACCCCCATAGTCGATGTTGGCGTGTTGCGCGAGGATGGATGCGCGTTAAAGCAAATCTCGCGTGGGACAACCTGGTAGCTTTCATTGACTTACAGTTCTAAACGAACTCTCCGCGGCATCGGACCTTCTCGATACGGCTTTCTCGTGCAAACGAATATCCCGCTATTGGGAAGAACCTCTAGTGAGGCGCGAAGAACGCGCAAGAAGAATAACTTTTGACTAATTCTTTAAAAAAGAAACGTAATTCATTGATTGACGAACGATCTCCAAGTGATAGCGTGTAACAAGGAAGAAAATTGTACATCCAGGAAAACAGCACGCTAGGTGTATCGCGCAGCTCATCGCTCCCCTGGTAAGCATCATCCTCAGTATAATTAATTTCGTGTACAGTCATTAAGGGAGCTACCAAGAGCGTGTGTAAAATTATGAGCATTCATCATGAAAACAGGGTCTCTGTGTATTCGTAGAAATGTGGGTCTTATGAGTAGCTTTCGAATAGCTAATTATTGTATATTATATTCTGAAGCAGGAAGTTATTCTGTTTTTTCGAGAAAGAAAGAGAGAAGATAATTTCATTTATCAAATTTGTAGCTCAAATTTTATTCAAGTATAGAAAAACGGACGCTTGTTTTGATTTTAGTTAGAGGTACAACCGCTTGATGATCAATACTATGATGTAATGGATGAATGACTAATCCTTGGGGAAAAATCCGGAAACCAGTGAGCGGTTGATTAATAGGCATCCTAACGAGATTCAACCCCTCGTAACAGGAGGTCGAACAATGACTATCGATTGATCGATAAGTGAGACTATCGATGCTTATTTGAAAGGACGTAGTAGTTTCTGACACAGTCGATTATACGTTCTCTAAATGTGGTTTTGATGTCCCTACTTATCATGACTGTTAACAATCAGTGCAGGCTCACCTTTACCCTGAGGTCATTATCATTCAGAAAACGAAGGATGTTTACAGGGGATGATAATATTTGCTTTTAATATCAGTGTAACAGATAGTAGATAATTTTTCTGAATATGCACAAGCGACATTCGATACCAATCGATTTTAAACAAAATAAATTAGAAACTGATTTACAGTCCTGACAATGAGATGAATGCTAGACGCGAACTTTAACTCTGACCTATGACCCCTTCTACGAGGATACCTATAAATATTGCTCTCGAGGACAATATATAAATTTACTCTATATTTTTTTTACCATGACAGAGGTCACTCGTGCACGACCTCACAGATTTCACACTCTGCCGGGTTCCTCACGGATATTCTAATGGCAACGTAAAGGTCAGCCAAGAGCGACCTTTGACAAAGGTCAGTGCATTCATTATTCCGTCAGGTCGTGGACAGAAGTGTGGTCATCTATTTATAATTAATCCTGTCCGATGGCCGTCAGGATTTGTACCTCTCGCTATAATGTCAATTAATACGTATCGCGTTTGGCGACTAACTTACAACGTCTTTATTCCGTTCAATTAGACGAATTTATATCTACGATGTACGAATAACCACGGCATGGTTATTCGACTGTGTTAAAAAGAAAAAAAAACGAAGAGAAAAAAGAAAGGGAAAAAAGAAGAAGCTAAAAAGGAGAGTCAGTCGGAGACGCCATTGTTCCTTTAGAGGGCAGAGTACGGAAACAAAGAACAATTCAGAACCGTACACACGCTCGGCAGACTTGAGATTAATTATCCGACAGTAATCTATATCTCTGTATATCCCCTAAAATGCAAAGTTCCTTACGTTAATCAAAATCCATCGGTAATCGGAGCTTCCCTTTCGTGGTTAATCGTAGCCAACAGGAAATTAGTAAGACACATGACTCACATAGTCGTCACGTGGGATTCCTCGCGTTTTTAGGGGATACGAAGAGAAATTTAATACTTGAGAATTAGAATTGACGCTTTTAATATTATTGTGAACGTTGTCATAATTATGTGTCACCTGAAGATTATAATTATGTGCAAGTTGATGTTTAAGAATGGAGTATACTAATTTGCGCGAAAATATAAGTCATTGTGTGTATCACGTTCGAAAAGATGGCGTCTGGTCATTTGCCCTTCATAACTACGCGAGTCGGCATTCTGTCACGAAAATAGAGTTCGGGCACATAAAAGCTGTTGAGATGAAAGGCCGCACGGCTGAAATACGAAAAGCAAGAAGAAAATGGCTAGACCATCCTCCACCGCCAAATTGTTTTGTTCCCCGTCGTTCCCCAGTGTACCGCCTTTTACTTTACATCCTTCTTTTCTGTTTTCGCTCGTTCTCGTTCTAAAAATACAAACCCGCCGACCAAGAGAGTTTCTCGGAAGTCCGATCCATCTCCCGGTCCGGACTGTCTTTCGTGACACAACCCTGAAATGAAATCCTGATAATATTTAGACACATTCAGCAACATCAAGACGGATAACTAAAAACAGAAAGAACTATCGGGACGCTCGCATACAAACAATACACAAAGCTGTTTACAACTCCTCGTAAAAAGCTATCAGCAAAAAGCTATTTGGTGTCTGTCACGCAACATGGCAGCCTGGTCTGACTGTTAATTAATTTTGTTGTCCACCAGATGACAGGTAAGGCTTCTGAGCAAAGAGTGTCGTCAAACTCGCAACACTGAAAGGGAGAGAAACTGAATGACGAGGGTGTATCACTTCTGGTTTCTAACCGATTGCGTTTATAACGTCACGCGTTTATGTGTATATGTGTATATATATATATATATATAGTATATATATATATATATATCGTATCTATATATCATTGCTGACAGTGGTCATGGTGATGCTAGCTAGTAAATAGTATCCTGGTGCATGGTGACGCTGTTAATACCGGTGGTGGTGGTAACTATGGTGGCGAACACAGCGACCAAGAGCAGTTAAAGCCGCGCTCCCACGAGTTGCCGTCGGCGTCATCGACCACCATGATCCCTGTTTAGTCTCTCCCCGGCGTTCTCCGCTCTCTTCTCCTTTTTCTCTCGATCCGTCGTCTCTCGTGCACCCTCTCAAACTTGCCTCTCGCTTTCGCACTGGATCACCTTGGTGCACGGCACTCGGCCGGCTTTACCTCCCGATCGGATCGCATAAACCAACATAATATACGCCTAGCGATAGCCTCGACGGTTATTCTCATTTCCCAATCACCCACCAGTCCCGAACCTACCTCCGAACAGGTCAAAGCCCGTATTTTCTCGTTTTATAATTATGATTATATTCCGTAAAAATGTATCACCACACAGTAAATACCTGAAACAGTAGCCATCAACACGAATTAAATACTAAAGCGACGTGCCGCTAACCAAGAACGTCGTATCTACTTCGACTAGCTAGTAAAACCTCAGTTGAAATCGAGTTTTACGGATCCCCGGACTATTAGCAACGGTCGTTACACGTACCCGATGCTTTGGAATTTCTTGACTTGGCATAGGCTTAATTGCCATTTGTAACTCCGACTTATCGCGCGTGGTGCTTTCTGACGCCGAGATAGTAAAGCCACCCGCAAATCTAGGACGGGCAGGTTTTCATCGATAGTTAAGCGGAGGGCCGCCAGAGAGCGACAAAGGCAACCGACGACAGCGTCATTTGAAATATTCAGAAACTAGCCACTGGAACAAAGAGAAACTACCGGACACCGAAGGAGATCTTAGGCAACCCGTGAATTTCGTAATAACTGTCGGCTAGTGCAGTCTGGGGTATCTCTGTATCTCCGCGTGGGGATTTTAGGCCCGGTATGGAGATTCAGCGTGGGTGGGTTCTCTATTACGAAGTTGAAACTGGTTTTATAGAGGAAAGTCGATCGGTCACGATCTCTTGGTCGATTCTTCACCGAATCGATATACATATATCGACCTTACTTGATGACAGCTCGAAGACTCGAACGACCTAACCTATTATTTATCTGTAATCATCAACGTATAAATTTTTCATAGGATGGTATAACATCTGTCTTAAACATGTGCCTAAAACGTATTATCTGTCAGATAATAGTCTGACATGCAAAGTGGCAATGGGCATATGTAAACAAAAACAAGTCACGTCAAAGCTTCGTATAGTCAAAGAGAAGACTCATCCCTATGTTATACATAGTTCACAATGGGTATGTAAATACAGCTATTCGCAACGTTGAATATCGTATCAAAATCTTGTTCCTGTGAAATCGACGTTGCTCCTCGTACAAATGAAATTTAACGTGCGATCGTTTCGTACGCAATTGTAAAGCCATACCACTAACAATCACGTACGATCTTGACTCGGTTCTTTCATTGCTTTTAAACCGTTTAGGCGATATACTGGTGCAAGGTAAACCTGTTTTCAATCCTGTATTCTTAAACGTGCTCTTGGCCATCGGTGAACTTCGTAACGTACTGAAAGAGCTTTCTGGTAATATTTTGTTTAAAAAAAAACATAAAATGAATATTACCTCTCGGAAGTATCAATATGAAGATCGTTATCGATTTTCTTAGTCTTCCTTATACACATAACCATTTTATTTACTTACCTGGCTTGTTGGCATCAGCTACGAGGCTGAGAGTTTACTCGTTCGTATCTACCTGGTTATACGGTACGACATGAGGACAGGACAACGGGAGTCTGCCGCGAGGTGAAGACCGCGTGCAGGTTGCATAACGGTCCGCTCGGCAGCGTCTCAGCATCCAGTATGTAGCATCGAATGTCCAGCGAAGAAAATATTATCCGCTATTCGATTTTCTTTTCGTTGAGGACTTACCGATACGTTTAACACGGCCTGACTAGATGAGAAAAATCGTTATGAGATTTGTCTTGAGAAAGAACAAGAGAGGAGGACGAGATTTATTACGTGGTGTGTATGTATAATATGGTTTTAAAAACCGGTAATCCTCAAGGCTTCCGTAATAACCCTCCCACCCCTATCTGTCTGCCCTCTCTTACTATCTCTCTCTCTCTCTCTCTCTCTCTCTCTCTCTCTCTCTCTCTCTCTCTCTCTCTCTCTCTCTCTCTCTCTCTC
>JAYRCB010000441.1:6929-17224 GCA_036026315.1 Trachelus stipa | reverse complement strand
GTTATGAGAAATACGGGGATAAAACCGTGAATTTGATTACAAAACCTGACTGTATGTGAGGTTAAGGCGAAAAGAATGTTGGTGGAACAGAAAGTTAGCTAGTGTACGCGTTACTTGATTCGGAAAGACTAGTCTTTGTAGCTCAATTTTGCGCGGTAACCGATCCAGCTTGTTCCCTAGGGTATGTAATAACGAATCCGTACCTAGGTCAGATTGCGAATATTGCATTGGATCTAATACTCTAACGGTTAGAGCCACGAGTGACAATGTGCAGTCCAGCTCTTATCTCCTTTACGATGTTGACTGCGGCGCTCTTGTCACCTAATTTGCTGGGCATCACACTTAGCAGAAATCATCTTGCACTGCTTTTGGATGGTTACTATAGTTGTCATTGTTGATAAATTTGTAAGATGCAATTATATTCATAGTTGAACATGTTCCTTCATTGCGTTCTAGGTAATAAGCGACTGAAAGGGTTAACAGCGTCTACTCTTTGAGTTTGCGGACTATGCGAAGAACACTTTGAACCAAGCTGTTTTATTGGTCTGAAGCGCCGTTTGGCTCATGATGCGGTTCCAAACATGTCCATCGAGAATGAAGGTGTTTGGCCGGAAACACTAGACGCACACGTCACAAAGGAGGTCGGAGAACTTCATGTGACATTGGAAAGAGACGACGCACCGGTAAGTTTAATCACGTCCCTAGAACCATTGTGTTCGATCGATTCGGATTTAGTAACGCGTGATAAATCCGGTGATCAATTAAGTGATCCACTTCCGCGGTCAAGACAGCTACTGGCACATCTGCAAGTACTTCCGCAAAGGCGGAGGTTTCAGGTACGAAGCATGTTCGCACATATAGGAGAGTGGCAGTAAACTTTTCTGAATCTGTGGATGAAAATTGTGCGTGGACAAAGGTCGAACCGCCGGCGATCCGACTGTCCCATCCTGCGAACTCTCTACTGTAGAATCTCTAGAAAGAATGACCGGTCACCTTAATGAACAGATCGCGAATCTTAAAAAATGTAAAACAGCTCTAAAATGAAAAGAGCATTTGAGCCGCAAAGAAATTCTATTACTGCAGCGAAAACTGCGACGAGTTTCGGCAAAACATGCACGCCCCATGAGCAGGGCTAAAAAAGAGTCTATCGACGACTTCCTCAATCGGCACAAGTGCAGGAAACCCGCGGCCAGGACGATGGTAAAACTCCAGTTGCATCGCAAAAAGTCTCCTTAATCCGAAGCAGCTATATTATTACTATATTACTACTCTGCATCAGCGTATACGGATTTGAAGAATGCAGGTTGCTCATTTCATTCCGAGAGTAGCGTATGCAATTGGATTTCGGAAGTTGACATTAAACAAGAATTTTGCGATTTTGTCTTCGGAAAAATAGTCGACAAAATCTCGATACTCCCGCCCGAAAATCGCGTGTGCGCGTTGAAATTGACGAAATGACAATCAAAACATTCGAAGAATATTCTGAGAAGTTTGATTGCCTTGCTTGATTGTTTATGCAGATTGACCGTTGCAGGAGCTGAAGTAGTGTTTATAACTTGTGACCAGGGTCCATCGAATCAAAGTCTTTTTGGCACGTACCTCAAAGTATCAGCGGAAAAGCCTTTTTTTACGATTGGAGAAAAACAATTCTTCGCGTCTTTCGATTTTCCTCACCTTATCAAACGACTGATGAGCACATCACGAAAGCGCATTTGCATCCGTCATCCTTCGAGGCGATGAATGTCCAACGTGCGTCTCAAATGTTGAGCCATAAATTTGCAGTGGCCATATTAACCGGGGGTAATGATCCGAAAGGGTTGAAGAGCAATACGTGGCAAGTGACCGCTGCTTTCGCGAAACGTATTGTTACGATCGCTGGATCCGGAAAATCAAGCAATGTAAATGGAATTTGTAATAAAAGGGATGGTTCGTTGGTTCGGTCTACTTTATCAGCACGTCCACGTGTTAATACAGGGCCTATTGAGTTTTATGATTTGGAGTTGTGATAATCTCTCAAAATATGTCTTCGTGAATCAGGAAATATTCTATTTTTAAGTGATTCCTCAGTAGGTAAATCGTTTGGTAGTTTTGAAATCTCTATGGGAATCAATTTCCACGGTAAGCATTGAATAGAATTGTCTTGTTCGTGAATCTTATATTTTGTCGCATAAGATTATTCTGACTCGTTGGTTTTATTTATTTTTGAGTGTATGGTTTATCTAATTGTCTGAATAATTTACATAATTGAACTTTCCTACCACTTCGTTTAGGCATAAGTCTGTACTTACTCGGATCTCGTATTCCTAGTATATTTGAATTTCCTTTGATATGCGGTTGAATCTTAATTAGATCGTTGGGGTGAATGACCAGTCATCAAAGTCCTGATGATGTATGAGATGTAGATCGATGTTTCGATTTATATTAATGATTTGGTAGGATAAGGTAGAGGCCTTAAATTCGGTTTCAGTTCTACTTTTTTGGAAATAGTAAGGATGGATAGAGGCCCTATACAACGGCTTCAGTACTATCCAGGAAGGTTTCGAGTAAATTGCAAATATTCTGATTTCGGTATCTTGGATAAGTTTTAGAGATTCTTGGTATATTTAATGTCAGTTTTGACTTCACTCCCGATTCTAATTGGAACTTTGATTTTAACTTCAATTATACGATTTTAACACGCTCGACAATTCTGATGTTGTTGTCTGAATCTCTTTAATCCACATCATCGAATATGATTTCTGACTCCCTTTTTATAGCAGTAAAACTACTTCTGATTGATCAATGATCTGAACTGATCAATGTGACTCCCCTTCTTTTAAATTCCTAACATATCGATTGACAATCAACCTTTTTCCAATAATCAATATACGAAGCCGTACTCTGTAATTTGAATCTCCTTGAATGTTACCCGAGAAGATTCAGGCTTATCTTTTTATTTATATCTTCATTGTTTGATATTAACAAAATATAATAGTGTTCAATATTGTTAATGTGTGGTATAATAGCGTTATTTCTGGATTACGTGATTATATGATTATACGATTATAAGAATATGATTTGACTTGACTATTAATAATTATAAGGCGTGGAACGTAATAGTATGAATGAAGTCATAGACGCGTGCAATGCGTACAGGCTTTTTAGCGGGAATGTAACAAAATGTCCCCTTGCCAACAGAAATCCGGAGATTGAAAAAATTCTTATCAAATTCGTTTAGTGGTCTGCTAACTGGACTGTTGCTGATGCTAGGAGAAAAAAAATGAAGAATGTTCCTTGAACAAACGGTCGTTTAATCAGGATTCGGTCGAGCATTCGTTCGCTAAACTGCGACAACGCGGAGGCCAAAATCCGAATTCAACAGCGAGAATGGTTCACGTGTCATTGAGACATATACTCCCCATTGGTTACATCGGGGGTAACAGTAGAGGGAACGTAGAATGTCCCGAAGCTGCTGCTTTGATTCAGTCAAGCCCAATGATAGCCAGAGCGTTCTACCGATCAGAGGGAATCTTCGAAAACTCCCTTGAATATGACAGAGACGACGAAATGATCGAGGTCCAAGAGGATGACGGATGCAAATGCGCTTTCGTGATGTGGGAGAGCAGATTAGAAGTGCTGCTGCAATTATCATACTACAATTATCGACAAAGTCCTGATAGTTGACAATTACCTCTCCGTTGCAATATAACACCTTATGTGTACGGAGAGTGCTCGACAGTCGTTTGATAAGGTGAGGAAAATCGAAAAACGCGAAGAATTGTTTTTGGACGAACGTTCGTCCACTGAAATGTACACCGAAGTTCGGGAGTACGAACACAAAGATGAAGAGCTACAACGGTGACATGGCTTAGTCGACCAACTAAAAAGTTTGAAAGTATCGTGGGCATTCAACTTGAAGCTTTTGGTCGATTGTGGAAGAAACACTGGGTGTGCAACAGCATCTTGAATAATCTTGCAGGAGAGATTATACAGGAAACTAGCCAGGTGCATTCTGACTGGTTTGACGAACATCACGAGTGCCGAGAGCATCATGTAAAGCTATTGTACTTCTTGATTAAAGTGAAGTTGTTCGCACAAACAAATCTTGTGCTAGGAGTCTCCTGATCCCATTGCGAAATGCCAGGCCAAATAGTTCACGCGTGCAGCAATGCGCTAAGTCAGTACTAAAGACGGGCCTGGCAACCGAAATGAGGAAATCGAAAAATCACACAATAAGCGCATTTTCGGAAGTGCAGGTTATGGTTGTACATCCGAAAATCGACAGTCTACAATTACAATCCGAACGGATAAGATAGTCTCGTGGAGTAGACTCAGTACAGGAGATAGGCAAATACCGAACTGTACCTATACTTAATTCAACTCGGCGTACGTCGAAATACTGTACTTACTTTCCGATCATTTCAATAAACCATTTGTTTTGTTATATTCACGCGAGTTCCAACTCCTTAACCGGCAAAGATCCCAAAAATATCTGAGTCCTAACCTGTCGACCGAACTCCTTCGTCACCGAAACGTTACGGCATAACACAAAGTTCAATAATCGGGCGGACCGTGTAAAAAGAACAGGTAATATTGAACATAAATGCAAATAATTAAGCAAAGTTAAAAGTATTTGGTTTATCGTTCCTGGACATTAATACCAGAGGCTTTTTTAACTGCGACTCGTGTGTTTCTATTTAATTATTAGTAATAAAATAATGGAACGTATCCTGACTTCTATCAGAGGCTCTTTCAGCAGCGTTCCAATCTAGATTTGTTCACGAAGTCATTCCTCGGGGTCTCTCGGAGGCTTTTCAAGCTGCGCTTCGTTCATTTATTATGTTTACTAGATATAAAAACAAAAGTTGCTCTCGGCTTTAGCTGGAGGCTCTCTGAGCTGCGCTTTCACGGGGGATGATGTTGATTGCCTTCTCGTGGTGCCCCCCCGAAAACGAGTGCACTTATCACATTCGTCAGACATATAAAGTGTATTAGTGTAATCATCATAATGTCTAGTGTTCAATGAAGATTGGCGCACTTGGCTAAATAATCAACACAAATTATTGTTACTTTGGTGTATATTTGTAGAAGTATAATACAGCTACTACTACAGTTTTGTATGATCGAAGAGGAGTTTAATACATGAACAGCTGACCCGACCATTTGCACCCCTATTCGATCGATGCAACACCGGCTTATGAAGGAGTAATGCTACACTAGCAGCTAAAAAAATAGAAAATTTTGATTAATTATTATTAAAAATTAGCATGTGCAATATAAAATGTATTTACCTGAATTTATAAATCTTAAAAGAATTTATGATCTTAAGAGTATAAAAAAACTTCTTGTTTGATTTTTAATCGAAATGATGGCGTCACAGCTTACCCAATGAATCCTCTTGTTCAGAATAGTGTTCTGCGGCCAGACAAATCAGGCTTTGGAAGTTCAACCCGAAACAAAAAACCAAATTATTTTCCGACGTTTCCGCCGGATTCCGCCGTTTCCGTCGGCCAGCAAGGGCTGCCCTCTGGGCCCATCCGCCGCCGATACGGTGGGCAGAGAGATTAGGTTTTCCTCCGTGGCCTGCCTAAGGTCTGCCGATCGCCTATGACAGCGCCTCCGTCTGGCTGAGAAGCCGCCAGAGCACCCTCAACCTCCAAGGCTCAGCGTGCTTCGAGGGCCATGCCGACAGGATCGCCGTTCGTCTTTACTCGGCCGTTTCCGCCGCTGTGCGCCGACGCTCGGGAGAGCTCGGCTGCCTTCGTCAACGCTCGTCCCGTTCCGGTTGCCGTCCTGCCTCACCTGAGCCCGCTTGCCGTAGATCATCAATCGAAGATTCATTGTCGTATGAAGTTTAAGACGAGAACCCACGTTCTGAATTTTCGGAACCGAACGAAAAGAGAGAAAGAGAAAGAGAATTCGCTGCTGCCTGGGAAAGACTATTATCTTAAACTATCGCTTCACCAATTCACGCTTGTTTTTTCTTGGTGGTGAGATTTTTCGCTTACTTTAATATTTTCTAATTTTCTGGCTGAAGATTATAAACACGTGCACGGCTAAACCGTCCGTTTAGCCGGTGACGAAATTCCTTGCCGTTATCGGGCGAATATCTTTCCGCCTGCTATAGTATAAAGGACGATAGTGCCGCTATAATTTTGTATCCCTTAGTTTCCGATTTTGCGATTTTCTTAAGGATTTCTGTTCTCGATGTAATTAACGAATTTTCTGGAATCATTGCCTAGTGTGAACGCGGGAATCTGCCTGCTCTAACGTTTGACCCCGGGCTGACCGGCTTGGTTGTTTTACAGCCAGATTCTCTCGATGTCGAAGTATAATGTTTTGTCGATTATTATTATAAAATTTTGCCGATTACTATGAGATATCCTTTACCGTAAATTATTATTCTTTTGACTTTGTCTAATTACTTTGAGATTTTCGAATCATACGTTCTGTTAAATTCAGTGGCGAGCCCACGCCGTATTTATTCTGATTACTTATAACCATACTGTTTCTTCAATTTTCCTCTTTCGAACTGGGCTAAGTAACTAACTTTTTGGATTTTGCCTATCTGATTTTGCTGAAGTGTGTTTCCGATTTTAATATTTCTATTTTGTATGCGATATCTTCCGTTTTTTTTTCTGTAAATTATTGTTGGTGTTTCGTATCTATTTATCGTTGTGGAACCTTAATTTCCCGGATCGCGAACGTCCCTCTGACGTCGCGCACCAGGCGCCCTTAAACCTTGTTGTTTATGTTCCTCGACGCCGAGCCTTCTGCCGGTTTCGAAATTGCACTACCCGTTCCGATAAAATTTGACTGTCGCCACGATAATTAAATATTCTTTATAATATTTTAAATCTTTCTGACTGTGATATTTTTATGTGCCATCTCTCGTACTAATTCATTGTGGTTTTTTCTATTTTATTGTAATGATTTTTCGGTGTGCGCGCTTTTAAGCTTGTGTTAACGAACCCGCGCGTATTATCCTTTTTCGGGTTCCTACAGATTTATCTTTTCTTTTGCGTGACTCTTTCGTATTACTATTGCCGATCGCGGTTATTATTTCGCGCGTGCGAGAATTGGAACTGCGCAATCGTTCCGCTGCCGTTCTTTGCGTTCCGACTTTCATTAGTGTAGTGCTATTTTGTGGTTTTATTTCAAGACGCATGTGTTGGTTATTCCGCGTACTTATGTTATTCCGACTGTATTAATTCTTCGTCACTATTGTTTCGTGAAGTATCGCAACCTCGTCGTACTTGCCCGTGCGCTTTCGCATAGCGCCTTCGCTACCGCAATTTTCCGATAGATAGGAGGCGTCTATAGTTTCTTAAATTATATTTTATAATTCTTATTTCATTGCATTGTATAGCTTCCGATTCTAGACTCTGATCATTGTGAATTAAATTTAAGACTTTTGTTAACTATGCTTGGCTTTCGCTCGCACTTTCCGTTAATGCCCGAATTAATGCTTTTGTAATTTCGTTATTGAGTTTGCCGATTATTTGTTTTATCGTTCTGCTTAATACAGCTCAGGTGCGTTAACTCCTTAATTTTGATTATTTTATTTTATAGTTTCTTATCGCCTTCCTAAAAATCCTTGGCTGGTTTTCCTCGTCTTTACCTCTTGAACGCCGCGACGCTTCCGACGAGCTAGCCTTTGAAGCGGCCTACTGTGGGACGTATGGTGTTCTAATTTTGTCGTCCGTTTTTTCGAGTTTCGGGTAACCTCTAGGTTTAATTACGTTGTCTCTTCTCTTTCGTGGTCGTGGTGCCTTATCGTATTTTGAGTGGTCGTGGTGCCTCATTGTTTTTGCGTGGCCGTGGTGCTCTTTAGGTTTAGTTCGCCTGGTGGCACACTTAATTTTAGTTTGCCTGATGGCACATTTAGGTTTAGTTTGCCTGGTGGCAGTCGGTTACCCCGGATTATTTCTTCTATCGACTTTCGCGATATCGATAACGAGCCTAGATTCGTGGTACTCGTTAGAGGGTACCTAGCGCCCAACCTCTTCCGTTCTTTATACCGAGACCACTTACGTTCCCGATTTCCGGATTTTACAACGTTTCGTTTTGCCGACGAGAGAAATATCGTCGTAACTCTTAAAATTATGTATACTGACCGTCATTAATAGGTCCACCTTGTTGACATAGTATGGTGAGGTAAGAGAGGAGACTGGGCGGCGCTTGCTCACGTACCTCTGCCTGTGCGTGCAATGCACAGAGCACTAGTTTGCAAGCGAGACGCCAGAGCATTGCTCGGTACGTCCTTGTTGCACAACACCAGTGTAAGCGGGACGACAATGCGGCCTCTCACTCGCAATAGGGAGCTTGGTGGGGCATCTTCTTCTCCTACGTTGTCGCGCAAGCGCTAATGTTCCACCAAGCTTCCAGGTGCGACTCATGAGTTGCCGTCTCGCTCCCACTCATGCTGTGCGAAAAGAATGCACGTACGACACTTTCGCGTCTCGCTCGCATCACAGTGCTAGCTGGATTTCACGCACGTATCCTGGTACGTCCGTCTACAGTCACTGTCCACTCTTCTCTCTTACCTCACCGCGCTGCATCAACAAGCAGGACAACATTAATGACGTTCAGTGTACAACAAATTCATCGAAACAGACTTTATATTATATATGCCATTTTTTAATAATAATTGATTACAATTTCCTATTTTCGGAGCCGTTAGAGTGGCATTACCTCTTAAAAAATATAAACAAAAAAGAAAGTAAGAAAAAGAAAATTTTCGACGTTAGACGCGAACTCGGCACCTTACGATTACGAAACTGAATCGTTGCCAACGCGGCCAATGGATATCTTTGATGTATTATAGTCCATAGCTAGTAAAAGTCAGCAGCCTCACTTGTTGCGACACGAACTCTCATGAAAATGCAAAAGTTATTGATACATTCACTATAGGAATTGAGGATTCTGTAGCGATTGCCACCAAGTTTAATACGATTAGTGTACGAGATCAGGGCGTAATGAGATGGCGAGCGAGATGATTTTATTTCAGTTCCGTCGTCGTCGTCGTCGTCTTCGCATGTCCATCTACTTTTTTACACGACAGATGGCGCTAACTGTTTTGCCTTCTTTACCTATTTGTACTCTGGATGGTGTTGGTAATTTACGAATACACAACACAATCAAATACATTTTGTACGCGAAGCTACCGTTCACACAGAATTTCCAGTTTATATAAGGCTGCTTTCACAATAGTATAGAATAATTAAGGCTTTCATGTGGATTGCGTGTGTATGGGTGTACGTGTTGTAACGCATTTCCTGTCCTATGTCCTATCTATGACTCCAACGTGGCATGCCGCGGATCCCTTGGGCGCCAAGGAGCATCCTTGCACCAGCTCGACTCGTCGGGCCTTTAATTTCTAATCGGCGGCGCGTCGATTCCGTGAGTCCTCTCGACTGACTCTTCTCGCTAGCTCTTATCTGACTTGGTAGAGGGGAACACGAGGGCGACGAGAACTGGCAGGAATCAGCCGGCCTTTCCGACAAAAGTGAAACGGTGGGATTTAATTCTAACAATAACTCTTTTATTTTTACTAGGTAAATGTGTACAGTCGGGTGTTATTATCGGGTGCGACTCAACACAATCCTAACAATGGACGCGGTCGCGGAGGTCGTCTTGTACCGTTGCGGGTGGCTTGTATCCTCTAGCGCGAGAGCATGTGGTGGGCCTGCGGCCCCCCACTCCGCGTGCCGCGCTGCATCGGCGGATGCACTTTATCCCCTGCCAGCGCCCGGCTTCGCCCGGAAATAATAATCTGGTTGGACTTACCAAATGTCCGGAGATGCGAATTTTTCCTCCTTGGTCGCCTCACGCCTTTTCCCTCTCAGTTTCTCTCTCTCTCTTTCCCTCCCCCTCTCCCTCTCTCTCACCCCCCTCTCTCTCCCTCTCTCTCTCTCTCTCTCTCTCTCTCTCTCCCTCTCTCCCTTTCTCTCCCTCTCTCCCTCTCTCCCTCTCTTCCCCTCTCCCCCTCTCTCCCCCTCTCTCCCTCTCTCCCCCTCTCTCCCTCTCTCTCCCCCCTCTCTCCCCCTCTCTCCCTCCCCCCTCTCTCCCTCCCTCTCTCTCCCTCTCCCCCCTCTCTCTCCCTTTCTCTCCCTCTCTCTCCCTCTCCCTCTCCCTCTCTCTCCCTTTCTCAACCTCTCTCTCCCTCTCCCTCTCCCTCTCCCTCTCCCTCTCTCTCTCCCTCTCCCTCTCCCACTCCCTCTCCCCCTCTCTCCCCCTCCCCACTCTCTCTCTCTCTCTCTCTCTCTCTCTCTCTCTCTCTCTCTCTCTCTCTCTCTCTCTCTCTCTCTCTCTCT
>JAYRCB010000440.1:333917-343924 GCA_036026315.1 Trachelus stipa | reverse complement strand
GAGAGAGAGAGAGAGAGAGAGAGAGAGAGAGAGAGAGAGAGAGAGAGAGAGAGAGAGAGAGAGAGAGAGATGGGTCAACATTCAACGTGCTATTGGACTTGGCATATATCCGATCTCTTCTTCCTTCCTGTAGTGGACGATCGAAAGCACTTTGTCACACGTGTTGTCAGCATGGCTTGAAAATAAATCAAATAAGAATAAATATAATAAAAATTGAGAAAAAAAATCTCCTAAACTCTTGTATTATTTCGTGTTGATTATTCCGAGTGTCTGAATGGTACTTTTTGCAAATTACTTTTTACCAATTCTCGCTGAATCCTTCTAGAAGGATGTGACGTAAACGGTTACGTGTGTTCTATAATCAATAACCTTCGAGCAATTTGATACTTAAGGAAAACTTTCTATACCGAATTAGGTTAGTTTTTTTGTATTTTCCTGAAAATCACAATGGCGCCAAATTTGGACTTTCAAACGATTCGGATGGCTACTGAAAAGAACGAAATAACTTGAGATTCCGGTAAATTACTGTCGGGTCGTTGTTGATTTGGATTGTACATACTTGAGAAGAAGATTGTCATTTAATCTGCTGGAATTTGATATTAAATAATAATGAAATAAAATAAATAAAATCTGTAGGGAAAATTAGATCTTTATTTTCGAAAGGATAGAGATGTTTGTTCGCGCATCTAATTTCAGCAAACGACTGTCAATGTTCATTTTATAAATGCTGGTATATATTGTATTATATTGCAAGAGAAATTTGAAAAAACTTACTATACTCATATTGACAAATATTTATTTTAAAAATTCTTAAACAAAATAATATTTTAAAATTTTATTGGTGAATCAGTGTGTAAAATGTCGTGCTCTAGATTTCTGAAAATGCTCTGAAAATCGTAGGTTCGAATACCGTTTGTAGTTTCACATATACATACATAGACGGATGTGTGTCTATTATAAATCTTTTTTTATTTGCTTTTAATAACAGAACTATATCATTCCACCTTTCCTATTTTAGATGCATTTTAACAAATATTGACAGTCTAATCAATTTTAAAGGAGTTCTGAAATATATTATTGTACTGATAAGGAGGAACGTATCTATTCACCCTAGTATGGCCTTTGCGGGGTGTTACAGCACGTTTGGACCATAGCTCGATGAAAATTAGGGAAATATACCCTGTCCGTAGCCCTGACTAAATTTCTACACGAAAATATCAATTTATTCCATAAGATTTTTATTCAAGAAAATAATAACTACATTGAATCGTTTACCTCAAAAATGACGATTCGTTACAAAAATAAATTTTTTTACCATTGCATACAAATTAAGATTAAAGACCATAGCCAATTCTTCGATGGCTAGTCGATATTTTCACTTCGGTATGAAACTGGTTGGAAATGAAGAGAAAAAAAATTAAGAGGGATAACCAAGTAGTTCGTGTAATCTATCGAGCAATGGCCTTTATTCAGAATTCCGAAGATTCCGTCTAACCTTTCCAGGGCGCAGTGCCTGATTTCTTACGTCCATCCATGTCGCGACCAGGGGTCAGCTGGTTTAGAGGTCGACGTTGTCCCCGGGGTGGCTTCTCCCTTGATCTAAATCAAACTCGATGAATTAGCATCCTGGTCTTGAAGCTCCTAGGCTGCTAGACCCATGGAAAATTGGGTAGCGAAAATGGTGCTCGGACGAATCGAGCGATTAGAGCTAGATCTAGGTGGTCTAGATCGAATGATCATGGCGAAAGGTGGATCGAATTCTACCCCAATTGACAGGACATTTACTGAACTTCTGATTTCCCGTGGTCGTTTCCTGTGAAAGGAAGTCCAAAGGAGACCAGGTCGTCAGTCTTAGGTCCGAGGTCTCCAACCCTAAAAGACCAGTTGGCAACGTTGTCCTATGTGATCTACCTGCCTCTTAAGCACGTCCTGTGCGGTCCAGCTCGAATTTTCTGATTGTCCAACAAGATTAAATCGGAAAACCACCAGTCAGGTTTAGCGCCGTTTTGTTGTGCAAATAAAAAATTTTGAAAATTTCAAATTAAAAAAATTAAACTTGAGGCATTTAGCATTGAAGTTCTGAACTATCTTAACTTACCGTTAGCCATTACCAAGCTGAGCATCGTGACTAGCAGTGAAGCATATACGAAGTATCGTAAAGGGTCACTCACAGCGAATTTTCAAAATTCAAGCTGTGGTGATTTTGGTAATAGCTATTCAAGATTAATAGATCAGAGCTTAAATGTTGGATGATCCAAAATTCAGATTATTCAAAAATTTTATGTGCATGTGTCTGTTTCCAGTGTGTATGTACACGCACTTTTGTTAATATGTAGACATACATGTAAACACATGCGATAGGCTAAATACAGGAAATTCTGGTATAAGAAAAATACCACATACGACCACCTTACCAACTAATGTTCGTTAGCTACTCGGGCGGTTAGCCTAGTAATTTTCAAAGTAAAAATAGCTCTTGTCCTAAACCGGAAGTGCAGGATAAGAAGAGTTCATATCCGCCAGTGATAACCTCTCATTGGTACTTTCGAGCTTTTCAGCAGTTCATGAAACCCACTGGTCACGTGGAGTTATAGCTTGGGATTTTCTCAAGGGACAAAACGAAAGGATGCTCTTCTTTCGTGTTTTTCTGCTTGTAGCAGAGTGGACTACATGATCCACAGCCAAATTGAAAAATCGATCGTAAATACGTCGTAGTATGTTATTTCCAGACGTAGTATCTGTGTGTCGATATATTAACAGTAAAATTGAAAATAGCAGCCATACTCTGTGCATAAAATTATAGGGATATTCAGATATACATTGAATACATACATAATACATTGAATGATATTAATTTCAATTCGAGTACGGTATTCAAAATATCCTTATCATAGTCATTGTTAATGCGTCTGCAATGAATATAAAAATTTCCTAAAGTAATATACAGTATAACTATATGGGTCGTTATACATATATTTTTTTCAGATAACTGATATTAAACGTATATTAGATACGATTTGATTTTTGCTGAGACGTCATATGCACAGTTTGGGTATTGGGAAATTGTGTTTGGAAATTTTATAAAAAATGACGTTTACGATACGCGTATCGCACGCAGCACAAAATGTCCATAAGATGTCCACGGGACGTCTGTACGTCCACTGGACGTCCAAAGGACATCCTTAGGATCCTTCGTGGTGCGTGGGATATATATTATGAATTTGAAAAAAATATTAATTTTTTTATGAAAGTTAGTCCAGGTACCATTTGATAATTTATGATCAAAATTCTGCTTTGTTATCGATTGATTGAAAATGTTATAGATCAAAGTTGAAATGTTACTAGCGAAGCTTTTTTGAGGTACTCTAACCTCTTTTCCATAAAATGACCAACTAATGGGACACAATATTCTCTCTGGCCTAATAGACATTTCATAATAAATTCACGTCCCGTCGAGGTCTTAGTAGGGCCTTTACTGGGCCTAGTTGGGACATAATCAGGTGCTAAATTTAGTTAAGAAAATTTCTATCAGGGTAGTAGAAATTACGTTTGAAATATGTATGACTCGTTAAGGGCCTAGCTAGGTCTCGGAGGATTTGTTTGTGACCTAGGTAGCTAAGTCTCACTCAACCATTTCGCAATTCTAATTTATCCTAAAGAAAACTTTTCCCTTTTTGTTTCAGAGTTCGCGTCGAATATTACGTGAACGAAAATACATTTAAGGAGCGACTTCAACTTTATTTCATCAAAAATCAACGTTCCAGTAAGTTATTCACTTATAGTAGCGACGCTTCGCTTAATCTGAAAGGTCAAGCAGAAGCCGTCCGCGAAAATATCATAAGCTGTAGCAAGTGAGTGGCGCGAAATTTGATTTCATCGAAATTTTATTTCTTCTTGCGGTATATAAAACTCGAAGAATCTAATCGATCGAAGGGAAACTAATTTAGCTTTACTATTTATAGTCATGTGCCAATATATATAGATATATATATCTATAGTGCCTGTGCCTATCTATGTATAGATACATAGATAGATCTTTATATTATTCACAATATCTTTCTATCCATTATTTATATATATACAGGGTGTTGAAATTTTTTAGTTTTTAAATGACAGCAGATCGAAGGTAACCAATAAAAGTAAAGCGGCGACGGAAATAGTAAGTACGTGTGAACTTTGACCTTTCCTTTGCTTTTTATACATCATTATTTTTTTTGACACTTCCATCGAAACGAACATATTTCGAATATCGTGTATACTTTTTTGTTCACTACTATTTCTCGATTTTGTAACATTTTCTTAGGACAAGACTTGTTATTTTTCGAAAATTCATTTAATTTCGATTTTATTTCACTCATCTGAATTGCTAACGAAATTATTAAAGATAGTCTCAAAATTTTCATTTATCGTTCAATTTCTAAATTGTCAAAAATAAAAGGACACCCGTTATTATTTCCCACTTCGAGGTTCTCATTCTCCAGACCGGTTCTCTTATCAACATCTAGCCGTTCCCTGCCCCTCTACTATCCCCTATCGCCCGTGCTAATCGGTTGCACTTTTTCCGTCCCTTCTGGAATTATTTTGCAAATTTCGTTCCGCGACTCAAAGACTGCATTTGGCACCCAATCGGTTCTTTAACGTATCCTGTTCCGGGGGATAGAGTTTCGAGTAATTTTTAGGCAAGGAATCAGCTGTGTCGCTAGGTACAGCTGGGGTATTTTTTGTATTAGATTCCGTCCTGCCCTATTTCGATTGTTCGTCGCAATAGGGAACTTCACGTCACAGGATTTTACACTGGGTACGGTAACGACACAATTACTATTAAAAGTGCTCGTAATATTTTAACGATACTTCCTAATAGGCGTGCACGTTTATTTGCAGCTTTATAATCCTGCTCGTAATAGCTATGCCGATAGACTGCAACGTTCAGACCACCCGTTAGATATCATTGTGCTTTCGATGGAGAATAAAGCTCCTTGCTAGTTTTTATATCTACGTACTATAGATAAGGCCTATTGCCTTTGTCAAAGATTTCATCGCCGTAAAAGTGTCAACAGCTCGTAGATAGAAATGGCGCTGCACTAAAATTACTCGTAATTTTTCATGGGCTTATTCCTCCTAACGCGAACAAGTACCGGTTAATGATATGGTAAAGTGTTGAAGAGTTTTTTTTTCTAAATCTTGATAAAGTTCCGCGTGGCGGCGGGACGATCGTAGCGATGGGTTTGTAATTGAGATATATGTTCTAAAGCGAAGCGAGTTGTTTATTTTTAGAAACGTTATCGAAAAATACACATTTTTTAATTTTGGTATATTCGCATTTTTTTTGTCGTACGTCGTGGATTTTGGAAATATCTGATTTACGTGTAATTTCAAAATTTTAGTGAATTATCAATGTAAATATAAATTCTTAAAATTGTTTATAAATGCAATGAAAAGAATTTAACCAAAATTTATTTATGCATACGAAATCGTGATGGATTTCAAATTAAAATTGAAAAATCCCAGAAAATAGCCATTACAATGTTAAATCACTCCCCCGGGGCTTAATGGACTGATAAATTTTTTTGTGTTATAGCCGTTGAATTTTCAATAATAAAATCTATGCAGTTCATAAACCTTGAAAAAAAATATTCCTACAAAAATATTGAACAATAAGAAAAATTTTTTAATTTATTTCTATATCCTACGTTTTTGAAGCTTGACGATTTCTTTAGTATCCACAAACTGGAAAAATTCAAAATTTTCATTGTTCACTTCCACACGATATTAAACAAATTTAATAAAATCACATCTTTATTTTAGTCAAACTTTGAAACTTCACCCGCCCTCACAAACGTAAAACCGATAGTCAATCTATCGCAGAATCAATTTTCATACGCGACACATTTTATTTTCATAAACTGACATTGTCTCAGTTTCTATTGAAGTATGAATAGAACTAACCACTGTGGCAGGAACGTCGCGTACATTGAGGAAAACAATCAAGCAACATGAACTCCCTTTGTAAACCACCGTTCGCATAGCGTTTCTATACGTTTGATACGTCTTTGTTACGTGTTGGTTTCAGCTCGTAGGTCCAACAACCAATTTCGTCGTTTTCATCCAAGAGGTAAAAAGGTTTCGCTATATTCGAAAATCGAATTTCTGTTTCAGGTTTGAGAATTCGATTGGCGAACTTGTTTTTTAAACTGCTGACATGCTTCCTCTATATATTCCGTGTGATCATCGACAACGATCCGACATTCGCAACGTGGTAAGCATCTCGATAAAATTTCATTAAAATTAACAATCCCATTTACTAAGATCAGAATCTCACGTATGCTTTCTGAATTTAAGTTACGGCTGCATACCTGGCAACAAGACCGAATTTCTGGCATCTCAAAATCTCACCGAAGAAGAGTTTCAGGAGCATCCTACTATCAACTGGGATGCTATAGTATGGGTCAGACGACCTTTAGAACTTTGGGTGGTCCAGGTCATCCTAGCAATGGTCTCCTTAACCGAAGCTCTTCTATTGGCCTATCTTGGTTACAAGGTACATCGAGTCTCCTTTAACAGGATGACCAATTTTCGTCGTGCTGTTGGCGCTGATAACTTTAGCTTTATAGCTGCTACGTTGCAAAGTCGTTAAATAATTTTTTTTTAATTTTTTTTGAAATATATAATCGCTTGGCTTAATGCACTGTTCATTCTGCATTTTCACCCATTGTCAAAAATCAAACTACACTATTGCTTATCGAAATTTACATTAGTTATATTTGAAAATATCGATAATCAATTATTGGGATGAGTGAAGCAAAAATAATTTGATCTCTTGTCTTTGAGAAACATGAACTTTTGATATGTTGAAAGGTATGGATATTAAATTTTACTGAGATACTTTATGATCAAAATTTTTATGGTATTTGCAAATCCTAGTGGGAATTGTTATATATATTTATGATTATGGCAGCGTTGCATATATTCATAGCTGTCTTAAAAAATATCTCCTTTAAACGCTCCTATCATAGGCTACATTTATACAGAAATATATTAACAGTAAAAGTATACATATATACGTGATACAGTCCAAACAGCAATTTTTGCTTGTTTAGTACTCGAATGACCTAGATTCAACAATAACTTCATTCCATCCATATATCGTACCAATGGTACATACTTCCTTTGTACCAATATCGCGCAAAGTACTAATCGGTCTCTCAATAAAAAAAATTGGTTCACGTTAATGCTAAAAAATAATCAGCATTACATTTCCATCTGTACAAACAGCTTGCAAGCTGTCACAGAATAATCCGAACTAATTTGACTCAATCAGAAATAGTAAAATTCTTCAATTGAACAAACGAAGCTAAAATTCGGGCAAATCAAACTATTCGTAGCAACGAAATCATTGTAGTCGAAAATTATATAAATTTCTTCTCCTCCATTTTAGTAAAACAAAAAAAATAGTTGATCGATTAACGCAGATTTCTAATAAACTAACATAACAGGGTTCCGATAATCTGTGAACAAATTTTACACTTCCTGTCACAAGTGACCGGCTTTATACAAACTAGAAAACGATGACGTAGAATGTATTAGTACGGTGACCACGGCCAGAGAGGGGCTGAGAGTTTTCTTTTTATAAATACATATTTGCTACAGAATCAACTTTTAATTCAAAATCTCAAATGAATAAAAAATATGTAAATTAAATTAGGTTAGGATATCGCCAATCAGTTTAGAAACACTCTGTATACGTCCAGTCGTTTCTACTTGTTCCGCTGTACTGGACTTTACATCTAAGATACTGTCATGCTGGAAAATGTTAAATAATTTCCATAACACTTACGTTTTATTTTCGCTATGAATATTTATTAAACAGTGAAGCTCATATAATTGCACGAGAGCAAAGATGACGAAAAATAAGTTTTTTTGTGTAATAACGATGGAACTGAGCTAATACTTTTCGCGTATTGGCACTTAGGAGACGCAACAACCTAAGGCTAGCCTTTCCGTAGCTGGCTCAGAGCCCGTGTTCTCAAATTTGATGATTAAGGATTTTTGACGTATAATTGATCTCTTGCCCTTACGAGGACTCGTAGAAGGGGTAAGTGATAAGGGGAATTCTGCAGACTCTTACCAAAAACTAAGTTGAGCATAAAATTGCATAAGGTGCATCATATCCAGGATCCATGAAAATTTCGTGAAATTTACCATAAGCCAAAGAAAAAGCTGTTCGAATTTCTATTAAAAATGGGTAATTGACAAATTCAGCGCAGCTCCATTTCTCGGGAGAGGTTATGTAATTCAATTTTTTAAAACCGAAACGAATATTTGTATCTCTATACAAATATTTTGTACGTTTATTTATAACGAATTTCCAAAGCTACACGTGTAGGATTTTTGTTGAATCGAGTGATATTCTTCGAATTAAATTTATGTCGGAAATTTAGTGAAATCATTGAAAATCAATACACCAAGTCCTTCATTATCACGAGCACGGTTACACGGTCGGTAAGGTAGAGTAGTCATTTAATTTTGTCAAGGATTTGATTTTGTATTCAATTCCGATATGCTAACTTTTAATGTTAACGGTCTATTAATATCGTAAGTGGGGCTTTAAGTGACTTATGCATGCGGCTCTAAAATTAGAAGGAAATGTAGAGCTAGGTAGAACTTTGTTATGTAAAAGAAGGTTCGTGTAAGTGGTCAAGGATATGTGACGATCCCCCTACGATATTCTTACTGTTACGATCGCTCCTTGAACCATGTGAAATATTGTTATAGTTTACGTTAGACTTGAAAGGAACAATTGCGAATAACAAAGATTCAATGAATATTTATTTAGAAAAGTAGTTTGGATGGTTCATTAGTTGGATTTGCCGGTACTGAACGTCCACGTGTTAAATTTGCCCTGTCGCTGTCTGTTTATTCTTTATTATCGTCCGCCCAGTTTACGTTCGATTCGAAAGTAACGAATGCGAATTACGAAGATTCAATGAATATTTATTTAGAAACATAGTTAGGATGGTTCGTTCTTTGAATTTTCCGGTATTGAACGTCCACGTGTTAAATCTGCCTTGTCCCTGTCTATTTATTATTTACTACCGTCTGCCTCTCGTATAGTTTTACTATCGACACGAGTGCGCTGGCAAACTGAAGCTATTTCCTCTGAATATGATTCAGAGGAAACACCCTATACGTTTGATTTCGCTACTTTGTCTACGCGATTTGTTAATTGATCCAGTAGGCAAAGAATCTGAAGAAATAGAAATTGGGTCCCAGGTCACTTTCCGAATGAAATGATGTGAGGTTATAGTCGTATTTTGGTATATGGATCGAGAACAAATTTTAACTTGATCCGACTGTTTTTTTGCTCGAGTATTCTTCCTCGGTTTTAGATAAGCTAAGTAAGATTTTTAACCTTTTTAAAGACTCTGTTTCTTAACCCTTTCATCACTTTTGAATTTTATTAGTAGTTAATTCCACTTCTTATTAATTAGTGTGCGAGTCAGAGTACTAATAATTATCTGTCTTTTGCTGCATATCTGAGTCTTCCAATTCTATACCTGAAACCTCCCGAGTATAACTTGTCTCGGGGAACTTCAAACTTAAGTTTTATTTAAATACATAATAAGGATTGGTGTGGCAAATTTCATTTGAACAAAATGCACTATAAAATAATATAAAATAATGATTGGCGTAATAATTTCCAATTTTATAAAAAAATAATATTATACATAAATTATAGAAAACAATATAAACCATGATATAAGATGATCGCACTTATAAGCAGAATATGGAAAAAAGCATAAATGAAAACTGACAGGTATAAATCATAAAGATTGATCATATAAATACTTGATTGACTGATATAATAAGTATAGCGATGTTGAAGATAAAGCCACAGGTTTTGTGTATAGTATATGTATGGGCTGGGATGTAAAAGTACGAGGGTGGATTGATAAGTTTCCGGCCTGACTAAGAAAAACAAGGTTATTTAAAATTTTTTTTTTTTATTT
>JAYRCB010000440.1:222601-329025 GCA_036026315.1 Trachelus stipa | reverse complement strand
TGCGTTGAAGTCTGTTAGGGCCTGACTCTTTATGCGTTGAAGTCTTTGAGGGCCTGACACTTTATGCGTTGAAGTCTGTCAGGCCCTGACACTTTATGCGTTGAAGTCTTTCAGACCCTGACACTTTACGCGTTGAAGTCTTTCAGACCCTGACACTTTATGCGTTGAAGTCTGTCAGGGCCTGACACTTTATACGTTGAAGTCTTTGAGGGCCTGAAGTCCGATTGTATCTTGGACGTGCTGATAATACGTAGAAAACTTCAAAATTTTCACTGCGACATACAGCTTCAATGCACCGGCTGTACAATTACGTAAAATTGATTTTCTCGACGATCTACGACATAAATCTGATTCCCAACTGTTTGCGAATTGCGCAACGACCTTCGTAAGGATTTAATCGCTCTCGCAGGATAGATAAAAGACTATGGATACGACACAGGGAGTCTCAAAAGAAACGAAGCCGTGTGAAGAGCGAGAACGGGTTAGAATAGACTCGAGAAAGTCATCCCATTCAAGGAGCAAGAGACATCTAGGGAATATTAAAAAAATTTGGGGAACATTCAAATAGGATTGTATCTAGATAAATAGGAAAATTATTGATCTACTGTAAGTATATGTAGTTTATAAAATTAAGTGAAACTAGTCAAAAAATAATTTCTGTTTCAGTTTTTATTGTATTATTTTAATAATTTGTGATCTGAAAATTTGTAAATTAATCGAACTTTGTCCTTTCGCTTGATTCAAAGATAATACCTTATATAGGAAATGTTTTTGCAATGAACGATATATATGGTATTCGCGGAAATAGGAATAGTTTGATTTGAGGATGTTGTTTCAAGTTTCACTTAAGCTTGCGTCATGTTTAGATACGAAATCTGGTCCAAGTCTCATTAGACCCGGTCCAAGCTAGGTCCAGACTTGGTACATCTGTTAATTCCTAAGTGAGTTGCACTCTGGTTGCATTGGCAAAATTTTAATAAAAATCCGTTCCACGATATTTTTCAAAATTATGGTCATTTCGAAAACGAAATTTAAGAAAACGTGTTGATAGTCATGCCTTTCTGTTAAATTCGTGCCATATATCTGGCTCTTCGCAGGATTCCAAAGAGCCAAATAGTGATCCACTCAATTAACCGTTCAATGCGCTCTACCAGTCAATAAAAAGTTTGGAGGAGCCATTATTCTCGAAAGGAAAAGAAATTCGCAATCGCAATTTTCCTTAATAGCTCTGCCATCAACCGAAACCCGAACGAAATTAATAGTCAGCAATCCGAATTTTTCGAAACGATCCTGATTCCCGAAATCACCCACCGTCTACTAGTCCTAGGCAATTCCTTTTCGATTCTGGGTTGATGGGCAAGAATTATGACTCTTATGCTCCACCTTTCCCTCAGGAGTGCAATCTAGACCAAACCAACTTTTCTTATACCTATCAATACGTATTTAAGACAAGATCAAGTTCCCAATAGGCTTGATATACTATTTCCAAGTTTGATTAACCCCCGGGAATTATTTTTCAATAAAAATTATTTCAAATCTTAAGTAAATAATTCAAGTGAATTTTTTAATTTTTACAGTGAATGCGATAAAAGTAATTTTTAACAAAAATTATCTCCGTGCACGATCCCCAAAAATATCTTCAAACAATTTTTCTTTCTGAACCAGTAAAGTTCCTTTCTTAGAAAAGAACATCCTGTACTCTGGACAGTGGAGCAGAAATTGAATGGTTTGATAACACATCGTCTAGAAATACTACGTTACAATCTAGGGACTTTTTGAAAAATTCCTACTAAAAGATTATTGAATACTTTGGAAAGACTCGCACTGTACTGGAGAAAATAAATGAAAAATTCTTATTAGTTCTTGGATGAATATGCAGAAAGACTTGAATGCCGCTTTTGATAATATTTATAAGTGTGGCTTACTTCTGCGCTTATTATATAAGTGTACCACTGGGTATGTTGAGCTGTCTCCCTGATGTTCACAGGGTAACATCTGGCAGCAGGTGCTCTCCTTTCATTTCATCCTAGAACTGGTCAACACGATACCTTTTACCATCACGGTGAGTACCTATAACTTCAATCTGTAATAAATGTGCTGTCTTGAAAATTTTGAAATATTTTTTGGATAAAATCATTTTTGTAATATTCAATTTTTATCGACGTTAAAAAAAGTGTACCACTGACTGACGTGTCGTTAAAAATAAAGAGAGAATAAAATTCAGTGGATTAGGGACAACGAGTTTTATTATCATGCAAAAATTTAATTAACACAACGTCAGTCATCTTTCTTTGTGCCGCGACGGTGCATATGAACCGTTGCACATGCAAGGACCACTAACCGTCAGTGAATTGATTACGAATTGAATTATTTTATAAATGCAGCTACGGAATAATCTGGTATTACGAACAATAACCGAAATTGGTTGTATTACGCGAAAGCTCATTAACCCTTTCAGAACAAAGGTGGGTTAACCAAAAATGTAAAGTTTCAGAACTGGGTATCTTCCGGTTTTTGGGATCACTCATTTCGAATTTGACTTTAGAATTTCAAAATTTAAACTGACGGATCCAATATGGCGCATTGAAATTCGAAAAGTTGTACAATTAATACGACTGTCAATTGGCAACGGATTTTGGGATTATCGATTATGATTTTTAACAAATTTTTTTTTTTTGAAAATCAAGATACAATATGAGGCGGTTAAGCTTTGTCAAAATCGATCAGAAAGTCAAAGGAAGCGGCTCACATATGGGTCACCCCTAATTAAAGGGTTAAAGGATGCTTGTTATTACTTTATACAGTTTATTAATCTAGTTATATGATTATAATTACATAATAAGGTATTATAATTCACGTTTCAATCTGGCTATCATTTTTTAGATTTGGTTATGATTATTGTTTACCCAATTAGCGTCCAAATGACGTATTTCATAATTTTTTCTTGTGATACTAGAAAGTTCAAGTTTAGTTCAAAGTTACTTGTTTGATAATAATTTTGTATATGCATGTCTGAAATTCTTCTACCATTTATTCAACCGGCGAAGTAAAAAGAACATTACATAAAAAAAATGAACTGAACACAAAAAAGCGAAGTTAGGTGTCTTTGAATACCAATTTTTATGCATTTTGAATAAAACTATGAATGTTTAATCGCTATTTTGAATTTCAAATATTTAATTTAAAATTCAAAATCAAGGATTTCAAAAATTCTTTCAATTTTAAATAATTCTCAGTCGAAGTTATTTGGACGCTAACAGTTTCTTTCTTAATCTTTAATATTTTTATGTATTAATATATATTATTCATCATCGATTATTTGCAGTTACTGTATCCGCCAATGCGAAATCTTTTTATCCCGGTATTTCTGAATTGCTGGTTGGCCAAACATTCCCTGGAGAACATGTTTGTAAGTATCATATCATCATCCAATTGCATGGAGAAGAAACAAGATATTAATAAATAGTAATTAGCTCCTATGTTTTTACTACTATGTTTTGTTATAGAATGATCTGCACAGAGCAATGCAAAAGTCACAATCAGCATTAAGTCAGCAATTAATGATCCTCAGCGCGACTTTACTGTGCCTCGTATTTACTAGGTGAGTCAAATAATTTTATGATAATGATGGTAATAATATTTATAAATATTTATAAATCAGGAAAATTTTTTCAAATTTTTGTTTCTTAATAAAGGCTGTTTCTCAATTAGATGAGAAGTTTGTGAATTTTGTCGTTGATTAATTAGCGAGGAATGTCAGGATCAACTTCAGCATAGTTATATAACAAGTTTTGGCAAAATTATGTGACACGGTATCCATTATTATTATTTAGAATTTACTGACTATTGAATTTTCAAAATTGTCCTACGTTATTGTCAAACTTTTTTTTAATCAAATCTGGCGATACTATAGTGAATTTTGTTCTCAATGGAAATTGCTAATTCTACTGTAGCCGGTCGCACGTTTATTTTTGCCACAGTTATTAGATTAATAGCAAAAGGGATTATAATATTATTAATTACAGAGGATTAGATTATAATAGGTATGTTTCAAATAACCGTAGAATGCTGAATAGTAATTAAAACTTCATGAAAATTACACGAAATTTGACGATAACAATGAGTCATTATGAGTGGCAAGGAAAAGGGGTCGTTTAACCCTTTGAAGGTTTTTTAAAAAAAAAAATGCTTTGGAGCCAAGAATGCTCTCAATGTAGAAATTACTAAAATTATAGAAATTTTACTCCCTATGCATTTTTTAAATGGCTGAATTCGAGTCCGTGGTCAAAATTTGAAAATGCAAAATATCAGTTTCAATATAGCGACGAAAAATTCAATTTTTTTAAAATTTACGTAAATCATGATTTTCTGACATATTTGCAGGAGATTTCAAATTGGAAATGAAAATTTTTTAACAAACGATTATGGATCCGACAATTTCCAAATCAACCCCAAAACCATAAAAATACATAAAATCGTGTCAATTGCCACTATGAAAATATGTTTCGTTAAATATGCGAATTATTTCGTCAAAATTCAGTGAATTAAAAATTTCAGCCCAGTACTTCCATAGTATCTGAACACAAACAATACATATTTAAGTAATTAAATTAAATAAAAATAATAACGAACTTCATCTAACAAAACATATAAATACCATAGAAAAAATAACGAAATAAAAACAGGCAAAATTAATTATTTAATTTCACGGTTCAAATAATGAACGGACAACACGATTATGATATAACTTAATAATTATAAAACACCAAGTAGGTCAGTCGGCATTTAGCAAAGCGGACGACACCATAAGAAACATACGTCATGATAACCAACAGATACATAATGAAAGCAGCAACATTAGTCTTTCTCTTATAGAAATTTCAAGTTGCACGAACATATAGGAAACAGCATACGGCTTTGGTATGCATTATTAATGACGCACTGTCCTATTTCATGCTTTTCAGTTGAACACGAAAGCTGCAATCGTGTTATGACGTCCTACGCCACTGTTCTTTAGCATTGAGAGGCCACCTCATTATGGCTGACAATAACACAGAGTCCCTTGGAACTCCGATACTCTGCACTATTGATTCTTGTGTGCGACCTTCTTTCCAATTTTTCGTACAAAAAATTCCTAAACATTTTCAATTGCCTTTGCCGAACGAGATTTCTTTGAAAAGTTGCTTGTTATGTATAGCTGAATAAAAACAGCATGGCTTCTATTCACTTCCGGTTGATTCGTATCGAGTACCGTTATTAGCGAACCCCAATGGTTCCTTATGGTTCAGAGTTACCGTGACGCGGGTCATCCGACATCGATCCTGGTTCCTTGCGGTAGTCGTGCCGCACCTATATGCTTCTCACTCGTAACCTCTGACCTCAGTTGAACCAGAAGGTATATACATATTGTCGTCGTGTGAAACCGTGTAAAAAAAATTTTTACGGGTTCGAAAGAAAATACGAAATATCTGAATAAACCTTTGTTTACGTATTACTTATTAATATTTTTTTTTAACACGGCCTATCTGTTATCATCTTATTTTTGAAAGTTAATCTTTGATTGGGCGCTTTGCTGATTTTAATTAAAAGTGATTTTGAGACGTACGAAAAATTAGGCAAAAGTTACGTGATGTGTTTTCGGTGTACTTGACTTACTATACTAATTTGACAGTATTTGCAAGTAATTTGTTACGCAATATATGTAACATATTACGCAAATGTTGTTACACGTAAGTAGCTCGTTATCGTTGATTCTGTTTCGATTACCGATAAGTAATTTATGAATAAAAATGGAAAGAGTGGTTTTCGTAAGGAAAGTTTAATTTAAGAGTATAAATACGAACTTGAATTTTCAAACGGTCTATAGTACTTTGCATCTAAATTCATACGAAGTAATATTTTTGTAGTCAACGATAGGGGCTTACTTCTTATGACGTTTATCGTAAAAGAGTCCCTTGGTTTTCGTGGTATAGTTACGATTTGATTAAAAAATTGATTAAATAAGGTAAAGATACGTAATGTAAATTATTATGGAATTTTTTAGCAATTTTATTTTTAATTTGACGTAAACTTCCCTTAATCACATCAGATTCTTAAGCACTGTACTTGGAAGGGTTTGACACGTTTGAGCATAACTCAAAGTATATGAATTCTTTCTTTTACTAACAATATTCGTAATGATCGAAAAGTCTGTGCTCGTTCATTTACTGTAATTTTTCATTAAGTTTTCTCGCTCGAGAATAACTTTATTAAACTTGGCGTTTCACGAGAATACACCATGTGTTTCGTTCACTCGCGTGGCACTCAATTTAATCGGGGCGCTGTAATGTAGGCCAAACATAAATAAATAATTGTCCCATGTGTTGCAAAGGAAACTTGTACAATATTGATCTGTAACAGTGTATTATTAATCGTCCGGCTTTATCCTGAAAATCAATTATTGGGAGTCCACCCTTCATTCACCCCTTTTATTGTTACGAAAAATCCCCTTGGAATCGAATGATAATTCAAAAGAAAGTATCGGCTAAATAGTTGTGCTTTAAATAAAATTCGTAAAGAATATGCACTTGCATCATATATATTTGCAGTTGCAAAAAAATATATTTTGAATATGAAAACATTTTTAAATTCAACCTGGACATTCTTAAATCTTACTGGTACCAGCTGTATCTGTATTTGATTTTTTTTCAACCCTCCATTTTTTTTACATAAAAAATGTACACCTGTCAGGTATTCCAGACGATATCAGCACTGGAGAATTAAATTTAAATCTGATCGAATAAGTGGTTAAAAATTAGTTCTTAATTTCTCAAATTTAATCAGCTCGCCTTGGCTTCAAATCGAAAGTCCTGAATACTAGCAGAAGTTACTATCTAATCTACGTCCAGAATTTGTTTTCTCTTTTACATGTAAACCCAACCGGTTTAATGGTTCATTTATAATTTTGAAAATAGATATTTATTTTCTTTTTTGACATGACACTGACGTCGGACAATCGTACCAATGGTCAGACAAAAATGAAAAAATAATTACGGAGAACAGTGGAAACGCAAAAAATGACATTTGGGATCATTTCGTATTTTTTTGTTAACAATGTCAATATTCAATAAGATTGATGCTTTTGCGAAATCTTTTATGTTATGGATCATTCGAAATTGAATTGTAGGTACCCATCTCGATGCGTAGCTACGGCATTTTTTTTCGTGACCTTTTCGTTCCACGCAACACGCAACTTTGCAGTTTACGCGCAACGAAGTCATGCGTGACATACAGTCGCTTTCTGCGGAATGGTGCTGAATGTTATCGCAAAATACGGTCGAGTATGATGGTATAATGATTATTGCGAAGTAAACGCGGGAAGGAGTTAATAAGCGAAACTGTTAATAATAAATATTAATTTTACGTTTTTGTTTTTTGAAATCATAGGTAAATAATTCCTTTCCATATTTATGTGCGTGTAAATTATATACAGGCGATTTTTATACAGTGATAAAAATCTTTTAGTAATTTTTAATCACGTTATACCCAGCGACGAATTATTTATTTAATCGAGATAACGCCTTATTGAAAATTTAATTGTTTTCTAATAATAGTCTCAATACCCAAAAACGTATTATTTACCTAGGTTTATTTTGGAAATCCTTTAGATCGCCATGTAACCCTTTTTTTAAATACACTTTGAATGATTTCAAACATTTTTAAAAATCACATCACGTTTCAAAATTGCGTAGGGAAATTCAAAATTTTTAACTTTTTTTAAAATAAAATCTACGGAAAACTGATAAACGATAGGGACAGATACGTCGATATTCGTATTTACGTTTAAAGAGAATTAACGCTTTGATCATTTTGTGCTGATTAAATCCTCTATTATCGAATTTGTGATTTTTCTCTATTTTTCATGTTACGTTAATATAATCGGCGTATGATATACTGTATAAAGATAATCAAGATATGGTTAATTTATTCAATCATAATTATGACGCATCATTAATTATATTCGTTGGAATTATATAGTAAATAACCTTTATCCCTGTGCGGTATTAAATAGAGCTACATATTAGATTGTTATCATACAAATTTATAAATATTATTATTAAAAAATTAATATATAATACCACATGAAGAAATCAAATGGTAAATTCCACGAGTGCGTTATTCCTAAACAACCCTATATATTATTATTTCACTTGGGCTTATGCATATAATATAACAATCTTATATGTACCCCAATATAAAAAAATCAATTTTATTTCTGTAGTCGATTATTGTCTTTCGTTTTTTAACCCTAGGCGCGTTATTTGATGTCACCCGGTGGATCGTGCACGTCGACCAATCCTGTGACACTATTTTGTAACGTAATTCTTTTCCCTGACTCGACACCGATAACAAAAAATCCGAGAGCGAACTATCTTTGAGAACCAACCTACGTTACCTTCGGCCGTCCACCCGTCGTTCATGTATCCGCAAGCCAGGCAGGTGCCAGCCAATTCTTTTTTCACCGGGAATTGACGAGTTGGTATAAACTGGGAGTTGGGGTGGAACAGGCCCAACTCCACCAAAACGATAGCTTAACGGATCCTGTCGATTTTTGGGGACGCGTAAAATCGAGAAACGCAACCGTAGGTGCTGATCTTTGGGGTCGCGTAAAATCAGCAAACGCAACTGGATCCAAAAGACACTCTGGTGGGCACTGCACTAGGGCACAGCACTACACCTCCGTAACACTCACAGGAATTCATAGAATTTCCTGGATATCGCTAGAGCAACGCGAGAACTGTACGAAGGAGAACTTGCTATACCGGACAGAAACACGGCAAGAGAAACTATCAACAGATAGCACGGGAGCGAGGCAGCTCGTGACACCTCGGTCGGTGCCCCGAGACAGACTGCTTTGACAATAGCCAAATCCGAGAACTAATCATTCCGATTGGTCGAGATCCTTATAGCCGATAACTTTTATCCCTTTAAACCAAATCGAGAGCGTTCCTTAACGAATCGGTACGTAACGTTTGGAGATCCTCCACGGTCGCTTCCCCAGGGCATCGGGCGACAGCTGGGCACCACATCCTTAACTCGGGCAGGAGGTTCCTTTCCTGCCCTTAACCGTATCAAAACTATCTCCGCCCGCTATACAGCCCTTTGCCCATCTCCAGCGGGGCGCCGGTATCTCACCCGGGCTTCTGCCGGTCCTGGAGACGTCTCCGTTGGGTACTCTCCTCTGCCGGGCAACTCGGTACGTCGAGACTATCTCCCCACGGCAGATTCGAGCACCTCGACCTCGACTAAACTATAACGAAATCTTACGAGAGCATTGGCGTAACTATACGAATCAACCCGAGAGCGTAGCTTCTGAGCAGGGCGGCGATCCGAAAGGAACCAGAAATCGAGAACGTTTTTTGTATCGGTAACCGGAGCCGCCCTAACCGGATTTTCAAAAGACAGTTTAAGGATTAATAAATTTTTGGCTTATCACTAGAATCGTCTTTCTCACGAGAAATCAATTTTCATTTAGCTGCTTCGATAATACCTATATATTAACACATTAATGTATTCACAAATATGGCGATCTTGATCCGTTTTAATTAAAGTTCGCTTTGCTATAAACCACCCTGTTGTCGCCAGTGTAGCATAAGTAAATACTAATTAAATAAATTAAGGATAAAAAAAGTAGGTCATATGCATAATCAATTCCTCGTTTACAAATACAGTTCATTAACCGCAGTGCCTACCGAATGAGTTCTTAAATATTTTCAAAAGATAAAGTGAAAAATTGAAAAAAAAATACAAAATTCTCAAGATCTCTTAATACTTCGTACAATAAGAAGGAATGTTTTTTAAAGTTCAAACTTTCAATACACCAGTGACTCTTCCGACAAGAATTATTTTCTTAGGTCAAGAAAAAAGCTTCTTTTCAAATAGGTTTTTTTTGTCAGTTCAACAAAGCCATAGTTCTTTCAAAATTCTTTCAAAATTTATTCACGCGGTGGTTATTCCGTCCCATAATTTTATCTTGATAGAAACAAGTATATTTTTATCAAATAAGACTTGCCTTTGAGTTACTAATCTAAAGATTGATGTTTCCGATTTATGTGAAAACCATAAATAAATGCGTTATCAACTAGAATTTACTCAATGGTCCATATAACGTTCATAATCTTTTTCTCAGGAAAGCATCGATACGATTATTTATTACAAAAATAATATTTTTCCTACAGCGTCTGCGGGATCCAACACTTCCAAAGAGCCGGTCACAGGCATCTCAATTTATTTCAAAGTACTTATTACGTCGTCGTAACATTCTCCACCGTAGGATACGGTGATTTTGTACCGGATATTTGGCCGTCTCAACTCTACATGGTGATCATGATCTGCGTTGCTCTTATAGTGCTTCCAACACAGGTAAATAATAGAATTTTTAATTGAAAAATTTAATGCAACATATATTAATAATCAAATTACAAATAATATAATTTGGTGTAATTAAATAATGCATATTATTATTATTGTACATGCTCATGCAAAACGAACAGATTTTTATATTATTTTAATAACTTTCCGATAATTGCAATATGTAAAAAAATTAGCAAGATTATTGCTATTTTTATGGATTCGATATAACGTCTCTCTAGATTTGCACAATGATATTCAGGTTCTACTATGTGAAGATATTTCTCATATATGACGTTTCTTTTAATTGCAATTTTTTTTTCAAATACGTGTAATTATTATCAGCGAGTAGCAGTGAGAAGTGCAAATAATAATGCAATAAATTATTTTACAGCAACAGTTATTAATTTATGTACATTTGAAGTATCATTATAAAATGAGCTATTACACTTTTTACGAACGACAAGAACACGGAGACTGAAATGTTTTTGTATTAACATTTACAGAATGTGAGCATCAGCTAGCCTTCATACAATTTACAATCTTTTTTCCACTCATGGTATTTACTTTTTTTTCAAATTGTTCAAAAAAAAAGTCTTACGTATTTGCACAAAAGTTTTCTTTTCCATGCTGTATTGAATCAACAGGATCAAACTTATAAAACTTTTATTCCTATAAAACAACGGCAATGTATATCTATATAAACATATATATATAATAAAATTCAATCAAAGCATCCTTTTAGTACGTTTACAAAAATCACGAAAAAAAATGTTGTATAAATAATAAAAAAAAGTAATGTCAAAATTCCTTTTAATTTCGCATCTCGATTCAACCCGAAATGTTCCTCATTGTTGGTTTTCAATTCTCAATTATCCTTCAACGGACAAATTTTAAAATAATGGACAGATCAAATTCCAAGCGAGAATAAAATCAGCAAAACGCATACGCACTCTACCGAACGTCCACGAGATACAGATGTGTGTATTCCGGGTTCAATATGAACGATTGAATTTGCACACAAGTACTGAAATTTATCATATAGGTCGTACGAGTTTCATGAATATTTTGCATTGGTGACAGTTCGAGCAGCTTGCGTTCACATGGATGGAAAGGCAGAAATTAGGAGGATCCTATTCCTCTCACAGGGCCCAAAGTGAGAAGCACGTGGTGGTTTGCAGTACGACGTTGCAGGCCGATACCATAATGGATTTTCTTAATGAGTTTTACGCGCATCCGCTGCTTCAGGTACTTACGTCAGAGGTTATCATTGCGTACCACTACCTGCATGAAAATTCTCCACTTTATAGGTATAGATGGTTAGACCCCAAAGTTCAGCACCTAATTCGCACGTAATAACGAGATCTTGATCCTCTTTAGGACTATTACGTTGTCCTCTTGTCGCCAATGGAACTGGATACGACCATGAGGATGATCCTCCAGGTGCCCATCTGGGCACAGAGAGTGATTTACATTCAAGGATCATGTTTAAAGGATGGTGATCTGGCGAGAGCGAGGATGAACGAGGCTGAAGCTTGTTTCATCCTTGCGGCTAGGAATTATGCAGATAAAACAGCTGCGGATGAGCACACTATATTGAGGTAAAGAGGAGGAATTTTAATTATTTGATTATACCATTTATAATAGCATATATCATATTAGAATAAGTGATATAAATGGGATATATAATTTTTAGATACGAGATAGATCACTGGTAGATCATTTTAAATTCGTCATATAAGGTCCCACGTAGGACTTCTATTGAGACTACAGCTAACTAGACATACTTTGTATGGGATCTTATATGTATTATGTAAAAAAAATGTGATATCATAAATGGGATATATAATTTTTAGATATGATATGGATCACTGGTAGATCATTTTAAATTTGTCATATGAAGTCCCACGCAGGACCTCTATTGAGACTACAACTCATTAGACATACCCTGCATGGGACTTTATATGTATTATGTAAAAAAAATGTGATATAAATCGGATCTATAATTGTTAGATACGAGATAGATCACTGGTAGATCATTTTAAATTCGTTATATAAAGTCCCACATAGGACTTCTATTGAGACTATAGCTCACTAGATATACCCTGTATGGGACTTTACATGTATTATGTAAAAAAAATGTGATATCATAAATGGGATATATAATTGTTAGATACGAGATAGATCACTGGTAGATCATTTTAAATTTGTCATATAAGGTCCCAAGCAGGACCTCTACTGAGACTACAGCTCATTAGACATACCCTGTATGGGACCTTATATATATTATGTAAAATGATTTCTCATTGATTCATCCCATATCTAATTCTTATATTTTATATACCAATATATAAATACTTTACAACCCCACCCAATCTGTGTCAGGTCTTGGGCTGTAAAGGACTTTGCGCCGAGCGTTCCACAATACGTCCAGATCTTCCGTCCTGAGAACAAGCTGCACGTTAAGTTTGCTGAACACGTGGTATGCGAGGACGAATTCAAGTACGCGCTCCTTGCTAACAATTGCACGTGTCCAGGTGCATCGACTCTAGTAACGTTATTATTACATACATCAAGGGGCCAGTAAGTTATCGTTCCAGATTACTCATATTTATACGAGACAAGGTATATCCTTGCATTATAGAATCCTAAAGCCAGAATGCACCTTCTACCTTCAGAGAGGGTCAGCAGTCCCAGGAAGAATGGCATAGACTCTACGGGAAGTGTTCTGGGAATGAAATCTATCACATAATACTGGGTGACTCCCGTTTCTTTGGCGAGTACGAAGGCAAGTCTTTCACTTACGCTTCCTTCCACAGCCACCGGAAGTACGGTGTCGCCCTAGTTGCCGTCAGACCTGCTGAATTACCAGAATTCTACGAAGACACGATCCTTCTCAATCCAGGTATGCATACCTTACATACGTGCACAGTCTGATCTTGCAATTTGATACTTGGCCATGACCATACCCAACCCGATATTAAAAAAAATCTCACAATGATCTATTACAATAGGCAACTGCTTCATCAACATTTTTATTTACAATCTTCCAGGACCTCGTCACATCATGAAGAAAACGGATACATGTTACTATATGAGTATAACCAAGGAGGAGAATTCTGCATTCGTCGTAGCTAATCATCAAAGTGGCGTCGCGACGGAACCGACCCGGGTTGTCGTGGAAACAAAATCGGATACGTCAGCAACCGGAAGTGAAAACGCTGCGGTACCGTCCTCGAGCACAATGGCTACAACGGCTATGGGGACAACGACAACTACCACCACGACGGCGACGTCTGGCTTTTCAGCGACGTCCACTTCCGGTGGAGGGAACGGTACAGCAATGAACAATGGTGCAGAGGCGCACCTTCGATTTTCCACCAGTTGTAATCCGCTGACCGATAACACTAGGCCCGTGACCTGGACGGGGCCCCGGGGACAGGGTCAAGGAAATTCACCAGGCCCTAAGGCCCCGTTGCCCCCACAGGTTATCTTGCTGGTCCCCCCTAGCACGCCCACACTCCAACATCACAACCTACTCGCATCCGATGTTCACCGTGAGTGTCGCACTCGCTTCTGCTTTTAATTAATCTTCTTGTAGGTGCGCCAGCTTCGATTTTACCCTGCACTGTAGTATCCATTATTAAACAGTATATTTGTTTAATTTTTTAATGTGGACGAGAGTTAAAAAATGAAGCCACTATTCGCTGACTTTGCGAACTCACGATGAAGTAGTACCAGGTATTACCTTATGGGCTTGCTTTTGTTAACATGTACACAGTTTCCCATATTGTGGAACGGACGATAAAGATTGTTCAGGAAGATACAGGGTAACTGCATAGTCAAGTAATGTCTTTCTTAATAGATCAATCTGACATGTAGGTCAGTTTAGATTTTAGTTTCAATTTTATTAGTGGACACTTCATTGCAATATTAAAATCTCCATCACGTACCTCGTATAACTGCTTGCACATATTTTTCCTTCCTTAATCATGACTTTTCTTCCTTTCTTTCATCTTTCCCATTTCGATGCTTTATCCTGGGGATGTTACTTTATACGCCTAATATAAGTCTTATGCAAATCGTTTCAAATCTATTGATGAAATTTATGCTGTTGCGAGAGTAACTATTTTTATGATCGTAAAATATTTTTCTTAGCTATTATTTTTATATTTTTCTCAAATTCCTTGACACTATGCTTCAGTACGTATTAACCTGTTTCGCAATCTAGAGCATGTAATACACTTTATGATGCACGACTCTATGGACTTAGTGTTGCTATATTGATTTCACAGAGATGATTTATTAATTTTTCAGCAACTTATCTCGATCCAGGAGGCTTGGGAGACTCAAGGCAATGTATCAAGGACGCAGGATCATCACCACAAACGCCAATTACAGGAAATCATCTAGACGTGCCACGCTCGATGGATCCAAATCCAAATTTGCTCAGTCCGGAAATACTCATGCAAAGAAGAGGTCTGTCATTTTTGACATTTAATTATTAATCAAATCATAAAAAATTCAGCATGTTTGATTGCCAACGGTATTGTTAAAATAGATACGATCCAATCAGTATTCCATGTCGACTTTCAGGTAGTAGACGACCAAGTATACTTCCGGTACCGGATATGATGACTAGCTCGACCCTTCATCTTCCTGGTCAGGAATCTCTGGACCACGAAGGTGATGAGTCTGAGGATGAGATGGATGATGACGTTCCTTGGAGATCACCCAGTGAAAAAATTGCGTGAGTATCTCCCTTTGACGGTCCAGATCTCTACAAGATATGAATGAATATCTTCACTAGGCGTAAGCATTCACTTACAATGTAAGACCATGGATACGTATATAAATTATAGACTACAAATACTTCAATAGACTAAAATTCGTCAGAGAAGTTTGACTTTATTTATTTCATTCACCGCACTCGCATGGCATGATCTGAAATTCTTTGGTCCACTATTACTTGACTCTCACAAATTATTTTTTAATTAATTTTTTACTATTCTTTTTTTTCTAGTCACTTTCACGCCATTCAGATCTTACGTGTTGTTCATTCATCGCAAAAATTCATTAGGATAACGCGCAGAATTTATCAATAACTTCAACAATCAAAGTATATTTGTCTTCTTCATCTAAACAATTTTTTCACTATCAATTTCAGCACATAGATACGTTCTTGTCTACTATTGACTTTTAATTTCTAGTCTACAGGTGCAACATTGCAATGTAATACAGTGCAATTTCAACCTTGCCTTAGCTACAATTACATATCACTTATGTAAATCGTTCCAATGCTACATTGCACATACATGCATATTATAAGAGTGCATTTTAAGTGTTTAACTGCAGATAGCGATGCGTTCTCTTGAGACCCGACTGATAAGAACAGAGTCAGGTTTTGTGAAACGAATAATAAAGTTTAGTATAATGCAATTTTGAATTAGTTTAAGGCTCTTCCGGACCCAGACCGACCATCTTCAATTTTGAGCACACACGCAAGGATACGTATTTTTCACCTTTTATACAAACTATCAAATTTCCGCGATTTACTTTGAATCAATTTGCTTCCTCATAGGCTGTCATCTATGCTCCGTTTAAGTAACTTTGAAAATGCAAAAAAAATATGTAGTACGTCCCTGTCTCACGTCTGCCATCCGCCTCGCACATATTCACTAGTATATTACATATTTACCATATTTTTAGTACAATAACGGACTATAGACTTGGACGGACGGACGGAGAATATTTCGTTACAATTTCATGATCGAAATATCTAAGACGATTGGAAAATGTGAAAAAATACGAATCGCACTATTTAATGTTATTTTATACACTTAGATAGTCCCACGATGATTTTATTGCCCATCCGTCTATGAATCTTCAAACTTGCAATCAATTAGAAATCGTCAGTTACAGTACTAACATCCTTTATTATTATATCCAATTTTCCATTACCTCCGTATACATTATTTTGGAATCAAATAACAAAAAACCAGCCCGTATGGCTATTGCCCACTTTCGTTTCTATGAGACGGCCCTGTGGTTTCTACGTTATCGACCGAGATCGACAAGTTTCCAAATCTGCCACATGACGTCGCCTCTATCGTATTTGAACTTTTGCTCTGGGTCAGGAGGAGCCTTAAAATGAATGCGATCTCTTTCTTTCTCACTACATAATGCACGTCACTGTGTCATCCATTCTGTCATGCAAAAGTCCATTCGACAAATGTCTCCTCATAATGTCTTTCGATACTCTCCTGTGTGATGTCGCAATGCTGTGTGATGATGTGCCCTGCCTGACACCCTAAACTCCTGTGGATGTTTTTGATGTCTTCCTCGCACCGCTCTCGCGCACTGCGCACGCTCTTCTCTTCCGGCGACTTCCGGTGCCTCAGTTTTAAAGGGTGAGTCACCATTACACGTACTGTACGAAATTTCTTAAATTTATATATATTTTATATATCGACATAGATGAACATAAAATTAATAATAATTTTTCTAGTGCAAGTGGACATACTTAACGCTCATCATTATCGTTATTGATTTCATTTAATCAAACCAAATGGACAATAATAATTATTTGAGATCTATTAAAAAATCAGGATCTACACTGTGCTATTAGAAGATAATGTCTAAGAATGAAACTGATTAATGATTATAGACATACAATGCTTAATTCATATGAATGCTTACGGAAGTCCATATGAAATAAAAAAAAATGAAAAAAAAATTCAAAAATGACCCCTTTAGTAGTCCCAATTTTTTCTCGCCCTAGGTACATCTGTCAGGTTCGTCAGGTCATAGTTCACAACCGAAAGGTTAATACGAAGGGATCACTGGGTCTAGGACTTCGTCTCTTAATTCATATTGAATCTGATACAAGCTTTTACCTTTGGTCTCTGGCAATGACCAAATGATAACGGGAACTCCTATGGCGCCGGTGAATGTGAAAATGGCAAACGTCTGACAGACTCCCATTACGTGGCTCAATGAAAAGTACAGCCATGCTATTATCAAGTTGGCCAGATATGCAAAGGAAAAGCAGAATCCTATTGCTATTGTTTTTATCTTATTTGGAAAAATCTCACTGGTGACCACGGGTATCACCGGTATCACGCCAAATGTATAGATCATGTAATATATTGCGGTTATTATTATCAGTGGTATCGTCGTCCTGTTATCAGGTTCGCATTCGGTCCCGTAATAAAAATTGTATATGACTATTATCAAATAGCAAGTAGACGACCCGATACACGATAATTTTAATATGAATTTACGTCCGATTTTTTCGATTGTACCCAGACAACATACCACTGAGACAAAGTTCATAAGGGCAAGGAAAACGGTACCGTATCGGGGCAGCTCGGTGCTCACGATAGAATTAACGTAATTGCTCATTGCGTAACCACCGATTACTTGAGTCGTGCACAGAGTCAGTAGTAGGAAGATCATCGACACCTCCATCTTTCCAGAGCCAAACATCAAGATGATTATCGTCTTAACTTTTGTTGGATATTCAATTTCGGAATTGAAAAATTGTACCATTGATTTGTGCTCCTCGTCGATTTCCAAAACTGTGGTTCTGCCACGTAAAGTCATCAGGGATAATTTAGCGTCCAGTACCTGAAACGGTTTTTATTTATCGTCCATTTTTTTTAATTATATGTACTTTTTTTTTAGTCAAAATATTCACTGACCCTTCCACGTTTGTACAGATAGTACGGTGATTCGTTCATCCATAGTAATGTGGATGTTATGAAAAATATGGTCAACCCTATTATTCCTGGTGCCAGGATTTGCAAGTCCACGTGTATTCCTAGATAACGAATAATAAATATTCCAAAATAGCCTGATAAGCTTGTCATTGTGGCGACTGTCCCACGATTTTCTGGCAGGGAGATCTCGCTGACAAAGAGAGCTGCGGTTGTTAAAAATATTCCTACAGCGAAACCACCGACGAATGAGCCCGTAATGATAAACTGCAAATTGAGATATTAATTTGGAGATTATATAATTTATTTTTCTTATTTGAAAATTTTTAATTAACACTTGGATACGCGTTTGTGTATTTTTTAAATTAATAAGATATATAGATAACATATAGATAATTTATAAACGAACTCGATGGCAGTGACAAGTGGAATAAAAAAAATAATTAAATTTTATCGAGTATAAAATCGAAAATACTTTTCAAAATTAATTGATTTTATGAATATGTGATTACACGTCATTTATATTTAATTTCATTGCAGACTTATCTACCATTAGTGTATCAGGATACTTTTGTAATTATTTTGAAAAAAAAGAAATTTAAATATTCGCAAATTTTGAAAAAAAAATCGTTTCCGTTTCTTACCACCATGTCTGTCGCACTGGCAAGTAAAATCCAAGAAGTAGCATTGACAACTCCAAAGACAATGAAAGTCGTGCGTCTCCCATAAACATCGACGATGAAAATTGGTACTAAGACGCCAAGACTGGCGCCTATAAAAATAGACGTCTCGACGAGAGAGGCATTTTTCAGAGCAACGTCCGTTTCGGTATTCACGGATTCATCGAATTCTCGAATACTAGCAGTCGGTAGTCCCATCGTCAGCCCAACAAATATTGCGCCGATATTCACTGAGGAAGAATAAAAAAAAAGCCTAAGAATGCACTGAAAGTGCATAAACGCTCGTGACTAATAAATTCGAATAACTTGCATTTTACGTACGCGTAATTAGTGTCAGACAAAATCTGCCAAATTTTGAGTTTTTGAGTAGCCAACCAATCGTCACCATATTCCAAGTAAAGTACATATTGAAACAACATGATCATCGAATTTCGTTATGATGAACGTGTAACTTCGCTTGCACAATTGAAACGAGCAATGCGCGAAATACTTAAAATTTATTGCATATTACAGGTGATAATGCACATGGCCCAGATAAGAAAATATGCCAATACCCTGAAATACGCAATAATCCAAAAATGAGGATTGGTGTTGATTAAAAAAAAAAAGAAAAGTATCACATGAAATTATGACTTTTTTTCAGAATTGTCAAAGGATTTCCACCTGTGTCGCCATTCATCGGTGTGTCGCCAACTTTGTGTTACCTCCTTAAGGAAAAAAAACCACTCTGCTGTTTGCAACTGGCACAGGTAATCGTTCTTTATCGTCGATGGCTGATCTCTCAATGAGCACAGAATCAATTAATTATTAAATTTCATTTTTTATTAACTTTATTAACTTCCGTATTTTTCTTTATCTCTCAAGGTTTGCGAGCACTGCAGTTATCGAAATGCTAAGGAATACAATTGGCAAAACAAAACTATTATACTGGCAGCGGATTACGCGAGCAACGGAATATACAACTTTATCATACCGCTGCGCGCGCATTTCCGGTAACTTTTTAAAAGTCTAAATAATAAAATATTTCGAAAAAAATGTTCTCACAAAATTGATATATCGAAATAATTTTTTTTTATCAGATCAAAGACTTCCTTGAATCCTATCATTCTACTATTGGAAAGGAGACCGGAAATTGCTTTCCTGGATGCTCTTTCGTACTTCCCGTTGATCTACTGGATGCTGGGCTCCATTGACTGTCTCGATGATTTACTCAGAGCAGGAATCACGCTTGCTGAAAATGTCGTGGTTGTTAACAAAGAACTGAGTAATTCAGCTGAAGAAGATACACTGGCTGATTGCAATACGATTGTAGCTGTGCAAACCATGTTCAAGTAAGAGTGAGATAGGGGGCAGTAGGGAAAAGAATTTTTTATAATTTTCATTTAATTTCATTTCTTAACAATGAATCATTTAATTAATTTCATTTTTTTTCAACAGATTCTTTCCGAGCATAAAAAGCATAACGGAGCTGTCTCAATCGAGCAATATGCGGTTTATGCAGTTCAGGGCACACGACAAGTATGCACTGCATCTCAGCAAAATGGAAAAGGTACTCCTCAGTGCTACTTCCAGTGACAACTACCCCGATGAGCCTTCGATGGGCTCCCCGGTAACACGATATCACTCACTTTCAACTCTGATTGACTGATTGATTGATTGACTGATTTTTGTATTATTGTCTGTCTGAGAACTACCGATGTCACTTTGTACTTGGTTGGGATCATAGTTCATGAGCGCCATTATCTATCAAGAAATATTCATAAACCATAAGTGATATGGGATATGAAATTTCTTCCATTAAAATTTCAATACTGAAAGCAATATTTATATTTTGATTTTTGATGACTTTTTTTGCAAAAATGGATCAGAGCTTTCAGTGGCTAAATGCTTATGTTGCTATTGAACCTAAATACTAATGGCAATAATAATTGCATTGAAATTAACTCGAGTACTTTAAGTATCGTTGCGTCGACTTAAGCATTGCTGAGAAATGTTGCACCGTAAAAAAATTAAAAGGCAGGAAACTGTGGAAATGTAAACTTGCTTAAGTACATGAGAAATACTTTTACTTTAAGTACTGCTTCAACAGTCTCCTTTGGAAGTGATTCTCTCTTTTTCATTACTATAAACTCTGCTGCTTGTCGTCATAAGTATTATTAGTGGTACTAGGTTGATACTTATGAAACTATAAAATTCAATGAAATGCAGGTTATACTTATGTTGTAAAATTCAATTAATACTGCCAGCTGTTATTTCTCTGATAATCAAGCTCCTTGATGAAAACAATTATAATATTGATAATTAATTTTCTAAATGGCATCGTTTGAACTTTTGATCTTTGACCAATCTTTCCTATGAAAGCACTTGGGTAGTTAGGCCCTTGGATTGAAAATTTTTAAATGTACATAGATTGACACCTGATTCCTCGATTCACGGGTTTTAATTTGTAAGATACAGCTGTGACTCGTTGAGATTATTTAAGTAATATCAATATGAAATTTTTAGTCTATTTTTATCGATATGTCTATATTGATGATGACTCGTGTCTCGGGGTCTCTTAGCGCTATAATAGAATAGAAATCTGATCACGCGTTATCATTTCAATTTATCTCGCATTCTTACTGTCTAGTCAAAAGCATGAAATAACGTGTAGTACGCATCTTAGCACATTTACGAAGGAATCGGAAAGTTTTTCTGATTTTTTTTTCATTTGTAATTAGTGTCAGTCTAGTCCGAGATTTAATATTGCATAACGTTATTAGTAACAACTGAAAAAAGACTCTTGTCGTTGCATGAAAATCGGTGGTTTCAAAATTGTTGAACTGTTCAAAGAAATTAATAAGAAAAAAATAAAATATTTTTGAACAAAGAGCTAATTACTTTATTAATAAACGCAACGCGCGTACACGTTATACGCTTTACGATTCGCTTCGATGCTAAAAATTAGAAATGTCAGAATTGATGAGTTTTTTTGGAGTAGAAGTGAATTAGGGGATACAGTAGAGAAATAAAAAATTTATCGATAGCGAGCGAATATTAATAATTTATTTATATTTACAAACAGAGAGAAAAGGAAAGAGGTTCTCACATATCGTACATGTTTCGACTTCCGTTTGCCGCCGGAAGTGTATTCAGTGCGTCCATGTTGGATACTCTACTTTATCAAGCCTTTGTGAAGGACTACGTGATAACTTTCGTGAGATTACTGCTAGGAGTGGATCAGGCACCAGGATCAGGATTTTTGACCTCAGTAAGTATCTGAAAAAAAAACTGTTTGACTCAAATACATAATCTCACGAAATTAAGAATAAACTCTATTCAGATGAAAATAACAAAAGACGACATGTGGATAAGAACATATGGAAGACTCTACCAGAAGTTGTGTTCGACGACCTGCGAGATTCCAATTGGAATCTACAGGACGCAGGACACGAGCGTAGCCGATATTTCGCACGTAAGTCAAATTGCTTGAAGAAAAGAAAAATTTATCAAAAATAAATAATTTTAGCGACGGGCGTAAAATGCGTTCCAATACCTTATTCGAATTATCATAATTAAGTTATGGCTACAGAATTGAATTAAAAAAAATTATATCAGTACCACCTTACGTTACCTTGACTCGATTAAATTTGAGTAAATTTTTGGAACGCATCTCCAGAGATGCGAAATCAATAGCGGCTGTGAGTAGCGCATGGCTGTGCTCATTCTCTGTCTATTCTTCCATCCTACAAACCTTTCCCGATCGCGAAACCTGACCCAATTACCAGGATCAGATAATGAGCCAAAGGAACGTTAAGATGTATGTGCAAGCCTTACGCATTAATAACCTTGCATCGTGCTTAGATTTAGCAGCAATGCAAGACGAGAGACAGCAAAGAAACGTCATTTTAGATGACCAATTTCTAAAAAATGTATACTTTGCTTAATAAGGTGATCCTCGAGGATACTCTCTACTTTGGCATGCGAATGCGTAACTCTGACGATAAGAAAAGTTTTGAGTGAATATACAGAGAGATAACAGGGTCGGAGTGCGGGATGTGAAGGATGTAGAAAAGGATGCCAAGAGGAATGATCTCGTTACAGGGCAGCAACGCGTAATAAAGGTAGAATTAATTATGGTTTGACAGGGCGACTCAGACGCCGAGAGCGACACTGGCGTCGGGGTGACATATAAGGTTCGTCATTCTGCAGCAGCTTCCTGTCTAGCGAATTGCACTACTCGCGAGAAGAGTGCTTCCGCTGTGAGTATCGATGTGTGTATCTGCCTTTTTTCCTCTATTTTCGGAACACTTCTCCTCATGCTACTCGAGCACCGCACGCATGCCAACTTGAAAAACGAAAAAAAAAAGAATATGAAAATGATCTCGGGAGCGTGAATGTCGCATGCCTATACGAAGCGCATTGTTTAATTGCATATATATAAATATTAGCTCGTCGTTGTCTCGAGATGGCAGATGAAGATTTTCCCGGCCCTGTAGCAACGACTCGTTTTTATTTTGACGAAAAGGAAAAATCAATTTTGTAAAATCAAATTTTGAAAATTACTGTATATCGTTGTAAACACAAGATGAAAATACGAGTCGTGTTGCTTTGGATGCTGGGACGAGATCTGAAGTAATTTTTGTAACGGTGACGTAGAGAATTAATAACTGTCTTGGTTCCAGTACTCGATGAGTCTCAGCGATGAGGCCCGGGACAATCATGCCCAGCAAATCGAAAGAGCGGAAATCGCGAACCTGGTGCGATCTCGTATGGAGTCATTGAACCTGCCAGTAGCGGACTACGACGACGTCTCCGAGAAGAGGAACTCCTTGTCGTACGTGATAATAAATCCCAGCTGCGATTTGAAGCTGGAGGAGGGTGACATAGTCTACCTGGTAAGACCCAGTCCATTCTCCGCCCAGAAGACGTTCGAGAGACACAATTCGCGAAGGAAGAGCAACATCAGCTTCTGCTCGGCCCAGCTGGTGGCGCAGATGAGCGCAGCGGTAGCGTCGGCTGGGATCGGCGCCGGATCAGGTGCTGGCGGTCCAGGAAGTCGACGAGGCTCCGGGATCGGATTAGCTAGAGCACCACCTCTCGGAAGTACAAAGTCGAACTCTCTCTCTCTACCGGACAGTCCCACCGTAGCCGGCACCCTAAGAGGTCGTTCGAATTCCCTACGAGTAGTCGACGACATCCTCCTCAGAAGGAGCAACTCCTTGAGACAGGGTCTGACCACGAGGCGAAAGAGCAGCTTGGAGGACATCGGCCTGGGGGCACTTTCCCACCCCTCGAATCACAATCCCATCAAGATCGCCCTGAACGGGTCCATCGGCCTTGAGGTCACACCACCGGAAGAGGGTACTCTAGGTAGTATCGCCAGTAACACCGGAATCCTCGACGTGGGTTTACCCTCTATGCCGACCATGGGTGCCGGCTTCGGCCCATCCCTTGGCGCTGGTCTTGGTGGCTCCCTTGGAGGCCTCTATGATCCACCCTCCCTTCAGAGTCCAATGGGACCATCTCCCAGCCAAACCCAAACTGGCCCCCAGGACCCCCAGCACATCCAAGGGACGATAGTATGATACAACCTCATGTGGGGACGCAGACACTCAAATGTAATGAAGCGAAACAAGTGGATTTAGCGTTCCCACATAGGCTTAGCGACGCAGCCTCCATCCTCTACAGAGACATATGACAGATACCCTGATGGTCGTCGACCTCTCGACCATGGGATGACCGACCCATGGTACGTCAGCGAACGCCTCCGTCGACTCGGAGGTCACTCTGCCGGAAGAGGGAACTCCGGGAGGTGGTGCTCGTAACACCCGTGTCCTATGCCACGAGGACGACAACCTAGACACTTGTCCTACTTTGTTATCACCTCTCGACGATCTTATCTTTATCGGTCGCTCCGACTTTCAACGCATCGACCTTGAACTTGACGAGATTTTTCGAGATGAAATCAGCGGCAGCGCATGCGCGGTAGTTATATCGTTAGCCTGATAACCTTTGTATATTATATGTATATATATACGCAAACAGGGTTACTCGGTAGAAACGCACCACCTGAAGTTGGCGCGACCATTACAGTCTTATATGGAAAAACTATATTCAGATGGTGCGTTTGGGCTGAATAGCCGGTATATATTGTAACGGCAATTTTCATAGTGAAATCGGGTTTATAAATACATGAGACACTGTGGAAAATTAAAGGAAAGAAAGAAAGCGATACCACATTGATGGGTGCCAGGTACAGTGAAGCTGTACTGCTTAACTGTCTTCAAAATTTACTATGGCTAATTCTTATGCGGTGGGGTCCTGGGTTTGGGAGATAAACGACAAAAACTGATGAATTTTGAAAATTGCGGAGGTTCACTTTGAATTGCAACGAACAAATATGAAAATTTTCAAAATAACATACGGAACCACAATCTAGCCCTATTTATTAAAAGAAACAGGAAAAATAGATGGAACCACTGTTTCTGAACAAAAAATACAAAGTTTGCATAGAACAGGACCGTAGATCCCTAAAATTAAAACGGCGGTCCCGAAAACTTATTGACAAAATAATATCTAAAAATTTACAAGTCCTTATCAAACTAGAAAAATCATTATTGACTTTATAAAGCACCAAAAATCAAATCTAAATTAAACAAACAAATTTTCTACAATATTCTCAACCGAATGTGCAAGCTAAACTGTATTATAAAAAATTTAACGTTAACTAGAGCTAACGGATTCACGATACCCTTGCGCTAAGAAAACGATTCTGTACTATACCCTATATAAGACCAAACAAGACAATGAAAAATGTACTAGACGAAGACTGGGCGCTCGTGATCTTCAATTATTTTTTTCGATCCCAATAAAGTAGATTCTGACATCTTTTGTTGCGATGGCTGTAGGTCCATTTTCAGGAGGCCAGAATCTCATCCACCTCTATACCCTCGATTGACGGCTCCAGGCCGTCCCTGCAACCTCCGTATGCCATCCGGATCAGGAAAACGCTCGTCACATGCCCCACGTAGTTGGCTTTCCCAGGTGCGTACTCTGGTCTGGCTGTCGCGTCCCCTGGCCAGGGTGCTCCGCCAGGCCCGTAGTATTCAAATTTCGACAGGGTGCATTCGGATCCGCTTGAAAAATATGAAACACAAAAAATCTTCGCCACGAGAGAAATAAATATATAAATTTAGCAAATAAGACAGTAAAACGTCACGAAATTCCTTCCCCACGCATAGGGCCCCACGTTGTAGCCGAGAATCGCAGAATTCCACGTTTTGTGACGTGCATCTCAAAATGACACGTTACAATATATATACATATATATATAATATACTATACGTAATTCCTTAGAATTTTATACTAGATAATTAGAACGAAGGAGGAGCGTTATCTAACATGACAATTTTATTCATATCAGTGATAGACTTTTATCTAGTCTGTCGAGGATCACCGTCTTTGTGATTCCCTACGGTCAGCGAATTTGCAAGGACAGTGCGAAAGCCAAATAGAGAACGGAAGTATGAAAGAGAGTGTGCGTGGTTGATGCGTGAGATGATGAGAGTATGAAAGAGAAGGAGATAGACAAGGGTGATATAAAAACGGCGAATGTTAAGAAAGTAAAAAATTGAACAATAAAAAATTTGATAAGAATCGGGAGATAACGAAATTTGCACAGACTCATGTCATAGAGCGTCAGATATTATAAGGGCGCAACTAACGAAAACAAAATTTTTAATCTTAAGAGCGCCATCCTTATTCCTCCCTTTTCTTCATTTCTCGTTTCCTTGGTACATATAAATAATACAGACGGCGTTATCAAATTTATCTTGAAAAAATAAAAAAAAACACCAAACAATTTTCAATGCAAATTTTATATTTCAGCACGAGCTCCTGCAGCTCATGCTTCTTTTTTGACAATCCGTTAATTGAAAATCATTATCGATATGTACTTGTGCTGACTATCCAAAATTCAAAAATTTACTATAAAACGAAATAAGTAAATTAATAAAAGGCATTTATCGACCAATCTACACAGGACACGTGTTTTTTGCTGTACGCTTTGGCAACTTGGCATCGCCTAGAGGTTTCTTTTAAATTAACCTTTAGGCTCAAAATTTAAAGTCGTCCGACGCAGTCAGACAAATTATTCTCACTGTACGTGTATAGGAAAAAACAGAGTAATGCCGGCTAGTCTATTTTCTACATATTTTTACTCTATAGGGAAAACAACAAAATTCATATTGATCCTATCGTCTGCATAGGAGCCAAATGCTTCATTTTTCTTCATGCTAATCATTATATTGATTATATAGATGCGGTTTCATTTTTTCATTTTCGAAAAATTACAATTAATTCAAAGATACGAAAGCCATATGCTTCGCTATAAATAATTTAATAAAAATATTTGCAAAAATTATAGAAACTTTTTGAGTAGTAATGTCACCCTATCAACTATATGCGTGTGTGACTATTAAAAAAAAAAGGTTTTTCATTAAAACTTTTCCAAAATTCTGGCTCACCATATTGGATCCACCGTTGTGAATTTTAACGTTTTACCCCAAATTCGTGTTTAGCAATTTCCAAAAACTTTTAAGTACTGACCTTCATAAAAATCAAAGAGTATTCACATTTTCTCCTTTTTTGGCTCGGTTGGTGATGATTTTCTTGCAGATCAAAGGGTTGATCCAATATGACAGTAAAAACTTCAAATATTCATCCTTTATTGATTTCTAATGATAAATAATTTAAAAAAAACATCGTCGCCATTAACCAGTTTTCCCCTGTAATTATTATGATTGTACACTAGACGACTATAATAACCATTTTTGAAAGTAGAGGCGCGCATCGTATGTTTTTCGAAAATGAAATTTTTTATTTGCGTCGGATGTGCTATTGTGCCGAGTGTGGAGAACAGTTGTCGTACTAGCTTTACGATTTTACCCATTAATTATACATAGTGTAATGCGTACACATAAAATTATATGGACACGCAAATACGTAAATAGCGACCATAGCTTGTATACACGAGAACAGATAATTTTACACTGTGACGATTTAAACGAATTTAATACCTTTTAGATTTTATTCATTATCCGTGCAATCGGAATTTACTTGCCACTGTGTCACGTGTAACTCTTTATACACGTACCGTATCGATCCATGGTGATATTGTTGTCAGTGTTATTTACCGCAATTGTCACTGCTAGAAAGTATATTAATTTAAAAAAAAGAAAAAAATTCAAACTAATATATAACATTTTAAACCAAAACAGACATTGGATTATCCAAGTGGTTCATATAAATTTTTCTTGGATATATTATACTCGTGTAATCAATCTGGATCGAAAATTCCGACTGTACGGTTACTCAAATATACTTTGTTAATAAGATGTATTTTTATCCTAACTGATGCTTTATCATTTCATTCATCGATAGGCGTACCGCTTTAATGTTTTCCGGTTTACGGGCACTTTTTCGAATGGACGTTTGTTCGAATGAATAATTTTTTGAAAATTCGTTGAATGACTGCATCAAAAAATTGTACTTTATTACAAACTACAAATTAATTACAACTTTTTATTTTATTTAAAAAAATTTTTTTCGGGCAAGATGACATTTTGGAATTCTGCCCTGTTTTTATCTAACATGGCCACTTCTAAGCTCATCATATCAGAGTTCTAAATGCGGTTGGACTTGCTCGCTGACGATTTATATGGAGACTCACATGAGAATGAAATTTGGAATTCTTCTCTATCTTTATCTATCGTAGCCATTTCTAAGTTTATCACAGCAAAGTTCTGAGTGCGGTCGGACGATTTATATTTAACTAAACACAGCAGAATTTTTAATAATATTAATATTTGTAAAACTTAAGATTTATTGATTTCTCTTCGTCATATTTATGTCAGGTGAAAATGGTAGGTGATTATGCAAGGAAATCGCATTTTTACACGTGCTATCCATGAGCCTATCGAATTAGTGATTTATTGAATAATTTCGAGAAACACTATTTACGAAAAAATGTCGGTTCGAACAAATGTCCGTTCGAACAAGTGTTTTTCGAAAAAGTGTGCTTCAAACAAAGGAATTTGAAAAACTGTCCGAATACGGTATTTTCCTTATACATATAAAAAATGTTAAAAAAAATTGCGAATCTCATTTGTGCGAATAACACGGCATTTTTTCATAAAACAGTACTTTGATTCCTCGATAAAACCAAAATTGGGTATAACAGTTTTTGAAATTATATAACGCATACATTAATACGAAAATACGTGTAAATAATAAAATAATGACTATTCGAGAAAAGTGCGCATTTTTAAAACCAGTTGATATTTCCACACGTCAAATTATATAATTTTTCCAAAACTATTTCAGAATATTTGATAATTGAGGAAATAGAGCAATTAGTTATATTTTTCATCCTCTTCTTTTTCCATTTCAATTTCTTTTTCACAGTCACACGTAATATATCGAAACTTAATCGTTATTCCGTGAATATATTGTCTGTTAAAGTGTTTAAAAAAAGAAAGAGAGAAATAAAAAAAGAAAATTATATTATTATACTGACTTCACCATCAGTATTTTCGAAATCCGCACCTGGCTTCTCGTTCCGATTAATAACGTGAAGTTAGCTGTTTCAGACGACCGGAACGAGATGCACGGAATAATCCGAAGGTGGACGAGCATCGCACGAAATTTCGTGACTTTGTTTTCGATAAGTGCGACGCTCTACGAAAAGATCAATTAGATTCTTTATAGATTAAGTATTAAGCATCCCTCGACCACGAAATTATAAGCGGCTGTACGTAATGTAAATTGTAAAAGTAAAAGAGATGTATCTATAATGTGACACATATGCAGTCAATTTATTATAAATAAACTGTGACGCAAAGAGAAGGAGAAGAAAGCAGGAAAATTATGAAAGGCATTAATAAAAGAAAACGATATTACAATTACTTCTTCATCCCAACATTTATCTACCAATAAAATTTAGGTCGAAAGAGGAATAAAAAGTTCACGAATATAAAATCCACATATGTTCTCGCACATATGAAATATTTTATTCTAATATATACGCATGTATGAATGGCAACAGTTTTTCTCTCGTGTGAATCGCATTAACGAATAAATGGCTGGAAGTGAAATGGCAGATATAAAGTAATTGTAACGAAGAATCGAAGAAAGAAAAAAGATGACCTCGTTATGGTACGAAGAAAATACAAACGCACCCTGAGCATTTGATATCTTTGATTTGCTTTCTTATTCGCAATGAAAATACCTTCTGAAACAGAACCTTTTGAAGATTGAGAAGTCAAAAAAATTTTTCATCGACGGGACAAAAATAGTTTTTAGTCACGATATGGGTTTAACTTTTGATTTGAACTGATTAGGATTGTGACAGGTAAAATTCAGAATTTTACTATTATAAACGATATTGTTCTAATATCAATTTTATTAATTCAAATCTGCTTTCTGATCGGGATCATTATTTTTCCTAATCTCTTTATTCTTAACATTGTCCTACATCTAGTATTTAATATATCTCCACGCATCTATTCACCCATGCAGTAATAAGTTAAATATTATTCTTACAGTCAATACTAAAAGTACAATTTATCAACATATAATATATTAAACTTTAACACTATCCCTACCATCGACCAGTCGTATCACCATTTTAGAGACAAAAATACGTTTATAAAAACTTGTCAGTATGGTTAGTGTTAACCTAAAAATATACGAACGAAAAATAAAAAGAATTTTTGTGTCTTATGATGATTTCTGTTATAATCAGTGGCTCCATTGAACAATTGAGTAATTACATTAATATACGCATTCGCGCATGAGACAATCATAAATCCTCTGATAAATCGGACTCAATACTTCCATCGTTTTATTTACAATTACTGTCTTAACGATAGCTGCTGCTCAATCACAAGGCTGATACTGGACATATAGTATGAAGAATTTCGTCGGGTCCAGATGAGTCCCGGGCAAGGATCTTTTTTGCGAAATCTAAAAATATTCTTCAGCATCGAAAAGCCTGTGACGTTTTTGATCTTATGCAATCGTCTCTCTGACGTCACCAGTCTTTTCTTTCTGATAGCAAATTTTATTTTTAACCACCCCTTTCGGCCTTATCTGTATTTTACAGTCACCATTCGGATCAATAAAAATTACCCACAAGACACGAATAAAGATAATACAGACACTTTTCAAATTTAAGGTCGTACGTCACAAATACAAAAAATTTAACATGTGTTTCGAAATTTAAAAAATTATATTCCGAATTATAAACTTGCTCGATTTATATGTGCAACCTCAATGCTTCAAATAAATAATTCCAAACCAATAAGCATCCTGCCCTGAAACATCTCTAGAGTGGGGCATGTCTTGGCTCCTCCTACTGAATTTTCAAGAATTTTTAAAACCAGAAATTTCACTCCTAATTTACGTTTCAATTCATTAGTACCACTTCGACCGTTGGGCCATTCGGATATTTTCTACTTAAGGATCAGCAAAATCCTGATTGAGTTACGCCAGTTGAAAAACTTTATTGTACCAGTGCTGCATCAATTTGACAGAATGTCTAAATCGTCATGTTCGGGAGGTAGCAATGACGCAATCATTGGCATTACTGGAGCACGTGACATAACCCTTTCTATTTCATATGCTACAGATAGACCACAGTTGGATAACTTTGATATGTGCAAATTGAACTTCCTGTTCGCATCTAAATCAACTGGCTCGGAAATCGTTGGAAGTCCTAAACACGAAGATGGCTCAGCTTCATGTGCTACGACTTCTTCCTCGACTTCTTCGACGGCTTCCCAAGGCGCAATTGCCAAGACGTATTTTGCAAATGACGACGACGAGTCATATATAAATTTACATAACGTCTTGATACGTATATTGGATATCTTGGAAACCTGTGCTCGGCGGCTGAATCGACTTGAAAATAATATTAATAGAATGAAGGAATCGCGTACTGGTGTCAAGGACCTTTCGGAATCGTTAAAAAATTTTAAAGAATGTTGCAAGAGACTGGAAAAGTTAACACACCAATTGTCTATGCAATTATTTTAAATCGATCCTCTCGTGAAATATAGCAAAGGCAGTGTGCATTTTAGGTATGATTTTTCTTTCGTGGCTTTTGGGATCAATATGCAAGGAATAGTGTAGGTGAAAATTTATAAAGTTAACTCTCGTTGATTTGAAGATCAATTGTCAAAAATCTTTCTTATATATGTAGACTTACGATTTTTTTATTCATGTACAAATATATTTCAAGGGGAAGATATACTCTGTGCGTGATAACGCTTATGGTAAAGTTTTAATGGTTGAATCTTTGCATATAGAATATAACGTGCATACGTATGGATGGGAGAAAATATCTTTGTAAGAAATTCCAGATTCCGGTGAACCGATCGATTTGAAATTTAGATATTAAACTAATTTCCCGATGTAGATGGCATAATAACAATTTTAGACAACTCGTATTTTCGGTTTCAAATTGATGCAACGAAAAAATCAGAAAATTTAACGTTGTATGTCTATATCCGAAATTCTTAGTGAATACCAAAATCAATAGGGTTGCAATTTACAGTAAGAATCTCGAGGCTGCTAATGGTACAGTAAAACATTTGCAAGTGCTGAACAATTACAGTTTCAAAATTTAACATGCCTGATATTCATTTTCTCTTGCAACGACGAATCTACAAGATACCGACGGTGCAGTCGAAACTGTCGTATTGCATGGCAAATAGGTTGCCCCGATATTTATATAATATTCTGTAAATTCGAAAATAAACGAAGTATGATATCCGATTAGCCAATACCGTTCATAATTAATGTTAAATGGTGTAAAATTGTTTAAAAAATCCACCCCCCTTCTCAAGAAGCATTTAAAAAATCCCCATAGTCTAGGAAGACGTTTCCAAAAACTTATTGCGGAGGAGTAAGCCTATTTTTTTTACAAATTTCTCTATTACCCCCTACCACCCCTCATTTTTCTTGACTTTTTCTTTTTTGTGTTTTACCCTTTCCTCAAGAAAAAACGATGAAGCACGAAATAGGGCTCGGTCTTCCCCACTGTCTCACAAAGGGTATACGGGGCACTGGGGCACGCACTAGCCAGTCTTAAATGATACTTTTTTCGAATCTCCAAATTCTTCACATATTCATATTCTTACATCGTAAAATTTTTCACATTGGCTTCAACAGTTGAATACGTTATAAGCTAACTTTATTTTCAATTTCTGCTAAGCTATAATTTTGCAACTTACTTTTTCAATATATTTCAATGGCTCAATAATTCACATTAATTCACTGCTATATCAGCTAATGTTTGTAGCGTTCAGAATTTTAACTGAGTTCTTCCAAGTACAATACCCCCCTCTTCCCCCGACATACCCCTGTACCAATTTCTGACTATCTATAGAAAACTATATCTCCATTTATCTCGCCCACGCAGTAGTTCCCAGTACTAGTACAGAGGATTTGAATTTTTTTATTTCCATTGTTTCATTGAATAAAAATTTAAAAACAGATCAATACTAACGCCATGATTAGGATCTCCAACATTCATCAAATAATCTCTGTTTTAGAGACGCATCCACAAAGCGATCATATAAATCAGGGTGTCTGAAAAGGACAGTGAAAAATCATTTGAAATGGTTGAAGGCTCGTGCTTATCTCACAAAAATCTGGTCTGATGATATTATCGGAATCCTTTATAAGAACCCTTAATAAATGTAAAGAAGAATTTATAAAGAGAAAAATAGCTCGTGGAAATTCTTAAGAATCGGATGTCTTTCAAGAGTCCTTACGAATCATTTCATCTTTGTGTTATTCCTTTTCTACAGATTTTAGAACTACGTAAATACATGGCTTTAGTAATTATTAAAAATTGCCTCCAAATCGATGTCGATGAACTTGAAATATGTTACAGGCTCATCGTCTCGAGTAATTTCATCATATGTATTGTCAGGTGAATTTTCTCAATCTACATCACAAATTACCCATTTTATAGGAAACGTAGGAAATATAATTTAATGTACTCCAAACGTCAGTCCTAGGTTAAGACCCACAAATTTCTTATTTTTAAGAAGTACGGCCTATCGTTCCTCTTGGTTTTAACATTGCTTCGTTTTCCCGTATATTATTTGCTATTTTTGTTTTTGGTTGAACGTATCAGTGTTATTGCTTGGTTTAAGACCGTCCGGAAACGGAAGAAACAATGAGGGAAACCAGGAAAGAAGAGCTGAATTTTTGTTTAACTTGGAGACCGATTGTCACTGATGCACAAAGGCAGGATGCTGCAGCCAGAGGACCACGAGAGTCCAAGAGTACCTGGGATGGGATTCTGTCATTGGTCTACCGGTCGTCCAGCTAGGCCGTCCGACGATCTACGCCGTGGACCAGGAGTCGGTCCGGTCCTCCTCGTCCTGCCCTGAGGTTGCTGGTGCATCTATGTTGGGTCCATATTGAAGAACCGCCGGGATAAGAAGAAAAGCCAGCTTCACCGGGAGCTTCCACGCTCCTTGGCCATCAAACGCTCTTACCTTTATCGCATGACACCATTAATGACGCTCAATGCACTTGTCTTTCGAATCAAAGTATAGAAAATATATTTATGGTGTCTTGCAGTAAAACATTAAAAATCGAACTCTTTAATATCTTTCATGGTTGTAAATATTAGAAAAATCTTCAAAGTCCAATAAGAATGAATTGGAAAAAAATTATTTTTAACATTAGATCAGTTATGAAAACCATTTTCACGATATTGAACATCTTTTCGCGTCTGAACTAGGAAGGAAGATATTTAGATGTGCAATTTTTTGCAGAAGGCGTATATGCGTTCGCGTGTCTGTGCTTCAACGTAGTTCCCCGTATTTTATGCAAGGGGCTTAAGATCCAGGGTGTACCGCTGTTCCTGACTTCTCTCAGTGCCTTGGTTAAAGAAAATGAAAGAAAGAAAGAAAACGTTTGCAATATTGGAAATGATTACTTTTGTTCGCTAGAAGTTGGAGGCCGAGAACTGGATCCAAAAGACATTCTGGTGGGCACTGCACTAGGGCACAGCACTACACCTCCGTAATACTCACAGGAATTCATAGAATTTCCTGGATATCGCTAGAGCAATGCGAGAACTGTACGAACGAGAACTTGCTATACCGGACAGAAATACGGCAAGAGAAACTATCAACAGATAGCACGGGAGCGAGGCAGCTCGTGACACCTCGATCGGTGCCCCGAGACAGACTGCTTTGACAATAGCCAAATCCGAGAACTAATCATTCCGATTGGTCGAGATCCTTATAGCCGATAACTTTTATCCCTTTAAACCAAATCGAGAGCGTTCCTTAACGAATCGGTACGTAACGTTTGGAGATCCTCCACGGTCGCTTCCCCAGGGCATCGGGCGACAGCTGGGCACCACATCCTTAACTCGGGCAGGAGGTTCCTTTCCTGCCCTTAACCGTATCAAAACTATCTCCGCCCGCTCTACAGCCCTTTGCCCATCTCCAGCGGGGCGCCGGTATCTCACCCGGGCTTCTGCCGGTCCTGGAGACGTCTCCGTCGGGTACTCTCCTCTGCCGGGCAACTCGGTACGTCGAGACTATCTCCCCATGGCAGATTCGTTGTAGTCTGGTAATACTTTCCTTATGCGCATAAACCAATGTTTATACAAATTTTGAATCTCAAACATGAAAAGCACATGATTCTTTGATAAAATCGATAATTGAAAATTGATAAAAAAATATAATGTCGATATTAATACGTAAAATACGTATAAACAATTGCATAATGAATATTAGAAAAGAGCGCAATTTGCAAACTAATCGACATTTACATTTTCTCATTTCGAATTATTTGGTTTTTTCAGAACTGTTTCGGAATTTTTGAGAATCAAGGAAATCAAGCAGTTTATTATCTTTTCCTTTACTTTTTCTTTTATTTAAATTCCCATTTCTTTTTGATAAATATTTAAGCTGTCACACGTAAAATATTCAAACTCGAAAGTTATTCTGTGAATGCATTGTCCATAAAATACCCAAACAATATGTTGAAATGTGTAAATGCATTTGAAGGGGACGTAAGAATATGTGTACTGTGGAACTGAAAATGTATATGTAAATTGTTATAAATATATCTGAATATATAAAATATTCTACAAGGTATTACTTATGCGTAATGCCAATAGATATATTAGGACTGTAAAAGGCAAAAGACTTATACAGTGGAATAAATTAAACAAACTACTGTCCATAAGTGTTAAAAAACAGACAACAGAAGAAAATTATATTATTATAGGATTTTGATCATCAGTATTTTCGATGCGCACAAATGGCCTCTCATTCCGATCAATAACGTAAAGCTATTTGCAACGACGGAAACGTGATGCACGGTACAACGCGAGAGCATACAATTATCGCACGAAATTTTGCGATTTTGTTTTCGATACGTGCGACATTCTACGAAAATATGAAATTGATTTTTTTCAGATTGAGATTCAGATTTAGATTAAGCGTCCCTTGACAAAGAAACTATAAACGCGGATGTACGTAATCTATATCGTTAAAGAGATGGTATCTATAATGTAACGCATATGTAGTCAAATTATTATGAATAAATTGTCAGGCAAAGAAGGGAGAAAAGAGGAAGAAAACTGTGAAAGGCATTAATCCAAAGGATCGATATTATAATTACTTTTTACCCTCTAACGATGAAATGTACGTCGAAAGAGAATGAAAAAAAAGCTAATAAAAGGAAGATATGTCGTCGCGCATGTGGAATGTTTTATTCTAATATATACGCATGTATGTTTATACATGACACACGAGAGTATGAATGTAATACGATATATAAATACAGGCTTTAGATACATTATCAACAAGTTTTCTCTGACTGGCGAAGTCTCAAAAGCTCTTCCTTGGCCTTGGTACATTTTCTGTAAATTGACCGATGATATTGCCTCTCGGATGGTAACAAGCAACCACGACGCAGGTGCCATCTCTCTTCGCCACTGCGATACCAACTTCACTCGTATTCTTCCATACGATTTGCGTGAAGTGACCTGCAGATGAAAAAATAGAAAATAAAGATTCTTAATCGCGCAGAACTAATCAATATGTCATTAATGTATTACGGCGAAAACTTACACGTGTTCAAAACTTTAGGTTCAATACCAAATTTGTGTTCCTTTTTCTCGGAATACCATTTGGATATCACCTCACGCGCAGAAACCATCATTTTTGGATCAGAGCATTGCATGGAGTAAATATTCTCGCCGTAAGGTGACGAAGGTTGTGGCACGAGTTTGTGAGTAACCAGTAAAGTACAAGCCCATGCCTGGAACAAAGTACAAAAATTAATTAACTGTCTTCCACTTGGATGGAACTTTTTCATTACCATGCGAGTAAATAACAGAATTCTTTTTACAGAGATTCTTTTTTTTTAAAGAGTCCAACGCACACTCTACAGAGTCATCAACAGTTTTGACAGCACATTTGCAAAAATTAAAAACTGAATTTAAAAAATGATTGAGAACCTTGCAAAAAGTGCGATGAACTCTTTTCCAACAAAGAATCTCTCTATAAAAATGCTATTTTTTGATGATTTTCATTGACACTTTACTTGCATGGCAAAGAATAAGTCCAGACTCCCCGTCACACATTGTTTCCGTTCTATTAAAAAAAAACTTACTTTAGCAGCTGCTGTTAGGTCAGGATTTAACCTCAGATCAGGCACCCCGTGTTTTCGCCTGTATTCATTGTGAACTGCGAGTGCTTCTTGCTGCCAGGTTTCTTCATCTACAGAGACAAGACTCTTCTCGGTATTGAGTTTCTTACCAGAACAATTGCCACTGGGCGGAAGAACGTTGTCGATAAAGCTGCCCAGGAAGTTACCGGCAGGGTTATAATTGCAGACAACATAGACTTCACCATTTCGATTCCTTGCCATTCCCACGCCAAGTTCCGTACTGTCCCTCCATACCACCTGAGTGAAGTGTCCAGTCTTGAGTGTCGTGGGTTCCTTGCCATATTGATGCTGCGCCTCCTCAGCATACCTGTAAAGTCAGAACAAATCTTAATATCACCATACAATTTCGTGCGAAAATTCAAGGTCGACTGTGGACGCAATTAGGTCTCAGTTCAAGTTTATAAACGAACAGCTTGCCTCAGAGGCCTCGGGCCTCAGGCCTGAGGCACATACGTTTAACGAATTACTCCCTATCACACTCCTTGCTTCAATCCTAATCCTTATTCTTATTCACATAAAATTAATACAGTAAACCTATACAGTAACTACTGACCACTCGTTAACTGGTTCTTCGCCACCCACGATTGTCTTAGGATTTGAGCTCCACATGCAGTAAAGATTTTCGCCATAATCAATATTCGTCCTGTGCTCTAATCTTCCTTTGGCAGCCAAAATGTTCGCCCAATCCTGACTCGTTTTGCACAGCTGAAATATATAATTGTCCTACGTTACTAATGAAATACAAAATAAAATCATCGATCGGATCGACGATTGAAAAATCACAAGTACCTGCTTGTTGAGTCGTAAGGGCGGTACACCATGGCGCACACGGTAGAAGTTGTGGGTGTCGAGGCAGACGTAGATGAATTCTTTGGGCGGCCCCGATCTGCGCACAGACGGTTTACGCGTGTCAGTCTTTGTAATCTACAACATATAAAGAAAGAACGTGACCAAGGATTCGTGTAGTCAAAAATTTTTAACTCTAGCCTAGTCACGTAACCTATAAAACTGTCAAAGGAACATCAATGGTGACACTGACTGGCAAAGATTTCCCATATTAGCGAAAGATCATTATCTCAGGGATGCGTGGGACTTCCTTAGCGATTTGATGATCGGTACGAACTTCCGGTGGCATACTAAGAATGAGTATACGAGCTGAAAATTTTCTTTGAAAAGAGTCTGAAAAACCGAAAAGAACTTACGTTTGGTGGTTTTCGGTCGAAAAAAAAGAAAGCGAAACGACTGTTATTTTTTTTTTTAATTATTGAAACCGGTACTCAAACTTGGATTCAATGTAAAGGAAGGCTTAATGCCTTTCCTGATTGGACAGTTTGTACACGTATCCCATGAAAGCCTATTAAGGGTTCGCCGAAGTCATTCCCTTTGATCTTTCGTCTATTTACGTCGCAGTAAAACGGCAGTACGTATTTTCTATACCTACAGATAGTCAAAGAGCAACAGTCAGGCTGATGACTCAAGATCATTTCCTTTAGCAGGATTTAATTGGCCGAGCGGCAAAGCTTCTCTCTTACAAATCACTTCGTTTACACCTTACGCGTCGATTCGGCCAAATTACGTGCAATGACTAATCGAAATCAGTTGGTAACAGACCATTTTTTTTCATCACCTTTATCGCTATTTAAATAACTCGATCCCATTCCGTTCTCTTCTGTCCATCGATTCAAGTACGGTAAAATCTGCTTCGTTAGGGAATGAAAAATTTACACGAAAAAAAAAAAAATGAAACTATAATGAGATATAACGACGAATCACCTGAGATGAGTATCGTGCAGAATCCGGGGATGCTGATGATGATCTGGCGCTGCTACACGACATCCCATCGCTTCCCAGACTCCCATGAAAGCTACCGTGCAAAGAGTTGGACAGTGGTCCAGGGGATGCTGGGGATGCTGTGAGCGGTGATTTTGACCTGACAGAATCGGCTCTGGACCTAGGAAATAAAAATTTCCCATAACTATGACATATCGCAAAACGAGTGCGCATGCGTGAGTATAATAATTTAGGCCAAAGAAAAGAAAATTGTAAAACGAAGTCGAGCCATTTCTCCTCTGGCAAGATATGCAACCAGGTGAATGTGAGATACGCGAGAGTACTCTCACGTAGCTGCAAAGGTTAACGGGCGCCATCTTCCTCCAGCATCTCCCGATGATTTCGCTTTTACGTTTGCGCGCATGTATAATTTATACGAAGATTTGCCTACCGCCCGATTGCATCTTCCAGCGCCAAGGATCAATGGCCGAGTGATAGAAAGCTATGAAAATCTAAGAATCGTTCAAAAAGTCATTAATGATTTACGTTCGTTCTAATTATCTACTTCAATTATGTAATTCAGTCATTGAACGTTAGGATCAATTCGAGCTGACCTCATTAATTAATCTCGGACAATCGAGTCATCAGACATTTAGATGACCGTCTCATTGCAATTCTCTTGAAACTCTCCGGTACACGTGGTGTCAAAAATTACCAGTAAATATAAAACACAATACAAAACGGCTCCGAGCGAACGGATAGAAAAACTAGACTTAAAATTACTATATATATATATATATATATATAGTTAACGTGAACGCGTCCATAACCTGGCGAAATAACTATAGTTATAGACGGCATAATTATATAGTTATACACGGCATGCAAAACAGAAATCTCCGGTACACGTGGTGTAAAAAATTACCAGTAAGTATAAAAAACAGTACAAAACGGCTATGGACGAACGGATAGAGAAGCTCGACTTAAAATTACTATATACAGATATAGTTAACGTGAACGCATCCATAACCTGGCAAAGTATCTATAGTTATAGACGATATAGTTATATAGTTATACACGACATGCAAAACAGAAATCTCCGGTACACGTGGTGTAAAAAACTGTCAGTAAATGTAAAACACAATACAAAACGGCTCTGGGCGAACGGATAGAGAAGCTCGACTTAAAATTACTATATACAGATATAGTTAACGCGAACGCGTCCATAACCTGGCAAAGTAACTATAGTTATAAACGGCATAGTTATATAGTTATACACGGCATGCAAAATAGAGAAACTTTTTGGGACATTTGACTCGAGACTCCCCAGTCACATGCTTGACCATACGAAATCCGTGAAATCGAAATTTTCAATATGCATGCATACTGTGACTTTCGCAAAACGTCAAATCGACTAGGTAAACCCACGTACGACGTACACCGAATGACAATGACTCTTATACTATTTAAAAAAATTATAAATAATCACACGTAAGTCTCACATATGCCTACATAACTGACCTTAAACAATCTGATAAATTTTCATGCACCGATTTTGATTTTCAGCGAACAACGTTACTCTCAAGGGTGAAAAAAAACTAAGGACACCCTGAAGAGCTGAAAATTTCGTAATTCTCAATGCAAAGTTTCGATCGAGAAGCGCGTTGAATAAAATTTGAATACGTGCAACGAAAAAGAATTTTTCCTCATCAAAAATAAATGCCGAACAAAACTTTACTGCATTACAGAGTTTCCCCGAATCGACGAATCGAATCAATTTCGTTTCGGCCGAATCACTTTGATTCGCAATTGCGCCGTTTTATCGTGACCCTCGTTCGGAGGCGAAATTCATTAACAAGGTCGACAAATTAATTTACAGATCTTTCGGTGCGTCCATGCCAGTCGTAATGACTCAGTGATAAGTGTATGCAATGGTAGTTTAAATTAAGTGACGTGGTACTAGACACTACAAACAAAAGAAAAGGCCAAAGGTACTCTGTGTATTTTGTTGGTACCTTTCAGGCGACAGCTGATCGACAAAACCGACAACCTTCTTTTTGGTGCCGCTTACGCTCAGCGAAGGCATACTACAAGGGCAACGATTTACGATTTACAATGGTTCCGATGATAAATGATCTATAGATCGGTAGGGATCTAAGTGGCGCGATTCTTCGAGCGAAACGAGCGTCTTGCCGATCCTCGACGTCATCCTCGATGACGTCGAGGATCCTTCGCGAGAAGACCGGCTGGAAAGCACCTGCGTAGAAAGGAGCTGTCTGTGCATTCTTATATACACTCTAGCTGCTGTAGGATATACAGAAGATACGGCTGTGTAAACCATCTAGAATAATATTATCCAAAGGCCAACCGCATACAGAGGTGTAGTAAAGGAGTATAAAAATAATCTATCCCCGTGACGATAAAATGACACGATAATTCATTTTACGAGACGCCAAATTTTCGCTCGGAAAATATTCGGCCTTTTATGCAAAAAATTATTATTTGACGTTTTTAAAAATTAATCGAAAGATATATTGCGTTATAGGAAACTACGTATCGTATATTTTGCTATTCTATGTACGTTTTTTTTTCTCTATTCGTATACACTAAATTGGATTGTACATCTAAGTGATGCAGATCTATTAGGATGTCAAGATAAAATACAAGTCCGGTAGATGAATCGGATAAAAAATTATCTAATTTTTAGTTATTAAAAAAAAGAATTTTCTTATCAATCTTATCTATAGAAATTAATGGCTTACCTGTTTGACTTTGGTGTGACAATGTCACGTGTTTCAGATGTATATTTCCTTTCGGCTCGGCCGCCATTAAACAGTTCGACGGTTTCCCTAGTGACGGTTTCAAGCAGGGGTTCTCCACCGCGTCGACCCTTACTGAAGGTCCTTTGGTCCGTCTTCCGGACCATTACCACCCTCGATAAGGGTTGGTTGAACTCGTGTCCGTGCATTGTGGGGGGTATCATTGCGAGGGACTGTGAAAGTGGACCACCGACACGCGGAGATCTGAAACACGCAAATCATATTATGTGATGGCGTTTTCTACCCTCAGTTTATATATATGCTGGTAATACATAAAGCAGTAAATAAGGGTACTATATATATATATATATATATATATGGCTCAACACGGTCGTTTCTTTCACGAATAATACTCGGTACAGGGTGTCTCGTTTTCCATTGTATTCTACAAGTGAAATCTGCAGGTAACGGCGGTTGTCAATAAAACATTCTATAAGAATAAAAATATAACAGACTGAATAATTTATTACCCCATTGTTTATTTATCGAGTAGAAATTTATTTTTTGAAAATGAGCGCGAGCAAAAAATATTATACGATTACAAAAATTAGTTATCCTTATAAAAAAAATCACAGTGTATAAGGATATAGATGACAGTATACTGTAACTAGGGTTATAGTGGATAAACGAAAGATTTCAATAAGATTCAATGGGATCAGTTCGAGCGTAACAATTTTTATTATTACCCTTCGCAAGACAATCTAGTATTACCTGATTTACAAAAAAAGCAATGTAACACTTAACTCCTTTTTTCACGGTTAAATATAAATCAGCATAATTAATCCTGACATAAATTCGCAGACCTAGTAAGTCAATGAGTGGAATCGTTATTACGTCTTTCTAGGTAAAGGCAAAATTACTCTTTCTTTTTTGTACTCGACGAAGAACTGTAGCACAAAGACCTAAAAACAGCAGCGTATCCATCAAACCAGCTCATCTCTCGTAAATATAAGATTCCCGTATAAATCGTAAAGGCTCGTTCGCAATTAACCCACCGTACAGCCGATTAAACATTATCGCTCATAACACTTCCTCAAGTATCTTAACCTTGCGCAACGTTCACTAGTCTGCCCACTGCCGATCGGTATTTGACGATCCGAATTAAAATTTTCTCCAGCGCTGCAGTAACGTCCGAGTGTGACAGGGGTTGGGGATGAGAAAAGAGGAAGGGGATGAAAAGATAAAACTTTGCCCGAGTCAGAAAAAAAAAATTCGATCTCATCGATATCAAATATCAATCACGGTCCCAACCGATTTTTCACGATCGTTAATTTTCACATAATTCATAAATAATTTCCATACCGATCAGACACCGTCAACCGTCAGCGACTGGTAAAATCAAAAAATGACTTTTCGGGGATACAGCGACGTGCTGCACGAGAGTTAATCTCACACATTCGACGCCACTGTCTTTTACCGATTCGAACAGATTTCTTTTTTTTTTACCTACAAACGGAAACCCTATTCGATCCAATGATTTTACGAGAGACGATTCTCGGTCTGCGTTCACGCAAGTACCAGTACGGAGAAGACTCGTAGCGTACAACGGAACGGATAGAACTGGCACGAGTGCGGTCGCGAGAGAATGCTCCTCTCCTTCTTTTAAGAAAGAGAGAAAGAAAAGAAGAAGAAGAAGGAGAGAGAGAGAGAGGAGAGGAGAGACGGCCAATTAGCCGTTACTCCGGACTCCGTGCCATAGCGGCCATCACGGCATAGCCGACTCGCTCCAAGTCCTCCTGGCACGCTTCTTGCAAATCATTTTACCAAACCGATTTCCCACATCCTTCGAGAGTCTCTCGTACCGATCATGAATGACGAAACGTAAGAGCAAAAAAATAAATTTCACCTGAATCTAACGTTTTTAGTTAGACGATCAATAAGAAATGAAACCGCCATCCGGTTCCTGTCGATAATCGATCTATCGATCGATCAGAACTTTCGAGACGACTAAAAGAAAAGACCGGAAACCGTTCGAAGCCATCTCCAAGAAAATTCAACGAACCGTGGAGATTGGCACCGTCGCTAATAATAATAATAAGGCAAGATAAAAAGAATAATAGAAAAAGAGAACCTCGCCGGAACAAAATGATTCTTCGAATTTCGAGAGGCTCGGGATGCTCAATGAAATTACTGTGAATCTCGTTTCGAAATACTCGCCGACCAGAGATTCTAGATTTTTCGTAATTATCTCGAGAGCGACGAAGCATAGATCTCGGCGCATAATTTGACTTCTAACGTAAACTTAGTATACTTGTCCCGCTATTCTACCGGCTGACCGGAATCATTGCTCTGGAACCACGGCGTGCAATATCTTTCCATGAAGAGCTGGATGGACGCACGTGCGTGCTCACGTGTCTGGGCACGCACGTGGTGCTTGATGTGACTGTGTTCTGTATACATATATCTGTTAGAAGGGTACTGTGGTTCTCTATCATGCTAGCCAATTAACAGGGTAAGAAAATTATTTACGGTGAGCAGAGCATCGTGAAGCATCTACTCATCATATAATGCAGATTATTAAATATATATATATATATTTATGTGTATAAGACGATAATAATAATAATGATAAGATGAAGAAAGCGTTCGCTAGTTTTCTCGGTTAAATCCGGGTTCGTATAGTAACTTCCGTCTAACTCGCGACTATGAAATCTTGCAAGTGTCACGAGTCTGATAAATTGGTACGACTGCTGCAGCAACTTGAAACTTGGTATTATTATTGATTTAGCTAAAGGTCATGTGGCTCGAGTTACTTGTCTATTATAATACGATTACGAAAGACGTATTGGGTATGGATATAGTCGGTTTGTAATAACGATACTTTTGTGTCTGATTAGGGAGATTAAGAGGATCTTGAAGAAAAGCTTATCGAAAGTTGATTTAAATATATGATTTTTAAAGAGCGAATAATCGGAGATTTTTTAGATTTCGCGGTATTGCTTCATTTTGAGAGGTCTCGCTGAATTTTTATTGAATTTAGGAAGAAAACTGAGTTTGAGATTTTGACACTTTTAAGCCCATTGGACTTTCGTCTAATGATGTACAAAGATCATTAAAAAAAATTAGAAAATTGGGGAGTGTTGTGGGTGGGTACTTTGCTAATTAAATGCAGTATTTGTTAATTCAGTACACCTATTTGAAATACAACAAATGCATTTTTTTCAAAATTACATTTTTTATTATTTAAAAATTCCGTAATACAGAGTCAATAATTTACTTACGATTCCTTCGGGGCATATAGGGGCTATTTTAAGCTACAAACAAATTTCATACACAACCTTCAGTATTTATTTTTAGTTGACGGCAAAAACTTCAAAATTTGAATTTTATGGTAAATCGCAAAAACATATGCAATGGCAACATTAAAAAATTCTGCATAAAAAAATAGTATACCAATATTATTGGCTATACACTGTCTTGTAATATGATACGCGTACAATTTAATTTTTCAACCGGAAGTAGATTTACCAATTTTGGGACCTTTTCTTCGAACGTCAGATCAAATAACGCGAATCCACCAAATATTCCATACTGATATAATTTTCCAAAATTTTGAAACAAAAAAATTTTTTAACCAAAAATTTTATAAAGTCCTCCAACAAGTCTTCAAAGAAAAATATTTTTCACCAAAAATTCAACTTTCAAATACACCTGAGTCTTTCCTTAATTAACAAGACCTTTTTTTAAATTAATTAATTTCTTATCACTTCAGTTGCTTAAAATACTGCTACTACTGAAAATGACTTTGAAAATTTACTGATAATATTCTTTTCCTGGAATTAATTACCTTAGGTGACATTACTGTATGTGTGCAACGTCTGTGAACGAAGATGCGTCGCGACGCCACTGTGTACAGTTACCGTAACGTTTCCAGGAAAGCGCTCGTTATAAAACTAAGGTAATTCGATAGCGAAGGTTAATTTGAAAAACACAAAGATCGTAAAAAAAAAAAGCGAAACATCCTTTGGCGAATAAGGAAATTGCAAAAACGTGCAGTTGCATAATATCCAAGCACAGATGTCACGTAAAGACAGTCACGTACACGTACATACGTATGTACAATATTGGGAGGTCGTGACTATAATAAAACTCCTGACATTGTCCAGTCACGTATAAAAATCCACGAAAAACGGAAGGAAGTATCCTCGAGAAACGACTTCCGGTTGCAATTATACAAACGGATACGATGTATCTAAAAATTATAAATAATCTATAGAGACTTCGAGGAGCCTAATAAATATTAAAAAATTTCAATATAAGTACATAATAGAGCAGTATCATCCCAGAGCGGGAAATTTGAATGTCTATTAAAAAAATGAATTGTGAATTATATAAATTTTCGAAGCATACTAACATCAGGATACTTTTAAATAGGTTACTTGCGTAACAGAGTACGCGTATTCTTCGCTCGTAATTAACAACAATTAGCAAGTCGTTGCGCAACATTCATTGTGAGTCAATATATTCTAACGAGACAGTCATAGGTATGCAGATGTCGCTACATGAGTATGCACGATCAAAGACCCGAGTAAAAAATTTCAACGAATAGAAAAGCAATTAGAATACCGTCAATGATAAAAGGAGTAATAATAATAAAAAAAAAGAAATCCCGTCTCTCTGAACGCTTTTGCGAATTTACAATGAATCCTTGAATTTAGTTAATTTTGAGGTCAGCCGAGAAACCGCACGGAACGTCTTGTCGTACAGCTGTGCGAAACTGCCGTGTCTCAGTCGGCACGACTGGCAACAGAAACAACATCAGTGACAGTGTCAGCTCTGCCGGAGAAGCACGCATCTGCTAATTTAATTCGCACGTTTCCTACAAAACAGGTAAAAAGACCGCTAGGCTGTCGTCTACGCGTTGAAACGTTAATGCGAATTGCGGGAACGACGTCGACCGGAAGTCAAAGTGCCAGCGTGTTATGCGTTGATTAGCCGTAATTCGCTGTTCTGAGGTAAATCGAAACCGCAGTCAGCAGGGTGGTCTCGTGTTGCACGTCGCAAAAATGCGCGATTCTCGTCGAGCGTGCAAATATTTGCTTGGCAGGTGCGCCGTGTATGATTTATATTGTGAAATAAGTCGATTGTACTTGCGAATATATAGATATACGTGCTTATCCAATTAGAAGCAAAGTTCAAGGCTCGCGAGTTCAAGGGACCCCAGAAATAAGCAAAATTCGCTTTATTGAAATTTACATGTCAATATGCAATTTTGATGCAGCGTGACACGAGTCAATTATTGTCGATGAATTATACGACAATGTAAAACGAAGCCAAGAAATAGGGGAGGGGATAAAGCACGTGCCAAATACTACAAGACACGTATAGGTATAGAAACATATGTAGACTCATACGAGAACTCGAATGATTACCATACTTGATCAGTACCGATATGTTTTTTTTCCATTCGATTAAAAAGGTGCTCATGGCGGTATTTTATTATTTACCATATTCATGTAAAAAAAAAAAATACGGGACTTTCGTTAAATATAACCTAACCAATTGTGATTATAATTATATTAAAATTGTCTCTAAATGACGCACAATAAAGTGTTGATAAATATTACAAAATTCTTTTATGTCGATTCGAAAAATTTTATCAATACGTTATCAGTATGGCCTTACTATTTATGGACTGATCATACGCCCCAAATTAAATATATAAATAAATCCTTTCAAATTCTACCAGTTATCGCATCGAGCAGCTCCTTCTGCTCTGTTATCAGTAAGTTACCCAAGTCAACTTTCAACCGTAAAGATAGTGAACTTCTGTTAAGTACTGTGACGTGCAAAGTCCAGCCCACTAGAACCACCGAGAGTCAATGGTTTACGTTACGGCTAAAGTAAACGTTGGATATCCGCTTGTGTTACGGAAATTTCAGTAATTCGCAAGACTGGTAACAGTAAAAGTGCTCATTACTATAATACATATACAGCTCTGTTTTTTCAATACTTCGTTTTAGAGAAAAAAATATAGCCAACGAATTCCGTCGAAGCAAACGACCTGGGCGTGTAATTTCATATTTCCTATACAGTTGCTATTACGTTAACTAGAATAGCTACGACATGTAACAGGAATAATCAAGCATATATATTACATATATAAATATTGCATATAGGGTGGTACTAAAAATCAGGATGCACTTGCAATCCTATACCTAAACAAATATGTGTATACATATATACATATATATATAAACTTGTTAAATGGTAGTTTTGAGGACGCGTGCCACTCACAACGGCAAGTCCATGTATTTTTTTTCTAAAAGAAAAAACTAAATCTTCAAACACGTGACATTGAAATTCTAACCTAACCTAACCTAACGAAACCATTTCTTAGCCCGTCACAACTGCGAGTGTCTAGCATGAAATTTTTTTCGGAAAATTCGGTGTGAGTGCCGCTTTATGATTCTGACAGTATACCTTACGTATCAGGATGTTGTCAGGCCCGTCCTGACAAACACCAAGTGTTCTCATAACTGCCAATGCTCGAGATAAAAAGTTCTGAGAAGTACCCTTCTTAAAAAATATAGCTATATATTAACAAAGAATATTAGACGTACTATCCTGGAATAGAAGGTAAATTAAAGCCTTATACATAGGACAGATACGGTAAATCAGATACTACATACATATGCGTGCGTCACGGAAAGTTAACGACGTCGCTTTGATCGACGAAAAAACAAAATCCTGGGCCATAAGAATCATCTTGCAAATTCACCACACAGCCGGTCAAGTTCAAGGATTGACCTTGTCGCGCGGCGTTGCGTAAATATCAGCCTGTCGCCGGGAGTTTTCGTACCATTTTCGACGAAATTAAACGTTGGACCGGTGACGTAACAGTTGTATTAGAGGCAAGAGATCTCAGTTAGTACTTTTTTTTTTCGCCTCCCATGATATCTGGACCCTCTTACGAATTGGACTTTCTAACTGTAAATCTATATGAATATGGATAAACCACAGTAGAGTCTCGTGCACATGTAAAACCCATGCTTCGAAAAAAAATCTTCACATGTGCTTATTATTACGATGGCTTATTACGGTGATTAATTATTGCGATTATGTATCCGAATACTAAGGCTGCTTTGTAATTCTGGATATTTATAGATATTATGAGATTATGAAATTATGTATACACATAAAAATATTTATACAAAATGAATATAATTTTTATTTTATTTGAGAAAGAGGAAATGTTCTTCCGCTCTGGTCAGAAGATATGGTTTATCTGTTGACCTTGGCAATGTGCTATCAGTTGTTCCACTTTGCCGCAAAAGCTCGTAATTGTAAAAAAATTTATTAGCTTCATTTTTTTCTTCTTCTAATCGTCAAATTAATTTAACGTTGTTTGCATCTGCATATCAAATAGATTAACTGTAGTGAATTATTTGCATGTATTGCAATTTGTCGTTGATACGTATTATCAATTATCGTGTCCTTATCAATTAGTACTATAATAAGAATAGGGGGTCATACGCGAAAAAAATATCGCGAACCTTCGCACAGGATTCACTTAATTGAGAATAAATTCGCGGATGCACTTTGCTCGGGTAAAATTGCATCCTCGTTAAAATAGTACGTGCTAGATGTACCAAAACTTTACCAATGCGCGAATCTGCAGAGACCTAACATATTGCGAATTTTAATTGTAATGTATATATATATAGTGCGACATACAAATATCGTGATAAAGAGGCACACGCAATTCGTAGGAATGAACGAATCGATTCTACAATAGTTTCTAGCATGCGTTAAAACAATCGCCAATTCGAAGGTTACAGTTTATGCGTGTAAACATACCTTAAGGTAGATTAACACGTACGCGAATAATAGTTAAAAGCAGCCTATAGAAAGGTTTCATAAGCCGTGTGATAGCATAATCGTCGTTTCAAGTCGGAAAAACCTTTTTCACAATTTCGCGTAAGGGAATTTGAATTTAAAGAAAAAAAAAATTATTTTATCAATTAAAAAATTGTGTTCTGTCAACTCACTACTTGTCACAGTCTTCGCACGTGTTGCGTGTACGAGTGACAGTTCTCAAATTTCCCACTAGGTATATGCTTACCTCACGGAGTAGGACCTTCCCGGTTTGGAGGCCATTGCACCGCTAACAGTTGCAGCAGTCACTTATCGATTTTCGAATAGTTCCCTTTTACCCCGACCCTCCTCGACCTACTGTTCAGGAAGAGGATGGTCTTCCTACGAAGAGAACATCCTCTTCAAGTCGTAGACGCTCTGCCAATCGATAAGCACAGGGCGCCAGTCGCCGTCAGTTACAGTCGCGCAATTTACGTTCCTGCACTCTTACGTACAGCCCCACGCTTTTTCTTTTCACCAGATCCACCACGCCTCGTTACAAGGGATGGCTGCTTCCGATCTTTATTCCCTTTTTGTTAGGGGAATAAAATTCCAGCACTCGTGGCACGTGCCTGCAGACTGGAGAAAGAAGAGTTTGAAGCACGTTCTTTTTACGATCCACGTGGAGCAATGGAAGCTCGTGTGTACTTTACAGTGACAGTTACTAGCAATTAATTTGTGTCGGCTTAATTAATTTCCGAGTAAGTTCAGGTGAGGTGTATTATGCTTGGAATATATGTATTTCAAATACTTTCTGTCGATACTTTGTGTCTTTTGTGTTGTTGGCACTATATGTATTTTCTTGACTTGTTTTTTCTCTTGAGAATCAACCATTCCACGTAGTCCACTTCGGCTAATGAATTCTCGTACCTTCTGTACCTCTAGATGTATGTTTTCACGAGATTTATGACACTTTGTCAACAGTCCCGGCCTTTAGAACATCTCGATTGGTAGTAGCGAGGATTCCCCGGTGTAGACTGTTTATTTAGACGCGGTTTGTTTTAACGATTAACGAGTGGTTATGGAGTGTCCCAGGTACACTGTAGAAATATTTACAGACAAAACTTTTTTATTCCGTCTATTACAGCCGAAGCACCATCGTTTATACCACAAAACTTTTATTTAATTCATTTTAAGGTAAGACAACTAGGTACCGATTAGTTCAAATCGTCGCCGCTTGGAGCGTCTGTATGTATTTTCACGAAGTAAACACTAGATCATTGTACACGGCAGTGTCAAAAATGTCAGTCAATACTGCTTACAATAAAAAGTCACAGCTTCTGCGTGCAACGGCATACTAACAGTCTGTTCTTTGTTTACCTACAAATAATAATCCTGTAGAAAAATCTTCCGAACTCACGAAATTCCTTTGTACACGGGGTTAACTATGTAAGTAGTAACGCGAGAACACAGCACGAAGCTCGTTGACGTTAACGCGTGCGATCGTAACTCGACGGTACGCGAAAGACGAATGAACGGCCGACGACGAATGCAGGGAACGTCGCGGCGACTAGCGTCGGTGTTTCAAACTGAGCTTTACGTGTGGTGGCGGTAGGTAGTTGTAGCGGTGCGAGGGTGAACGAGACTGACGAGGAGAGAGCGAAGGAAATGGAAGGAATGAAAGAAGGAGACAGAGTGAGAAAGGCCAACGTAGTGGGAGTAGAAGAATTGAGGGGAATTTGTTAGAGGGCAGAAGTCAGGGGTTGGCTGAATGCCGGATGGGAATATAGAAAATTCTCGAAATTTCAGATAAACCTACCAGTGCGTTATTGGACATTCCGATGCACCCATTGCACTGGCTACATGCACTCTCTTTGCACGAATCTTCTATCGATCGCATCGCAGTGCGACTAGGAACGTGACAGCTAGGGCCGCCGACTCGTAACGCGCAGGTTTTATACGCTCGAGTAATAAATATATATCTGTATACTTATGCACCGTAGGTAAAGCGATGCAGTTTTATGTGGTAAAAAAAAAGATGGATGCACCGATCGCACGACGCATATTCTAGGTGGTCGACTTTCTTATACACAGTTAAATCTATGATGTATTAGCCATAGGTATATCGATTTTATATCAAAAGCAGGTGCATTTTGTGGGCTGATATCAATCATCTGTATTTTTCGAAAAAGTGCTATTACTTCTGATACTGAATAAACTGGTTGCCCATTGTTCCTTTGTTAAATAAGTGATTAAATGTTGCCATTAATTTCTCAGGGTCTCAACATTTTATTGCTGCGTAAAATCGATATCGATCTATCGATTGAAAAATTGTGGATCAGGACTGTGGCGTCTCGACGATGATTTTTGTACTTCCAGAAGTATACAGAAGTATAAATCGCCTATACATCTGTAGTATGTGCCTAGGTATATGTAGTCCTCCAAAAATATGTGTCGAGTGTACAAATTAAAAGGCACTTCCGTTTTGTCGCGTTCGCTTTCTTCGAGTCGCCGAGTCTCTTCGCGGATTTCTCTTCCGATCGCGATGCTGAGGAAGATGTGTCGACGGTTCGTAACGGCAAATGAAGCGCGCATCAAATCGCATCTGCACGATCGGTAAGTATCGAGGTCGCCGCATAAGAGAATCCTCGATGATTTGGTCGATGCTTCTTGTTAGATAACGGTCATTCGATTTCGAATTCAGATCGCAATTTTTTTCGAGCATCGACTTATTGTTAGAAATCGATCGTGATCCAAATTCATCGATATCGATCGACGACTTTATTGATACCGTTCATTGTAATTGACACTTCCTCTATCGTGCATTCCAATGTACTATAAAAGCGATTGACTAATTCACCGAGCGAAACCGACTTTTGCGCATGCGCGTAAGGGAGACGCGATTTTTTTTTACCTTGACTGCAATTCTTACAGTTGTCAATATGTTTATAATCGGTTCACCAATTAAATGCTGTTTTTTTTTCAACAAATCGTAATCAACGAAATCATTGCCAAGTGGAACGTGACCTTCTATAAAATCAATGAAGAATATGATAAAAGAAAAAAAATGCTATATATCAGTGCAAAACATAGTTCATGTATACTTTGTAACATAAATTTTATGCAGTCATATGGGGATTGGTAGAGGTTTAACTTTTATTAATTATATAAAAAAACATTTTAATTTTGAACCGACTATACTTTATAAGAATTAGATATTTCAAATGACAATATTTTCCCGCCTGAACTCTCTTGCGATTTTTTCCCGCAGGTCGCGCGCCGATCGCACACGGCGCATGCGCAGCATACATCAGACGAATATTTAAAAATATTAAAGGTTAACAACTTTTGATTTCTCACATAAACAGCGATTTTCATCATTTCGCAGCTTAATTCCCATCTATTTTTTACTTAACCAATATCTATAGGTATTTTATTTGCACAACAATCGATCCGTTACAGCTTTATTATATCTATACGTATTATAAGGTGCGGTCTGACTTCCCAGTCAATATCTCGACCTTAGCGATACACCTAGTCTAATCTGACTATAGATATCATTTTTCTACTAACGTAAGTACTAAAAGACATGCCGTGCCTTTCGCCTTTGCCAAAACACGAAGCATTTAGTTGAACAAAGCAGCCCCAAGTAAACGCGTCGTTCATGACCGAATCGATCCTAACCGAACTGGGCTAAGTATCGTTCTTCATTATTATTATATTTTCTTTCTGTACTCGACCCGCATGCTTAGTAAGCTACGAGCATCCCGAACGAATTTCGTCACGTCACGAATAAAAAGTTCGGCGAGCAGTTGACCTTGTCGATCGAAGTAACGTGTTTACGATTGCGGCACGTACGTAATATTATTATCGAGTCGAGCCGCTGGGAAAAAGTTGAGTTTCGCTTTACGAACTTTTTTACCATTAAAATCGATCAACAGGAAAATACATCGTGTGTGGTGGAAGTCTCTTATCGGTATTGAAACTTTTATCCGACGAATACAGAAATTGAAAAATATTTTTGAACAGAGTATTTGAGGTTAATAGAATCTAACCTCAAGTTCGTGCATAATTGTAATTCTCTTGAATTATTTTTCTGATATTAAATTGTCTTGAATGGACAAAACCGTTATTGCAATTCGACCTAGGAATTGTATATTTATAGATATCACTTGTCCCGCGCAGTGGCCTTTTTTAATATCTTTTTTTGCAATCAGTCATTTTACGAGATTCTTTAATTTTTTTGGCTTCACAATATTTGCGGTAAACGTACGAGTAAAAAATGTTTAAGGAATCTTTTGAGAATGCCGACAATGACGGGTACTGTTAATTAATTATTAATTAAGATTTACGTCACGCTCGTGTAAGAATTCTTAATCGTTACTTCCATATATAATATATAATTCCATAAGATAAGATTAAAGATTACCATCTCCCTGTAAATTTTACTGTTGCATCTGCTCTCGCATCTTGGAACAGTAAATGCACGTGCATTCATCTGAAATCCTATAGGATTATTATCTTGTCTACCGCCACATTATTCATAGTCCGTCCATCGTTTTACGTAACCAAACTTTTTCGCATCTCCAAAAGTTCATGGAAAGATGTTCGCAGCCATTAAATATTGCTTACCGCATGAACTTTACTTCACAGCAAGTCTACAGAATTTGATAAAAAATTCCTCAGATAGGAATTATCGATCATACTATGTAGGTCACCGGTGAAGATACCAAAATGGCGGACACGATAGATATTACGTAAAACGAAGAAAAATCATTTCCAAAAAATACACCCTCTTTCAAATCTCTCACCGTCCGACGATCTTTATGGATTTTTTCTTAAAAAAAATTTCTACTTCGAATCTCGCGTAAATTTGAAAAATAAACGCGAATGAAGAAAATTTGATGAGGAAAAGGATAACTCACCCGCGCATGCGCAGCTCTGGCTCGGTGCAACTAACAAGAGTAATGGCTTTCTTGAAGAACAACAAGGCACTGTGCCCAAAGGCGACTTTCAAATATAAATGACTATAAAAGTAGAATAACGAAGCGTTGCGCAATGCCCTCGTTACGTAAGAGTCGCCTAAAGGCGTTTCAGGTGCAGTGATGGTATCTGTATATCTATACATGCCGGATGAAAAGGTTACACTCGAGGTTGGGGAGGGTTGATGGTAATACGAGATACCGCGAGATATCAGCACGAGAAGAGAAAAAAATCAAATAAAGTGTTAAAACGTGATTTCGAAAGAACAAAGGTTCGCGAATGCATTTCATATAAATAAAATGATGAGTGAAATTTATTCAAAACCGGAAGTGGTTAATTTTCTCAAAAATCAACCACGTCTAATTCGCTCGTGACTACCGTCGTATAGCAACGTGTTATCGAGACTGTTACGTCAATAAAAAATTTAATTGGTGCAACCATATTATGAGTTTTTAATAACGTGCACTTATTTGGTCAAATAATTATATGAAATTTTTTCATTATTTTCATTTTTGAAATATTTTTTCATCGAGGTACTTGCTACTACCCCTACTATCGTAGCGTGCTGTTATTTCTGTTCTATTAATTTTTTTTTCTTTTTTTATCGACCGCGTTCTTGGAAATGCAAGACGATCCAACGGGATGCGTTGCATCCCTCGGATACACTTTCCGGCGTCTGAAGCGAGACTCATGCTCGGGCGGGCGGAAACGAAGCTGCAGGATTAAAATAGGAAGTTATTTTTACAAGGAACACCCGAGAGAGAGATCCTCGATTGAGCTTCGCTAGACCTTAGAGAACGGATCTTGGTAAGTGGGATCAAACGGGGCGCGCCAGAAGAGAAAAGAGAAAGAGAGGAACACAACGAAAAAAGGATACAAAAGAAACGGAAAGCATCGAGCCACTAGGCGGTGCTGAGCGGAACTGCGTGTAGGTGGGCACATCCGGTCTTTTGCGTTACGATTAGCTGGGTTGACTTATTCTATTTCTTTTTATGGAAAATTCTTCGACGTCAGTTATGATATCGGGATTTATTTTTTATCAAAGATAAATTAAACGATCCGTATAACAAAGTAAGTCGATCGGATTAAAATGTATATTTTTATTGGAGAAACAAATTGAAAATTTTGAGTTTCGATTACATGGTAATTTAAGGTTAGTCTCTTATAGGAAGAGGTGAGGTAGATTTTTATTAGAAAATCAATCATTCTCGAATTAGGTTAATAGCCTTCTTCGTTATGAGCGTAATATGTGTGTATATTATATATTACATATATTGTATATACACATGTGTGTACGTTCTAACAATATCTTGACTTGGACATTTTTTTAATTTTTTATGGGCAATGTATGCTCATTATATTTAAGTGTAGGGCGAACATTTTTAAGACGAAGGGCATTATTAAGAACGAAAATAAAAATTGAAAATCATATACACCATATTCAATATCCGACATAGTGAACGTATCGAAAAGGCCAATCCAATCTCCACCGAATCTGATCGCAATAAAAAGTGGTATAGACAAGTATTTAAAACAACTACAGTTCCAATCAGAAATGGTCAATTTACCAAATATACTATCCAATTACCAATTAATACACGTATCACTCTGGTCTGTTATCACTAATCATAATTAATCGTTGATTAAAATAATATCCCGCCTACCACACGTTACAGGATTAATTATCTCGAGAAAATCAGCTAATTAATTACCCACGTAAATATTGACATTCGACAAACCAATATATTAAAAATCAGTTATTTTTCCACCATAGTATTATTAATTACCCCGTGGAATTAAAAAAATAAATTTTTTCATCAATTAAAAACTGCACGCCTTAAAATACCCGAAGATTCAAGTAAATCTGTATGCACTGCCTATGCGTATTTCCTGTAATATATGAACCTCGACCCACGAATGCAACGATGCATTAATTTTCCCAAGACCTTGAAAACTCGACCCCTGAGTGAAACGAAAGTTCAATAATGCCCGGAAGCTAAAAAAAATCTTAGGTTTCCGGATTCAATAGTACTTCGCGACAGTCACGTGACTTTTGGTCTTTTATATTCGATCTGAAGTCGTGAGCCCTCGACATTCTGCTAAGTTCACACCTGTTCCATTCTACCGTGCTGTTCGTACCCGGATATATTTTGACAAGGATATGCTGGCTCGTTGAGTTTATGTATTCCACTAGCATAAAGACAATGGCCTGTTTATCCATTGACAGCTAGAACGGTGTCAATAACATAAAGTCGGCTCATCAAACGTATGAAAAATCAAGTGCTTGCATAAATAGTTTATGGTTATCTTATCATTGGATTCTCATGGGTGAAAATCCTTAAACGATGATCGCAAAAAATAGACGAGGACGCTCATTAGAATATTTAATTCGCGGACGTTGATTTGATGATCAATAAACGTCATTTGTCAAAACGTGCAATTTCATTTTTAATTGCGTGTTTTAAAATTATTAACAAAAATAATTTATATCGACAGTATATTTCGATTGGAAATGAAAGTTCTCGGTGACTGCATAAAAGTCGTAAGAAAGTCATCGATTCTCGTTTGCAAAAGCAATTAGGACGAAAGTTCGATTTTGCTTTCCATCAGAATTCTTGTAGCGTTAAGAAAAACCAAAAAACTGGTCTTGCAGGTTTCCTTCGGACTTATTAATTGCATTGAGAAAATCGAACGACTCGCATACCTGACCTAACTTACTCTGAGACAGAATGAAAACTATCAAGAATGTTAAGCATCCTTTACTATGCATTTCCTCATTGCCCTGTCTATATATATTGGGGCGAAAATTCGACCGAGTCTCTTGATAAGCATTCACGTTGACAATTCATTTTCTTCAGGATCCCATACGTTTATGTTTATACCTATATTCGTATACATATAACGTATATGTATCTCATCTGGGAAAAAATTAATATACTCGCCTTTACCTACTTCCTAAGGGAATTCGGTCACAATTATATTTTCAAGATATAGATTTGAATTTTGTATGTTTTTGTTTGGCCGTGCGTAAAAAATTTCAAAATTACTTACCATTTAGTTTACGAGACATATAAAATGAAAATAGTCAAAAGTCCACTACACAGATATACTTCGCATTTTAAAACAGCTATATTTACTTTTAATATATATGATGTTCAAGGTGATAAAAGTATCGAAAAAATATTTTAGGAGATATTCCTTTTACATAGAACATTACTACGATGATTTTTTAAAGAAACAATTTTTGAATTTTTTCATTCATTTTTTACAATATTTAAATAATATATGATATGAAAATTTTTTATATGACGGATACCTGCTTTTCAAATTATCTCAAAGATATCCGCGTTATCTAGAAAATATTTTTCTAATCAACCATATACAGTATATTCATCGAAATAGGAATACTATTGAAGTATTACGGTGCCAAGTAAACCACAAAAAAAAAATATAGACAAAATTAATTTTTATAAGGAATATACAATTTTTTCAATTTATAATCAGCGTAGCATACTGTTACTGTACTTAAGGTAATTGCAGTACGAACGTAAAAACTGTATCTAAATGTATATGGAGATTAATAAAGGTCATGTAAGGCCCACGTGGCCCAGTTATCACGGAGCCACTTGAGGAAAGTCAACGGGTAGCTTAATGGACATCGCACTTAATTTCACGAGTGACGACAGGACGCATATATCTACAACGTGCACGTATTCACATATGACAATCATACGAGCTTAATGTATACTTGAAGATAGGAGAAACGCGAGAGCACCGAATGGGCCGGAGTAATTTAGAATTGTCAATTCTCACAGGTCAGGCACCATGTGAACACGATTTCGAGTAGTTACCCACGCCATGTATATATATATATATTTTTTCACATATGTACATATATAGTCACGTTATTTCTTGATTCCTCTCATGGTTCGTACGTTACTGACAGGTTTACCGGTGCTAGTACTCACCCCAACTTGGTCGAGAATGTTTTTAACCCGCCGCCACTGTGTAATTATAACTCGAAAAGTGCGCGGAACGCGAAAAGCGTCGCGCCGCGGGAGTGACCCGACACAAAACTGCTGTCGCTGCGATGAAAACCGGCGCCTCGACTTTCGGACGTCGACATTCTCCAGCCACATCCACTTCCGTACTCTCTATCAGTGAAAGTAGTGCGATTAGTAGTCTTTAACCGAGCGAACAATTATCATCTTTTTCGAATTCACCTGTGCGTCCAGTTTCTAGCAATTTTTTTTTTCGAATTCATTTCATTCGTGAATGCTGGAATTTGCATATCTATCAAGACACTCGGTCGAGTCTCGCGCCAGGTACAGGCAACCCGCCATACAGGGCATGGCCTGCCGAGAATCTTTACTCGAAGCAGCTCTTGTACCTGTGTTTCGAATCAAATATCTTATGAACGGCTATTTGTGAAAAAATTTTATTGATAGATTCATTATAGGAATCGAGGGTTCTGAATTTATTGCCATCAAAATTAATTAGATTGATTTACGAGATCAGGATGTATTGAGATGGCGAGCGAAATGATTTTATTTCACGTCCGTTGTCGTCGTCTTCGCTTTTTACTAATAGATTTCAAACTTTTGAAGTAAAAACATTTGAAATTAGTAAAAATACTCAATTTTCAAATTTTGAATATTAAATTTCATTTGAAATGAATTATTTAACTATCTAGAATGTTAGATTGATTAGCGTAAAGCGCTAGTCGTCTATCGGGTTTTATTAATATTATTTTCCGCGAATTGATTTTCAGAACCTGTTTTTCATCTATCCGCTATTGATGATACTAACCGTCACTCCTTATTGTTTATTTGTAACGAGTATGCTCTTAGTACAGGTGTACTGTTATTGTTAATATGCTCTATATATGTATAAAGTTGACATTGGTTTTGAATTTCAAGACTGGCATAATGAACGCAAATTTATATCAAGAAATGTAAGGACTCGCCAAGTAATATTCCATAAAAAATCACCTAAAGTTTTAATAATTATTAAATGACCATTAAATCATAATTAAATACGGAAAGCAGTAATAATGTAAAAAAAAATACAATTAAAATGATGGGCCAGTGCTAGATCATATAATAAGCAGATATGTAATGACTTGACATTAATAATATGATTTCAATATTTTTTTTTAGAGAAAATCACAGGACTCCTGTACTTGGCGTAATTTTTTACACGTAAGTATCTTTTTGGGTACGCATACATAATTTTATCTTTGACATTCATCGCTACGACTTTTACTTCTATTTTTGGACTTGATTCCTTTTACGACACGCAAGTGTATCTAGTTTTGACGCTGAAAGTATTTTGAGCACGTGTGCTTTTTGTGGATCGAGGAAGTGCCTTTTCTGTTGCTTTTCTTCCGACACTTTCTTTTCCGTCGTCTGGTCACATTTGCAACGCTATCGAACTTGATTTATCGATGATTATTGGGAAATTCATATCTCGTGACGTTTATCGTCTCAAGATACCGATGGAAATACACGTTTCTAACTACTGCCGGAGCGCCGTTAATCTTCACAAATTATACGAGATTTTTCAAATTTTTATTTTACAGTTACCAACGCGGTTTGCAATATGATTTTATCGTCGAAATAATTTTTTCCATTTTTTGTCTGTTTTAGTAATTTTTTTTTCTTTCGAGTAATCTGTATAGGAAATTTTAGTATGAGTACCGGGGAGTTCAAACGGCCATCCGAAATTTTCAAAAATGAAAATTATACGTTACACGGAATTTGTGCATTATCTTTATTCAACCTGAGTGCGAGTATTTTGCGTACGAATTTTGCAATTGCTGACAAGGCACTTTCCGTAAGGAATAATTAAGAACCAATGACGTGAATTAGCATCTGGAATATTTATAGGCACATGACACTTAAAAAAAATCGCAACTCACATCCCACTTTGCTAATTATTCCATATACAAGTTTCACCAAAGTAATAGTGCAGCTTGCAAAAATACACGTGCACTGCGATTGCGTGAGAATTTAATATTACTTATAAATAGCGATCGGTAAGGTAGATTTTTAAAATATTTCAAAATATGTAATCACTCACTCGAAATTCATAACCTCGAATTGTTCCACCATCTCTGGCAGACTCTCAGAGGATTGGCTGACATAGGACACTGAGCTGTTGAACATCCTTTCGCTGTTCCTAGAAATAAAATTAGGTTTCGTCGATTATTCGCAGAGTTAGCAAAATATACATTATTTTTTACAGGTGAAATTGCATTGATCATCGCTCGGAATGTTTTATTGTATTAAATTCCAGTAACCATTTAAGGAAAGTTTCATCAAATTTCAGAATTTAAGAAATGTTATTTACGTTGCCAAATTAACCAACGTTAAGGAAAACCTTAATAGAAGCACTAAGGGAGAAACGAATAGGGAAAAGTCTCTAGTCACGTAAAAACATTTTAAATAAACAATATATAGTTTTAAAAATCGAAATTAATATCAGATTCTAAAAATGATAACATTTTGCGTTATTGCCCAAAAATATTTTTTTTACGTGAATAAAATTGATTAAAAATTCATAAAAGATATAGTGGTCTCATCTATGTGCACAGATTTTCAGCATTGCTAGCAGACATCATTGAACAGCATATCTTCACATAGCAAAGAGGTTATATATCTAAATCATAAAGGTTTTTACTTCAAATTCTCCATAAATTATTTTCTTTTTGGATCTTAAGATTATATTATATATGAAAAATTAACATTATATATATGAAAAAAAAGTATACATGTCGTACAAAGGCCTATAGTCGGTCCATGAGTTCAATATTTTATTTTGACAGTTCACAAGAAATGCAATCCTTAGCAAATCACACGTGCTTTTCTGTAAGTGACTAAATGCTAAAATAGAAAAATAAAATATATTTAATACAGATCGACACACTTTTTAATAAACACTTCATCGAGTATTTTCGATTCGTTCATCGTTCTCAATCTGTCAAAAATACATATCGAACTCGTCTACCGATAATATCTCCCTATCTCGCCTGTGTTAAATTTCTCAACTTTGAAATACGATTATCCATATATGACACAGTAAATTTTTTTTCCTGCAAGGCTAATCGATGCAGCGTACTTTATTCTGCCAGTGAGTCACATAAAGAGCACTCCAAAATTGAAAAAAAAAATGGCAAGTATATCGTTAAGAAAAATGAACCAAGTCTCCCTCTACAACGCAGCTACGTACAAAGCAAGATTAAAAACGCCAACGCTTAATAAAACGGTCAATTTGCGGTCAGCGACAATGTATAAAATACAAAGGCCGTCCACCCTTCTCTAACTTTAGCTGTTACATAAGCCGCGTCCGTTGTTTTAATCGAGTTTAATTGCAATCCACGTAATTTTACCATGTGTAGCTCCAGTACGCACAAGACAGAGTAAGTGTATAAAATATTTAGTATATTCACATTTTACATTAAAATCACAAACTTCACGAATAATCGGATAGAAATACGATAATAAAAAACACCTATATTTTTTTTGAAAATTACTCAAATTCACAGTAAGTCCTTTATATGTCACTTTGAAATAAAATTCTTCACCGTGATCACACAGAGTCTGGAATCTTACTGAAATCTGGAATTCAATCAAGAATCTGACTTCATCTTGCCGGCGAATAAAAAGTTTATTGAACACCAACCGAATGGAGAGAGCTACGAGTCTTACGACAAAGGCCATTGTACCTTGTCAACCAGCGTAACGTCCCTGATCTCATGCAGCATCAGGTACCTTCAGATTTCTTCTCCAGGAAGAAACCAATATACCCTGTGGTACTCTTGTAAAATTTACAACCGATAGAGCGTGCAATAAAAATTTATATTTCCAATAAGAATTTGAGAGCAAAGAAAAAATATCTTTTTAATATATTCATAAATTGCGTCACACCTACTGCGGTGTAATTATGCAAAAATATATAGCCGTTTATTATGCTCTCGCGAAACTCATATGTATAATTGAATTTTATTCTCGAGTGATTCTCATGAGTTACCGACAGACTTTTTTCTGCCTAAACGACGTTCCGTTTAATTAACACTAATTGAATTATTATCACAGCCTACTTTTGGTACAGATATATATTTCTGGTTAGATGAAAAAAAAAAGAACCATGGTTAGACTAGTAATATAGGGAAAACTGAATTTGTCACTATATACTGTAATGGATAGTGAATAAACCAGTCACTGATAATAATTGAAAATCAATACAGTTGGAGATTTTCGAATTTGCACCGTTTTTAATTTTAACTATATTTTACCTAGTTACTTTTCACGATTATTATTGTTATTTTATTAGATCAAAACACACTAAACTTCATGACATCTTTTTTTCTTTACTCTTTTGAATTATAATACAATTTTGAATTTTGTACTTTCAATTGCTAACAGCTGCGTATACTCACTCGTCATAACTATCGCAGGTTGACATAGCGACGTCTTCCATTGCGAACTGGCTCACTGGCAATGTGGAAAACAGATTAGGGTATACCCACACGTATGAGAAGTTGACACATGCACTAAAGAATTGTTACTACGTTAACATAGGCGAACGTCCTCATTTATAACCTCGGTACTGGCTGATAAGACGTAACATTGTGATATTGTGTCTTTTAACTATGTACGATTATTTTTCTCTCTCTCTCATTTTGATACTGTTGATAACGATAAGAATATTTTTGATACTGGTTTAGATATAAAATATATTGAAATTTTATTTGGTGATATTATAGTACGATTAGCGGTCCTCAAAAGTCACTATGCCGGATATACTTTTGATAAGGAATGAACTGATTGGCGCAGTTTTCGATTACAATGAATAAAGGCTGATTCACATGTCCTTGACTTTATGGCCGTTCGTAAATGATGTTTGCTGAAGACATGATACATGATTTTTTGCCTTTTCATATCAAACGTTATCGTGTGTATGACGTGTCGTTAAGATGTGGAGTAATTGCTTTCGGAAATAGTTTAGTTGTCTTATCCAGCTTGACACACCCTGATATAATTGGAAACGGTGATTGTATGACATACAGGGCGAAATAGTTGTTTTTGATATTACAGGATAATGTAATTAATCATTTCTTAATTGCAGGTCAATTGACACTGTTTATGAAGTTTTTAATAAAAAATGTTGGGATAAATTTACTTAGTTTTTTTTTTATTTTGTAAACATACAAATTCGCACGCGAATTTTTTGATTCCTGCAGCTACGTCCAAAATTTTTTTTACGGAATTTAAAGCAAAATTGATTTTTTTATGAATAAAGTAACTTTTTTGGGACAAAAAGAGTTAAAAACTTTTAAAAAATATTGTTTATTTGTTTTTATTGCCTATTTAATATTATAGAAGATTATTGGTATTATTAATAAATATTATGTTTATCGTTGTTAAAATTGTTACATTTTCCTATTTAGAAATACCTTGCTTACATTACCTGTAGACTTTTGAAGAATGCTGAGAATATAGGTAACGCGAACAATCTTAATAATTGTACATATCAAGTGTTTTATAACTCCTTGAATCAGATATTTTATCAGAAAAGACTGAGCATTGCCAATATGTTAGTGGTATTTTATATTTTTTTGTAATAATATATGTTATTGAGCCATGAGGTTAGTGTCGTTTTCAGGGGCCAATTTCGTACGGGTTAGTATATAAGAAAGTCCCTTTTTGTTGTAGTTGTTTAATATTTTTTTAATACAAGATTCATTGTTTTTTTAACCTTCATTATAAAATAAATATCGTAGATATGTGATAAATCATAAAATTTCTTATGAGAATTTATTTTATTGTTTTCGTAAATTCATATATGCATATTTAAACTGAATAAATCCTGTTCAAATTTTTCATAGACTATAATTTAATTATGGTCTACTATATAAAAAAAAAATTCAAAATTTTAGCTTGGATTGGGTCTTATCATCGGATCGCTATATACGCCATTATTTTGAGTTTCATTTAACTATTTTAAAAGAAGCGCTACAGTACACTTCCGCTTTCCCAGTCCCAACTATTCAAGTCCATTCTACAATGTGACGTAGGCGGCAAACGTTTTTCCTAAGTGGATTTTTATAAAATAATCATAATTATTTTCTCCACTTTTTCGCTGCTATGACTGGATTGTAGAAACGACGTACGACGGCCTTAAGTTCGTTGTACAATGTGACGCTATCGATAGTCGTTCCTGTAAGTCGTTCGTAAAAGCCAAATATACAGTAAAAAAAAAGCTGCGAAATTGAGTCTGATTAGCTTATAGAAACAGCTTATGACGAACATCTACCGAGAACGAGTCGTAAGTCGTAAGAAATTGGTTGTAAGTATTTTCTACTATCTAATCAGAACAGAGAAAAGACAAAGAAAATAATTCTGATTGGCTTGTAAAAAAAAAAAGACTTACAACACAACAACTTACGATTCAATGGTTACGTTTACACGGTAGTTTTATTCCGCTTTAGTTAGTACTGATCTAAGAGAATTAACAAATCATAGACAGTTCTGCTTATTAACAATATTTGGAATTGATCAGTTTCTTTAGTAGTTTAGTAGTTCAGTATTAACAAAACCGAAATGAGACCGCCGTGTATGTAGTCATTTACTAAGTTTGTACACATGGGTTTTAACCAGGATTAACCAATCACGTGTAAGGTTTAAAAAGAATAACTCAACGTGATTGGTTAATCTTTTCTAAAACCGGTACGTGTAAACACAGCAATTGATTACGTTTCTATCTTGCAGAATTAAGTAGGATTAACCAATCATGTGTAACCTTTGAAAAGAATATTCGCGTATTCTTCCTTCGCAAATGTTGCAATCATTGATTAATCTTACTTAAATCATACTGGAAAAAAACGGAGTTATCGTAGAATGGTTTTTTAAGAGCATTCACATTTTTGTCGGACTAGTCGAACTAGTTGGAAAATTCGAAGAATTAAACTTCTCATTGGTGAAAATCATTTCTCATGCCTCATTTGACTTATGCGGACTCTGATATTTTAGTCATACGACTTGTTCGACAAAGTTTTGAAGCTACCTTTACTAGAGAAACTGGGTACCTTTCAATTACTCAACTTCTGTCAGCTGAAGGTGGTATAAGGACTTGCTATTCGTTGGCTCTAACGGAATATTTTCGAAATGGCCAATGGTGTAGCTTTGTGTCGGCACAAGTTGACACACATCGGCACATGTTCGGGTAATTGGAAACCACCCATTGCATCCAAGGGTATTCGAAAAATATCTCTAGAACATTTTTGTTGCGTAAATAATAATTAAATGTTTTCTTTTAATTGCACTTTTCTATTCATCAAAACTTTCTTCACAAAGTGTGATCATTGTACGTGCATATATATATAATTTCACATCATCCGCATTAAAAATTAATCATTAATTTTTTTATTAACTTCTTATTAGCATTGCAGCAGATTTTTATTGCATCAATGTACTGGCGCTGCATTGGATTTCTATTATTGATTAAGAAATTATCTGTACTATCTAATGATAGATGGCAACGCTATTCAATTTCTGTTTTCAACTGATGGTAAAGTAGATGTGTAAGCAACATTTCATAAATTCAATCTTTCTTTTAGCAGCGCATGTACGCTGGCACGTGTGTGTTTTGAATTGATTTTTGAAAAACATTCATTCCAATTTGTTTTTACTAGTATTTAAACAAGTAGTATAATCAATGTAAGTATAGTGAAAGATTCTATATAAAAATTACTTTTTTTTGTCTTCTAACGACGCGTATCAACTAAAGAAACCTTGTTGGAGGTTATGTTTAGACTGTTTTTAACACAATTTGACGGTCTTAATCGTCGCTAGAGTAATATTTACTTTTTTTTTTCTTTAATTACAATTAAGGCCTACATATGTATCTTACTAGGCATTGTTCCTTAGTGTATAGTCATCACTTTTCGCTTTTATATTTACTTCTTCTTCTGTTTACAGAAATAAGACATGGCTAAATCCTTGCGTAGTAAGTGGAGGAGAAAATGCAGGGCTGTAAAGAGAGAACGTTATGGAGCTAAGGAATTGGAGAAATTGAAAAAAACATTAGGTATCGATGAAAATACACATGCTGATGCGGAGATGCCAGATATATCAGAAATTGCAACAGGTGGGTTACACAAGACATTTATACTAGTCATAACAAGATAAAAGCTTTGCATGATACCTTTGTTGCATTGTTCCAGTCACCGATGCCAAAACGATAAAGGAGAAATCAAAAGAAAAGGACAAGGCAGCTGAAACTGAAGTAATGGAACAGGACGGAGCAAGAGTTTATAACAAGAAGACCATGCGTGATCAATATGGCAATTACCCAGTCTGGATGAACAGACGTAAGATTTTGAAACACAAGAAAGGCAGAGCAAAAGCTAAGAAAGCAAGTGAAACACGAGGAAAGAGATTGACCAGAAAGGAGAAAAAAAATAAAACAAACAAGAAGTAATTTATCTTTATTGATACACTACAGATATATCAAAAGACGAAAATTAATTTGCATATTAATGTTTATCTTGTATTGTTAATTAAACATTCTTGAAGACTTAATATTTTGCAATGCAAAGTGGATCGTATAGATTTCAAAGCATTAAACTTAGGTCTTTTGATATAACAAGATAAAATGTATATTTTTCAGTAGAAAATGTACCACTATTTCATATTTCATTGCAAAGCTATATGTGAATTCAATGAATAAACACTGACGTACAACAATATGATGTTTTACATTATAAACTTGTAAATACAGGAAATACAATATTGCAGTGACGTTGGCACAGTTTTGTCAACCGACTAATATTGCAGTGAGCTTTCCTCTCGTGTAAGAATAAAATACATAGAAAAATGCAAAATTCTTAAAGAAATTCAATCATTCTCTCCATACAAATCTTATTAATTAATAATTCATTCTCCCATTAATCGGTAAAGTCGGGGAACACCGTACAATCATTCTATTCTCAAGTTCAGAAATTCTGTTTGCCAATTGCTGAATTTTCCTAGATTCTTGTTCAAACAGCTTCATCTGGTTCTTCATGTCGTTCACTTCTTGTTTCATAACCAGCTAAAAATATTTATTATAACGTAATATGCGCAAACATATAAAATGCATTATAACAATAATTGCCTCGCCCACCCCAAAACATTTTTTAATTTTATGTAAATTTGTACGGCATTACTTTGCATGCGATTTCTTTCATTGCAATATTAAACAATTAATAATAATTTCAATTAAAATGTTTACACGCGTATTACAGATGATTTCCATAATCATTAATTTTCTTCTTACCATGTTATCAACTGTCCTGCTCATTTTCCTCATACGTTCCACAGTCATATCCATTTTCGTATTCATCTCAGTGTTCTTGATATCCCGTTTCTTCTCACGTGCCAATTGCTGCATATCAAAGTATTTCATAGAATATCATTGTGCTTCTTCCAAGATATAATAAAAAAAGATAAAAACAAACAGAAAGAAGCTAAATAAAAATTAAAAAGCATCAACTGTCCCTTGCTTCGTTACCTTCTCCAGTTTGATCAGCCTCTTAAGAATAATCTCGTAATCCTGATCGAGATCGGAATCACCCACTTCATTCTCACTATCTGCAATCAAGGACATGCATTAGATGTAGCCATTCGTGTACAGCGCGTAAGGGGAGATCGCGTCAAGTGGGCAAGCACGATGCGATATATTTATATTACTTTCAACACTCAAGTCTATATATAAAAATATATATATTTAACTCCAGCAAACCAGTGCTAAATCGGTAGACGCGTAAGCAAACAAACATCAACAGAAATCCGTAGTAATCGGAAATTTTTACGTTCCCTGTTTCAGTGAATCCCCGTGGCGCTGCTTACCTTGTATCAACGGCTTTTTCGTCGTGGTGGGTCCGTAGTCGTTTTCCAAATCGCGAGCCTCGAAGGCCGTACCATTTCCGTCTACATTAAAAAAAAAGCAAGGATCCCACGTTATGGTCGCCATTATGGAATAAACATAAAATTCACATTGAGATTATTTTTCAGGTTCCCCATTCCAAATACGGTCTCTTACGTACCGCTTTTGCGACAGGATTGACCATCGGGTTGCAGATGAAAACCGGGTCTACAGTTGCACTCGTAGCTACCAAGGACGTTTCTGCATAGCTGCCCACAGGGCTTCTCGGTCACGCACTCGTCCACATCTAAGAGGAAGTTGATACGTTTCACGGAAGTGGATTTAAAATGGTGGCCAATTCGACGCGTGTGAGTAACGATAATCCTAAGATTACTGGGTTCGAGTGTAGCCTAAGTGCCATAAGTGGTCCTGGGTGGTGATCACTCGTTCCACGTGTTTCATATACCTATATATATCTATATTGCTTAGTTGCCGGATCGTAAGATGCATCGAAGAATCTTCCGAGTCATTGATTACTGTGGTAATTAGAATGTTCCTGTATGCATAGGCTGTCTTACGTGATCCATCATAAATCTTCTATCTTTTAATAGTCTGAGATCCATAAGCTATGTGCATACGGATGGATCTGATATGTAAATTTAATTATACTAAAATAATTAGCTTGCTTTTAATGGCAATTTTAGTGAATTAAATTGATTACTGTTGGTTAATTTTTGACTTCGGTGTACCAGGTCGTGGGTTGTTGATTTATTTGTTTTGTGGGAAATTTAAATATTGGCTATCGGCCGTGTCTAATAATTTAGAAGTTTCTCACCTGTTTCACATTGATTTCCCGTGAAACCCTTAGGACAGGTGCATCTCCCTGGTGAAGTGCAGGTACCGCCGTTTAGACAGGGCAACGAGCAAGTGGCTGTGTCAAAGTAAAAACATAATAGCGCGATAAGGAATTGCAAGGTGTTCATAAAAACGAGGAATGTTGGTAATAAAATTTTACGATTTGGGACTCAAATTGGTTTTACTTACGCTTGTTGCAGCCTAAACTGAATCGCGTCACTTGCGTCCATCCAGGACAGCACAAAAACCCAGAAGACACTTCCGTATAGACGACTCTAATATAATATTTTTACCGGAAACAGAAAAAAAAATCTAAAGCTTCTGAATAAAAAAAAATCGAAAAATTATTTGGTACAATTTCTAGATCCGACTGTACAGTTCAAATATTTTTTCCATTACTTACCGTATCTGCCTTCCTCGATGATGCTGCGCGACAGCACTTGGAGCTTGTCTCGTGCATACTCTCCTCCTGGAACAATCAGTATCATACTGTCAGCTTTTGTAAATCCTCAACGTGGCAAGAAGCGAGCGACAGGATGGTCCTTAAGGCTGTACGCAGAGTTAAGATGAGCGGCATGACAAACTTGAAAAATAAACTATAACCTACGGATGATAATACGCCATTAGTCTCCACGATGTCCCCTGAGCCTTCTTCATCAGGTATTCTAAATACATTTTCTACTCAACCTTCCTAATCGGGTTCCGGTGTCGCATTTAATACTGACAGTGATTCTTGTCTCCAGGAATGACCCAATCATTATACTGGGATATGTAGAAGAAGGAAAGTAAAAGGAGAAGGACGCATGGCGATACGGTGTGTCCAGCTTGAGTTAGATAGAAGAAAATAAAGGAACCTGGCGACCTGGCCGAAAGGTAGGCAGACTGGGAGACTCCGCTTGGCAGAACCACTTCGTCATCGTCAGGGCATAGAAAATTGCGTTTCGCCTTGTCGCTGTCATGTTTGCGGAACGCGACACGACGTTAACTGTCGCAACAACGGATTCTATATACCTACGTGGCCTCCCTCTGACTCATGGATACAGCCAGGATACAGATATACCTTTACGTATGCTGATACGTGCTAGTCCTGCAACACGTAGGAATGCGCTCTGCTGCTTGCGAATCGAGTAAATCGAAACAAAGAGGGCCGAACGTTCACCTTGGCGCGAGCAATTAAAATATGGAATTAAAAATAGAACCGGCACGCTGGAACGTAATGAGTCGGCCTCGTTCGAACGGTGGAAATACGAATTAAGGGTGGTGAATGGTGGCAATAACCAAAAGGAAAGTAAGAAAAAAAATACGTTAGAAAGGAATAGGAGTGATTTTGAAAAAAAAAATATTTACTCACAAAATACTGCATTGTTTATTCGAATGATTATTTGAAATTTTTTATACACTGTTGCAATATGCATTAACTTACATACGTAGGAAATAGAAAGGAACAGTTTCTACGTTCAACCATGATCTACTAAATGTTATAGAGAGACATGTTTGTCGTGTATAAATTGTCATGAAAATATAATTCATTAACGTCAACGTACTTTTGGACGGCAGTCGAGGAAAACAAGTTCTTTCGGTATTAGGGCTGTGCATTATTAACGAGTATAATGAGAGTGGGTTAAAAACATGCAGGGAAACTTTTATTTCGGATCAAAAGCATATTTGATTACAATAAGCGTATTGTATTGCCCTTAAACGCTTGTGCGTGTGTGTACGCATAAAGTTTTATAAAAATAATTTTTTTTTTCTTCGATTTTCCAATATTTTCTTTCTACCCGAGTGCAACGTTTCTTATTTAAGGATTATCTTCTCACGTGTAGCAGCAGATTATTATCCTACGTGAGTACTCGGAATCTCAACTATGCATATTATATGCGCGCACAAGAGCCATCTTGTAATCTCTCATGTCCATCCTCTCGTAGAACGACGATATTATTGTGCCATCCCGTATATTCTTATCTACCCACGTGTTCTTGGTGCGCCTCTCTATAATCGGTGCTATTAAACGGGAGCTTTAGCACGATCTTTTTACTGCAGTTCGAATAACACGTCAATCTATATTTATATGCTTTTTGATTATGTTTGTCTATGGTGGCGCTGTACGGTGCGGCAGTTTCAGGAAATACAATCTAGACCTTTGAAAATTGAGAATTTGAGACACGCTCTGGAGGACAATTGCGTGGGAATACTGGTTCAGTTGCAATGGCCATAGAGCACCGGTCTCTTGTCGATAGACAGAGTGAAAGAGAGATACGTAAATAAATGTAGAAAGGTGTGCGTGTATGTGGGTGTGTATATATATTGTCCATATGTACTTTCATGACGCACGAATAAGTCCACTTAGGATTTTGCGCATCTTCGTGACACGTCCGATATGGCGTGTCGTGCTGTTATAAATAAAGGCAGTGAAAAAGAAAGAATTGTGAGAATGGTCAATAAAGAGAGGATTCTTAACGATCCAGGAGAAACAGAGCAAATTGCTCGATGAATTTTATGGAGTATAATAAACTCGGCGTGATTTATTGGGGCGATTCTATCGAATTTATCGCTGACACTAACGGGAATACGTATGTCACTTTGAATGAAGGTATTTGACTTTTCAAATAATTAGTTGCGCCTTACGACGCCTGGATGGCGCTGTCAACGGCCGCTTCCAGTTCTCGCAGTGCACGGCGGTTCTAATGGGGATGCGTACTTCTTTATTTTTCTGAACTTAATCGCAGATTCGGTGGCGCCGTGATAAAGATTCTTGGTACTTTCGTACTTGCGAGGAACACATAAATCAATTCCTTAATAAGGTTTAAGTGTAACAAACGTCCCTTCGCATTAGTCCGGACGTAACCGCGATAAAGCCTGCATTAAATCTCGGCTTAATGTCGCGAATGGCGGACACGATGTTGCGCGCGCATTCTTACGAAATATCGGTACTTGCGCGATGACTTGTAAAATAGAAAGTGCACGGAGCACTGGTTTGTCTATAAATTAAATGATTTTTGTATAATTAAACGTTTCAAACTAATGAGAATAACGGTACGTACGTCTTTGTTATTTCACCACGACCTACGGAGGACTGTTTGCTCTTGACGGGAAATGTATGTATATGCTGTTCGAGTGTTTTCATCGTGACGGATAAAAATTAGGTAAAAAATGAACAGTAATGTAATACGAAATATTTAAGTGCCACTTGCATGCAACATATAATGATTTCCCTGTTAAATTTTGTGTTGGCTGACTTTTGACGGTCATTGGCTGCCATTTAAAGTGGACAGTTGATTAAATACAGTCTCGCTGCTAATGACACCTCATTTTTCCATGTCGCTTAAGTGGAATTACTATTGGACGATCGTCGCGACTAATTGTAAGCGATCGTATTCGAATTGCGAAGTTTCTCACGATCTTGCAGGCTGGAGAAACGCGAATTATACGCAAGCTAGAAGGTAATGAGAACCGATGCAGTCTCGAGTAAAATCTTGTTTGTCGGTAAATTAAGAATGGAAAATAACAAAAAAAAAACCGAAGTCTAGTTTATGAAATCAGTCACTCAGCAAGCAGATAAAAATAGACTGTGCTCTTAGTAGTTGATTAAAAAAAAGAATCGGTCACGGTTAACTATATTAGTTCATTCTTACATGATTGTTTGACATTATAATTTTACATATAACGCATATTTTCTTGTTTCATAAATTACTTTTGATTAGATAATTTTTGGAAAAAATGTTTTTAACTCTATTCCATTGTCGCATCATTTAATTTATCGAGTCCAGAACCAGTGTCACCGTGTAATGTACCGCAAAGTCTTTCTTGCACGTTGCCAAGATAACACGCGAAGCAGGTTATCTGTAATTTTATTCAGATCTTATTTTGTATCCCGTGGGAAGATCTCTTGAATGAAGTTTTTTGAATCAGTTAATATATTCAAAAGCAATTTGTAACTTCTTCATAACTGTTTGTTCAATTCACTTTGCTCAAGTATACGAATCCGCTGTTATTTTCTGTGTAAAATAATAAATGAATAATTTATTATCTCAAGCATACTTGTTTGCCACACTGATAAGAAATTACACATTAGAATTAATCAACATAAATAAGTCACTCGAATTGGACTCTTTCATAGGAACCAACTAGAGGTCCGAATTTCACGTGACGTATTCAGCTTGAACAATCTATGAAGCGTAAAAATAAAATTATTGCTCATACATATTCCAAAGTACGAACTTCAATTTTAATTTACAAATACAACTTGACTCATCGTAATAACAATAGAGTCAAACGTCATTTTCCCAAAATGCATCAGGATGCTTAGCCCCAGTGTGAATTCATTGATGTCAACTGCATCTCGTAAAGATGAATTTGCAAAGCGCTGCAGTTACCCCACCTCCTATTTCCGATATCGCATGCATTAATTAATTTAACAGAGAAACGTTTCGAAGTAAATTTTTGCAAATTGAAAAATCAATCAATGAACTCACAGCCCTTCGTAAATTGCGTTACTCTTCGTAAACTCTTTGCCATTAATATCGATCAGCTTGAACTGTTCTACGACACAGCTATAGATGCGCGTTCGATAGTTAAAAGTTTAAACGTTAATTATAAAATGATTTAATTACGCATGACATGGTCGTTCAAAAGTGATAATTTTCAAGCATCTCAGCGCCTTAATATTGTTACAGCATCGAATGGCTGTAACGAACGAGTTTCAAGCACGGATATTCGGTTAGCGCAAAGTGCAGTTCCCAAGGCGCTAAAAAGAAACCGGCACGAGCTAATAAAAGGGTGTACGAAATGAAGAAATAAAGCAATAAATATAAAAAACACGTTGCTGTTGCATATAAATGAAACATAATTTAGCCCTATCAATTAAAATTGCCAAGGAAATAAATATCAAGAATTCGTGCGTGTATTAAAGATAATCAAGAATAAAAAAATAAAAAAGTTCACAAGACTGCATGCTGAGTAAACGGCGGCATTGTTACTGCAGTCTATTCGAATCGAAGGAATTTCAAAAAATATCAACGTAGCCATCTTTCATTTTTTTTATACATTTATTCTTCATCCTCAATCTCAGAGAATCTTCTCCCATTAATATACTTTTCATGAGTTGACAGCCCGACGTTTTACCAGAGAATATAAACCTATAATTCTTTTATTTTTCTACGCGGAATTAACATGGCGGTCCTTCTGTTCTGTCGCGTCCGATTCGATGCTTTTCTATTTGCGAATAAGAATGCTCACGGCATAGCAAGCACACTCTGATCGATGATACGGAACGCTAATTTTGGCATCGGCCGAGCTGCTGCCTCAAACTGGTTCGGGACTGTTTGGAGTCTCTGCTGCTGCTACCTGCCAGGTTCGGACCGTTACGGCGGTACAGGTAGTCGGATGCGTCCAGTCGACCCATGAGTAGGTAGATATAGATAGATAGGTACGTATGCACGTATAGCAATGATCGGTGCCGAAGGCCGCAGGGCCAGATCGAACGGCAAAGCTTCAAAATTACAAAATTACTTGATGAGGGGTTTCCGAAGATGCTGAAGTGAAGTAATTACGCGCTTACGCGCTACCAATAAGTCGTGCGGAACCATTTATTACCACTACGATACGCCGGTTACCTTCTGTCGTATCGTTCACGTAATTTTATTTATCATTTTATCGATGCATCTACACACTCTCTTGTCCAGTTGCTATCGAGAAGATCGATTAGATTTATTTGCATCGGGAATGCCCTTCGATCGAACAATGGGAAGACTCACGCGTATCCCTTTGTGTACTGGACGGTCGGTAAAGTAGAGAGCTACTTTAAATTTTATGTCTATTTGATTGCGCTGCAGATTAACGTTGCTTACTGGGTATCATTACGGTACCTGAGTCTCTTGTATGGTCTCTTTGATCCAGGTGAATTCTTGACCCTTTCAACTCCATCTGGTTATCGGTTCATTACTTCTCATTATTGGACTGTGCAGATTGGTTTGAATTTCCCGCGCACCTGAACTCGAAAATTTTCTTTAAATTCTCCTGTACTCTTGCTCTAACATAAACGCTCGCGTTTCCGTCGAGATTGAGCTGCGTTTGGTACGTCCTTTTGCGAATAATTCAGCCGTTCTTTTTAGAATGGACCGTGCACTGCAGCCTCTTGCCTACAGGTCCACTCGGACTGGCTTTGTCGTTTCTAACGGGTGAACGAGTGGTTTTCAATCCAGATACTTTTCTAGCGGCTCGTGATAATCGGATAAAATCTGATTTCTTTTTAATTATCATGACAATTTTGAAAAGTACTCGATGATGCATCTGGTACTTATCTATCGTAGATATCTGTATTTATTTTTTTTACGCTCTACGCCCACTTCTCTCGACCCTCTAACCTCGTACATGCCTCTCCATAAAATTCCACGTTAATGGATTTACATGGCTCACGATCTCCGCCTTAAAATCTTCTCGTCATTATTCGATCCTCCCGATCAGCCGTAATGCACTTTTTAATATTGCAAAACGCTTCTCGTGTCTTCTTTTTTCTTTAAAATTCCTCAAATTCCAAGTAAACCGTATTCAGATCGTCCCTGAAATTTTTACACGAAACGACCATGAAATTCACGCAAGATGAATAAGCACGATCAAACGTTAAATAAAGATCGAGCATATGGAAAAAGTGACGTCATACACAAAAAATTTCAATTCGAACAAATAAAAGCAACAGCGAAATGAAAAAGTGCATAAGATAAATCAATGCACTTTCACGTGGTCCGATCGGCGAATCTCGCGCAAATGGAACATTCACTCTCGGTTTTAGGGTTGAATGTCCCAGAGTGTTATGTTTATCGTGGGAGCGGAGGCTCCAGAACTCCGCTCTATTTGCGGAATGGACTTTTGTTTATCCTTTTATTTTTCGTTTCCCCGCCTGGCATTCACTCTTTGCGACACCTCGAGACGAGGACGCCGCGCCTCGCTGGAGAGTTCCTCGATTCTCGACGCAGCCGTCGTCGTTCGCCAGTGCAATTCAACGATGAAAAGGTGAGTGAGAGAAAGGCTTTCTCCCATTGTCGGGGACACTTTTTAGAAAGTCACCCTGTGGTCTTTTAACCCTCGGCGCGCAATGCGAATCGCCATTTCGTTCAAGAGGCTGCGTATCCATCTTTGTGTATCCCTACGTATATATACACACATATATATATATATATATATATATATATCTGTACCTACAGATATACTTACATGTCTCACCTAGAGAGAATCGGAATCGTATCGCGCGCTGTTATAATGGACAACAGGATCGTTTGCGCCAAAGACATTGCAGTCTTGCGCACATTGGCCAGAGTCTCGTATAACGTGTGTTAGACTCAATGCAGGCAGAGTTCAGTATGCGAACCGTATGTCTATGCTGGTACATGAAAACATCGTACACACACGTTAAGGGACAGGTTTACAGTATTTTTACTTGGAGGCACACATCTGGGTAACCCGAGTGCCGATTCGATGGAACAGCAACGTACGTACCCACCGAATTGCAGTCAGACGAAATAGTGATTCGAGAGTCTCGTGTGTCCTTCGTGGATGCTGTGCGATTTGCGAGCCTTTATTTCTTTTAAACTTTTTACATTTTTCGACGCGACGCTTCTGTGCAACGCGCTTTGCTGATTTTGTGGCTGCGTGAACACGGCTTCCTTTATTCTGGTGGCAACGCGGGCTCTTTGTGCAATGGGCCAGAAGCCGTGGCTAAACGAAAATTTGTAATTACGCTAAATATGTTTTATATGGAAAAATATTCAGTGCTGTAAGAAGATGCGATTGTTTGCTCAATCGTGGTCCAATGGGAACCACGTTTATCGAGCGGAGATTCTTTTTCGAAAATAATTTTAGTTTTACGTTTGCTTTAAAAATTTCATGCGAAATTTAGTTACGAAACTGATTTTTCGATAGAGGTGAAGTACGAGTGGATGTAATTCGATGGATTTTATTTTTTAATTGTTAAGAAACGGCGGTTTAACGTTTGATTTTTATTTTGATTTATCTTAATTTATTAACGAGACTTTTAATCAAATATGGAAATTGAAGTGTTAGAATGGGAGAATTTTGATTTTATAGTACATAGTGTTCGATGGGTGGAATATCGCAACTTTTAATATTGTTTTTGAATATTTTCATTAATTTTTGGGTGAGTGTACAAGTGAAAAATTTTTATAAATCTTATCTCTCTTTTATGTAACGTTAATCGAGTTACACGTATATATTCGCCTTTCAAGTTTATCCTTAAAAAATTATACTATGATTTATTAGCACATAAAGCGCACTCGGAATTGGACAGGGGAAATAATAAGTCTAACGACAAGTCATTAATCAGAACTGTCATTCTCAGAATGTAGAGGAATTTAAATATCATGAAACGTTCGGGTTATCGATTACAATAATTTAACTCACCCAGTGTGTTGTTTCGTATACACCTGTACAGGAGACCCGTTTTGAAAGCCCTGTAGATACGATTCCCTCCCCTGATGATGATGTTGATGATGATTGCTATGATAACCAGCATAAGCAACAGCTCTGGTCCCAGCACCTTCAGCCCGAGCAACGGCAGTTAATCTGTCAGTCCTGGAAGGCTGTTCGAATCCCTTTTCAAAATTCGATGAACTTTGCGCGTTTCTATACGAACGATTGACATCCTTTTCAACGTAAAGTCTCGTCCGATCATGTGGATGAGCCTTAACAATTCGATCGAGCCTGGCACTGGGTAAATTATCCCTAGAATGTCTTCCCGCCAAAAGTGTTTTGGAAATCTGAAAACTCGGCCAAGAATTTTCACGAGCCGGAAGTCGCTGATAAGGATCATTTAGAACGTTACCAATCACACCGGAAATGACAGGAACAATCACGAGGAGTAAAAAACTTCCGGTACGGCCAATCATTGTTTCTTATTTTTTTCAATATTTTAGGTACGTTCTACACCTATTTACCCGTATATAAAATATCTGTAGTCGTGGAATCTTTAATTTCAATTACAGTCACATGGTTTCACAGTTTCAAATTGTCTCGACCTAATATCAAGGTCAGTGGCCGAATTTATTTTCAAGTTCAAATTCTCAGTCAGTTACTCGCTACGAAATTGTCCGAAGGCTGTAAGGAGAACTACTGAACGAGACACGGAGCTCCACGTGCTTGAGTTGTTCGTTCTCTCCCACCGTTCCTCTCTTGATTCTCTTTTTTTCTGAGAGCCCCACTCGCTCCTGCACGCTTTACTTCGAACCTACCACCTACCACCTTACCGTACACATGTGGTTATTCGTGTATATCGCTTCGCCACAAGAGGACAGGACAATGCTCCGTCTGTCGGCAATAACTGTCTTATATGTGTATTCGCGATGATAAAGGTGCCACATTAAGACACGTATGAGACATGATTCACAATTGCCTAATAATGTAGGAATCTGGAAAAAAAATTTATAACGCATTTTTATGACGTTGGATGTTGCAATTTATTCCAGAGAATTTTTTATCTTAATACTCTGCCGAGTATAGATACAAGGAAAATTTATTGAAAACGATAATCCCTGGTAGAATTTTTCTTTACAAAGTTTAGGGTTCATCTGGGTTCCCACTGGACCAGCAGGATCAGCTAGGACCTCGAGGGGTCCTCGATTTTTATAATGGAAATTTTACTAGGGCTGTCCAATTTTTGGGTTCAGTCGATGTGGATGGTAATACCGATTGCCTCTTTTGATACGTATTGATGCATTTTTTGATATTCTTTTTAATATTGAAAGTCCTTTGTCAATTTTGTGTATGTTTTTAAGAGGTTTTTTTGTACTGTTTATTGTAATGGATTAATAATCATTTTTCATAACTGCGATTACTGTACGTTCAATCTTAATGATAAATTATGACAATTTTCATTTATTTATTTCATTCGAGTCGCAATTTCATTTGAAAATTTATTCATTTTTACACTGTCACTGTATCAACGTATTTTTAGCATAGGCAGAGGATGCTGTTCCTTTCCTACTGCAAATCTTAAAACTTGTTCAGATGTTATCTTCGTTGCAAGATATCTGCGATAGCCTCACTCTCACACTGACAAGCAAACAGAATGGAAATACAAAGATCTCAATGGTGTGTAAACAAGTTGAGAAGTAGATAAAAAGAAAAGCAAAAAGTAACAAAAAATAATACCAAAAGGCGAAACATAAAATTATTGTTCCTAGACAAGAGGATGATAACAATCTTGATGGTTCTCAGTATGAATATAATTTATGATGACAGACAAAATACTCCACTCATCCTTAAAATTTTTTTAAATCTGCTTCGATGACTCTATTCAAGCACTAATTTAATCCCACCAGGTGGCGGATCATCAGATAATTTTTCGTAATCACAAAATCTGCACATCTCACACACGATCAGATTGCAAATTTTTTAACTAATACATTGTAGTATAAGTTTTGTGACGTTGCTGACAATATTCTAGTGCAGTTCGTACACAATTAAAATAACTACACGGATACCATTGGCAGATACAGATATAAACGTAAAGCCTAGAGCGGATATCCGGTCAAGGTAAAATAAATCACTGAAACAAAAAAGAATATCATGAAATGACATTGTCCAGTTTCTACTGTACATCGGACATAGCATATACTTTTAGTAATAGCTAAATAAAATGTAACAATAAAAGAATAACTGCTAGAATTGATTTCCAAAAAGTATACAAACCTATACAATTGCATCTCAATAGTTATTCACATTAATATCTGTTTTTATGATTTTTCCCATCTTTTGCTTTTCTTTTTGTCCCTTCCCTCCTCAGATTCGTCATTTCAATAAGTATGTTTATTATTAAAACCGGATTAATATTTTTTACATTTTTATATAAAAAATATATGAATTTAGTAGATGATAATATTTTGACTGATACAAAGCGTCCAGTGAACCTTCCACCGAATACCGGATTATTCGGCGTTTGAGTCGAGAAGAAGGGGCAATTTTGACTATGATGGGTGGACAAAACCAAAAAGGGCGTTAGTCTGGGATATGAAAAAAAAGGGAGTGTGTCCTGAAACTACTGGCGCTCAACATATCGGAGAGCAGGAAACCTTCCGTGCCATCTGCTTTATGTAAATTATATTTGATAAAAAAAATTTGAAATTTGTTAAATAAAAACGACGTACTTAATGGTCACAGTACGCGAGCTTATCATAGAGTTCAAATGTGTACGAACTTTAGTTAAATGTAAAGCAGAACTATCAGCCAGCAGTGCACGCGAGCGCACAATCATCTTGATTACATTTCTTCTCCGTGAGACACGAGAAGGAATCGCGTCTCTTAACTTGAGAATTGATCGAGGAACGAGGAGAAGGAAGAGCAAGAAGAAAAAAAAAAGAGAAAAATAAAATATAAGTAAAACATGAGCTCGCCTACGCTTAGTAATCCGCAAGCGGATCGATGGCGTCTCTCATTAGACCGTAGGGAATCGTCGATTTTACCTCGATTTCCATGTCGATTTATCGTGGCCTCACGATTCAACGTTCAGTCGATGGTTAACGATTGGCAAACACTATCTACAGCAATAGCGGCTGTCATCGATAGTATCCAGCAGCACGATAAATCCAATACGAACTGGGGTACCTTGGGAATCAAGTGCGAAACATGAATTGCGACTGGAGAGGCAATTTTTAATGCATTACATATCCTTGTTCTTTGAACTTTTTTTTTTTTTAATAAACACAAAAAATTCACCTTCGTATGTGAACGCGTCAGACGTGGAAACCTACTAGATGACCGAAGGTCGAAGGTGAGTCGACGGTAGGTCAATTGGTGCCATTCAGATGGTATCCACAGTCTTATGTGAATAAGAAGCGTCGTCACGGCACTTTGCTAGAAACTAAAGAGTTCAAAGGTGAAATATAGAAAAAAATTGCAACAATAAGTTAGTCAGTACATATTTCCAAGCGTCGGTTCTTTGGTCAGTTTTGTATATACAGTCTGTTTCATCTAGAGTGCCGTTACCGCATTTGTTTTTTTTGGCATACCCCTGCTGTCAGAAAATTTTGCACCTGCGTATCCGTGTATACTTATGGTTTTTGTATGCGACTATGCGCATGCGCATGCAACCAGTATACTGCAAATTGTATATGTAAGGAACTCCTATGGTAAAACATGACAACGTTCAATTAAATTTTTTCAATGAAAGGATTTCGATCAACTTGTCTTTTCCAGGAATAAAAACTTTGGGATTTATTTAATCAAAATTTGGAGCAATATGCAACATTTATTGGGACATAGCTATATAGCTTTGCAATTGTTACATTTATAAGCAATCGGGTAAAGTTCAAGTTCAGTTGAGCAGGATATGAAATTATTTTTGTTATTTTAAGTTTTACTTAGTTTCATTGCATTTGGGATAAACAAGATGAATGTGGGAATTTTTTTAAAAGAAATTGCTGATACGAATATACATAAACATGATGCTACATTAGGATAAACGTCATTGTGTCAATTGGTTTTTATCCACGGATGTGTTATATACTCGTTTACCTGTATTAACGTTATTTATGCAGAGCAACATTAAAAGATTATGGGCTTGTGATTCAGAAGCGACTAAGTGCATACAACGTGCGATAAAAAAAATAGAACTAGGCACCATGTTCTATGGCATTATTTAATATGCATTTCATTATTAATTTTTTTAATTAATTGCTTTCAGTTACTGATATGATCATTTTATCGTCTACACTGTAGCGATGGGACGATTGCGTACTCTGTTTTTTATATTGTACTTTATGCCTTTTTTTTGTCTAGTCAATGCTGTGCTATCGGGTGTTCAAGAAACAGGCAGTTGATAGCGAGACCCGTTACTGGCATAATGTACGTAATTTTAAAATCAAATAAATTATTAGGGGAGACTGGTGCCGGTTGAAAGACAAACGGATTATGTCTTAATTAATAATACCGATGACTCCTGCAGAATTTTCTTGTGAAATTTTTGTAAGATTTTTCTTAAAAAATTACGCTTGATCAGCTCATTGCAATTTATTCATTGCCCAATAGATGGCAGATTAAATGTTCGTTCGATACCACGTTTCAACTGACAACGGTTTCCCATACATGAGGGAATTTCGAAGTTCGTTTTAGTTTTTTTACCTACAGTATAGACAGTAGTAAGAAAGATTTATACACTGAACTGCTGGAGAATTCAATATCTGTGAAGTTGGCTGATAACGACATATCCTATTAGTATGTGTTCCGTAAGCGATGCGTTTTGACTTTCTCTCTGCCAAAAGGAAAAGAATTTTATTTCAGAGCAGAGTAAATCTGAGAGAGTGGAGAAAATAAAAAAACGCATGCTGGAGACTCTTTAATTAAATCAGGAAAATTGTTTGGAGAAATCCTGCAAGATTCTTAAATTACAGGCATCGGTAAGCTGAATATGAAGCGCACTGTATTTCCAATCAATAAAGTTCTCGTTTCGCTTTTCCTTTTTCATCTTTAAGGGGATTCAGGACCTGTTATTTACTGCGCGGGTCAAATATCAACGAAAATCGTAAATAATAGGATTGACACAAAGATTCTTTCTCAAAGTGAAAAGCAGAGCATATTTTGCAAGTTCACAATCACCTTGACAGTAATTTTGCTATTTTAATCCGAAACCGAACGAGCAATCTGACTCGAAATTTTTTACATTTTTCAAATCAATAGAATTTCTAGAGTCGGATTACTCTTTCAGTTTTGGCCAAGTTATTCCTAAATTGGTGTCAAAGTGTTTGTTAATCTTGTAGAATATAGATCAAGAATCTCTGAAAAAATTCTATTTACGAAATTCGTTGATATTTTATTCGCATGGAATGGTATATGAGGTCTGGAATTTCCTCGAGTGAAAATAAATTATTTGCAAAAAAAACATCAAGCAAATAGCATCGCGATACGCTCACGGTCAAGATAACAGAGTACAATCAGTACAAAAAATAAGTTTAATTCTCTCTATTACAGAATAAGTTCTAAAATTGCAAAAATGCTTATACCTTTTTTTTATATATATTTTTTTTACTTCAGAAAAAATCATTTCTATTTCGTTTCATCGTATAACCGACTACTCAATGAATTTAGAATCACGTTTATTTTCAGCAGTATCCGAGTATAACGTTAATATATTTAGAACCAATTCGTTTCGACGCTATTCGTATCCCGAATATGAATATTTATTTCCATTAGATACACGTTCCGTAATTATGACCATTTGAGCCATAAAATTAATCAGCACTCTGACAGTCCTGCAAAATGATTAGTCGACGCTGTCTAAAATTCGCAATTCAGTCAGATGCGTCACTACAAATTTCCCATAATTATGTAAAACGATTCGCGACACAATTATTCGTAATTCGCAAGCATCCACTGTGATTTCTGCAAGATTTGCACGACAGCGTCGACTATCCAGGTTCTGACCCACTGACACGATCCCGTGACGTCACGGGAGCTCAAAAGAGCTCGAGGTTAGGTCAAACGCCTCTATCCCTCTCGACAAGCCTCGCGCCTAATTCGTCTTTAAATTATGTTACTTACTTGAAGAAATAAAATCAAAAGATAACAATCTAAGCCGTTATCAATTCCGAAACTAGCGTCTATATCGACGATCGGTGTTCAATCTTTTCTACGATAAATCGAATCGATTGGCACGAGCTGTCACGAAGCTTCCGATGCGCATCGCAACGAATCCCAAGTAACTTCAGTCAACAGCAGTCAACTAGAGCGGCAATTCTTTGTCTAAATTTTTCCGCTTCATATGTTATTTACATTTTTTGTACTTTATAATTTTTATAATATTTATCAAGAAGGGATGCTAACCCTGTACACGTACCATCAAGGACGTAAGATCATCGCCAGTAACTGACGCCGTAGAGGATATGCAAAAACCGGATATTGCTTACGGAGGATTCTCCATTAAAAGTTGTCAGTGGTGACAGAGAGATTTTTGGTTAGGATCACGTACAGAGACAGAATCGTGCAAGCTGTACCAAAACGAAAGCGTATCCAAGAGTTTTACAAGCTGGCGAATTTGAATAGCGAAAACGAAGAGGAAATCGGTATCTAGAGATTTTCAAGAGTTACTCAAGATAATCGTCCAGTAGGAGTGCCACGTTATGCTTCCAGTGGCCCGAGAGCGAATCCTGATGAAATACGGTTCCTCTTCTTCAGGTCCCGTTCTCTGAGTCATTTTCACGGCCATTCTATGTTTCGACTCGTCGACCGACCCCTTGGTTTCAGGCAGCGCGCCAACGAGTGGATCTATAAGGTCAGTCGGAGTAAAACTCCATTACTGGAAAGTTTCCGTTTGGAGGACTTCCTGCTATTGCCAAATAGGTCAAATTATGAAACCCGGCCAAAGCCTGGAGGATACCCATTGCGCAACTGTTAAACCTATAGAGAGCATTCATATTTTGCATCTTATCCAGAGTCAGTTAAGAAAATTATAAAAAAATTCAAATTATACATAATTAAATTATTAACTTTGTTTTGAAGAAAATTTTTAATTAGCGATAGACTAATTAATTAATATTTGGTATATTAAAAATTTTATCAAACAGATTTTCAATTTGACTAGTTGTTCTTATCACACTTATTTAATTATTCCGTAGATGTTGTTTCTCTGGTCAAGGGAACCCGTCCCAGGACCTAAAGCCGGTCCATGGTTCGCATGGTTCGCGACAGCTGTGCTACTGTGGCGCTGCCGGCGACGACTGGCCAAAGCTATCCTGGCAATATCGCCATTTCGAATTTTTCGAAAAGTTGCTGCTCCCGTATCGATAGCGAATTCAAAATTGGCCAGAGAAAGATCGAGTCCGATGATGGAGCTTCATCCAAAGCACAGCACAGGGATAAAGACACGTGTCAAGCGTCTCTATACCGGCGACGGACTTCACGTTTCAAGTTCTTCGATGCAGGTCAGCCAACAGGTCAACTACAGGGTCACCAGAAGTGGTAGAATTTATGGAAAGTATCCGAACAAGACGGTCCTCACGAAGAGGCACGAAATGAATTAGCTCTCGGAGAATCCTGTAAAAAATAATCCCACAAGAAATCGCTTATTTGTACCAGTTATGTCCGCGTGATGTCACCGTCGTCTCAGTCAAACCTAACCTATTGTCTGTCACAAAGCACGTACGCGTCCCCCCTTTTGTGAGCGTGAAAGGAAAATATGGAGAAATGGAGAAAAACAAACAAACAAAATCAAATTACCTACGACTTATCATTTCTAACTGCAGACTTGGACTTTCCTAAAATCGTCCAACTCTCATTGATCCAGCATCCAGGACAAATTCGTCCTGCGAAGGACACGAAGTCAATTGATAAAGACCTTCACGGGGATGGAGCGTGTCGTAGATCAAGTGAAGCCGGGCGCAGTTTTCGGCGTCCCGGCGCCCTCTTCTCGCTAGTCAGATCAATAAGCGTCGCGTGCGTTCAAAGGGTCTAGGACGCCGTAGCTTTCGCGATATTCCCAACCTCGGTAGAGACTCTGGACCAGGATATTAATTCCCAGTAGTCGTACCATTCACATTCGTTTCTTGTTCCAAAGGTTTTTACACTCGCGTCTACATTTCTCATTCGGGTCCCATCTGCTGCAGGACAAAATTTCTCCTAAAAATAAGAAAAAAATTTAATTTATCAGTTTTTTCCTCAAATCTCTATCAAACATCCTCAACCTCATCTGCCCACCCTATTTCCTTAAAATCACACACACTTCAGTATTTCTTAACTGTAATCACAAGAGATAATATTGCTTTCGTTAATTTTTAATCAGCGATGCTCCAATTGCAGTATAATAATATACCCTTTGGAGACAGTCGCAAGAACAAATAAAAGCTATCGGGTTAGCAGATGAGTAAAGGATGAAAATGACTTATCGAAATGAAAGAAAATGCAAAATTTTTTATTTACAATGGACCAGTCACTCAGGGGATAAAATTAAAAGAAGTTTGATTAACTATATCACAGCCTGATAACGAATTTAATCAATTCGGCGACCCTGTCTAGGATGGTCTATTCGATTTGAATAGAGCGAGGTTCCGATGAGGCTTCGCTAAGCTCTAACGTCATGTTCTACGAAGTTCTCCTGGTCGGTGGTCTATAATCGCGAGCACCCCTGCCGACTCTAAATAATACATACTATCTATCGAGCCGTCGAACTTGGCGTAGTTTGCCGCAGTGACTTGATAGGCTTCGAGCAGTCTTTACGTAACTATATATGCATAGGTATATTTTATATAACTATTTTATGTATATATGCAGTATTTATTTATAATATAAAAATCTATTCTTCGTGCCCACGAAGTTCACGCCGATGACGATAACGAGGTAACGAGGTCCTTACGTACTTTGTAAAATTTCCCTTGTTTGTATGCAAAAATTGTACCTACACACATACACATATTACCATATGTAATAAATTAACAGCAACATCCTACAGTGGTGTGTGGGAAATCAATTTGAAATTCAGGGAATTTTTTTTTTATTGTATTAAACGAACCCTAAAAATAGGTTTTGTTAGGAGTGATTAGTATGGTGATAAGGACGGAGTAGGACGATAATAAATTTTAAAGGAATCGAATTAAACGTTATCAGGGTTTTTATAAGCCTCGCCTAGTCGGGATATTGATAATGAGAGTGCATCAGTCATTCACGGTAGAACCGTAAAAGCTTGTGTCGTAATTCACTAGGGTTCTACTGTCCTGACGTGATCGTGCTCTGCAAGGTTTATTGTGGCGTGACGAGAAAAGAAAAAAAAATGAGGGGAAAATAAATTGCACACACCTCTAGCGTCACGGTGTTTACTTTCATGGAATTTATAGAAACAGCATTAATGTCGCAAAATTGCATACTCGGCTTTGTTCACTGACTGTTCGTACAGTTTACACGTGGTAGTGTATTCGTACGAGTACAGCAAGTCTCAATGTCTCAAGTAACAGATTTTTCTCTTTCTTTTTTTTTCGCATTGTATTTGTACTCTAGGATGACTTTTGTAACATTTTCATCGTAGGATCTGCTTGTCCTGAGATTACTGTTGTATCTTCAGCTTTTAAGACAAAGTCGTGAAGTCATAATGGTACTAGAGGAAACAAAGACTTTATATTGTATGTATTGTATAGTCCAGGCAAAGACAGCAACATTCACAGATACAATGTTAAAATGCCATATTCAAGGATAAAATAGTTGCGTGCTTGAGGTGTTTTATTACATAGTTGAGTAGGATATTTTAATATTGCCGATACGTAACTGTTAATTTATTCTTGTTGAGGTCACCGGACCAACAATTAAAATTAGATATTTGAAAAACAAGAGTGAATTTTTTTATAAATTTTTCTAGGGAATTTTGAACTTGCCAGACTGACCGTTCGGTTTCCAATAAGAAACAGTTTCGGGACTCATTTAAACTTTTATTTAAGGGACTCTTGTCCATGCCGAAGCAACAGAAAATTGGCACCTCGGACGGGAAGCGAAAATGTTTCCTTGAATCATCGATAGTGAGCATCGACGCCTGGCGTCGTTCTTAGAATTTCCCTAGAAATTTCCCAAGGATTTTCTCCAGTACCAATACAACCTTTATCCAGCTGTGCACCGAAGCACGTGTCCAGGCGTCGCAAGACTCCATAGGGAAATTCTAAAAAGCTTCGTTACATCCAGCATTCTTTGTAAGACGGTCATAGCCAATACGCTGCCCGGGTGGACCGGGTGGCTTTGGGGGTGGCGCGCAAGCGTCATCGTCGCATCGACGCCTCAACGCCCGGGACGTCCTGATGCACGGTCGGCAGTAGTAGACACCCAGGCTGGTCAGCCGGGCGCAACATCTACTACCCTTGCCGAGCAAACTCTGTCAGGGCAAGGCAGATCCGCAATTCTCGCGCGAGTGAAATATTTAAGGACAACAAGGCGACGCACTGGCTGCCGTCTGGTGATTATTGTGAAACAGTGACGCGACAGTGTGAATTCCTGGTGCAAGATGAGATCGAAAAGGTACGTGAAAGACTCGAGCGCTCCGGTAAATATGTCCATTAAAGATGGCAGTGTTTTGTAACATGGAGGTTGGATGCTGCGTGGACCGAGAAACTCTTTGTAATATTACCTGGGCCATTCCGACTGGTGACTCTTGGAATCTTAGCAGTTTTTAGGATTATTATGAATTGGTTCGTTTTTCTTATCATTCGTGACTCGGAAGCACTGTAGAAAGTACCAAATTATTTCTACGAGATATTCCGATATTTTTGATTACCCGAATCTCTAGCTGCTACATCATGCATTTTTTTACTATGTTTATTTCCTAGTTTTAATAACGCATCCCGGATAGCACACAGTGTTCCAAGAATATTCGTTACATGACCTAATATTTTTGTGACGGAATATACTTATAGAACGATCGTCGAAAATTTATGACACATTAACGCCTAGTGTAGAAAAAAAAGTTTTTCAGATATTTCTACGAATACTCTTTGAATATTCCTTTTGCGTAGCTGTTGAATGATTTTTTAAATTTTGTCATACTAATATGTTACCTCAGTACCAGCATCATTGCCCATATATTGATCGTTAACATTAAATATATCTGAACATAAAATTTTCGAATAATCATGTGGGATCCGAGAGCAATCTCGAAATCAGATTTTTCGTCGGTTTTTTTTTTATTGTGAGAGAACTTTTATTATAGTGTCTTGTTACCTGAAAAAATACATGGTATGTACATTTATACTTTACTAATGTATAAATCAATTATTATTAATATATATTTAATATTTTTTATATATTTAACATAACATTCGATATTTGATTCTGATGGAGCATAGACAATGTGGATCAAGTGGCGCCGTACGCAGAGCGGGAAACAAATTTCGTCACGTGTACCAGAGTAGGACATAGTCTGTTTCTAATTATTCCCAACCGATGTACCGTGCCTTTACGTGGTTCGATACAAGTGAACATTTGAGTAATAATCTGATTGAAAAGATCAGAAGAAAAAAGTAAGTATCTTTAGTGCCTGTAGGTGATGCGTGTTGTATCTCTAATAAAATTATTTTTGTAGTATTCTCTTTCAGAAGAAGCAATACAGTGCCAAAGTACAAAGCATCTAAAAGTGCCTGATACAGAAAAAAAATTGCTAAATTAATACGTTTGCAGAATTTGCAATGTTAAAAATTTTCAATTAAAAGTTGCAAAGTATGCTAATTATTTATAACGTATCATAATAACAATTGATGTTAGAAGTACATCCTATAAAATTTTTAATGAAGTTGCCCAAAAGAATTTTATTTTGATCGAACACAACAGATTTCTAATAGTTCAAACGAAAATAACGTTGGAGTATAACATGTGTGAATATAATTTCAGTTTCATGATGCAAACACTGACAATTTCTCGCGTACTAATAATAACGTTGGGATCAATAATGCGGATGAAAACGAATATAATAATTTTCAACACGGTTGGCGTTCATGGGCAGTAAAAACCAATACAAATTATTAGACCCTTTAAAATTTTTTTATTCGAATCTACGAAGTGATCCTAAAACAGTACTTGATACAAATTAAAGTACACACGGTAGAAAAGTTGAACCAGGCACATACGTAGGGTCTAAAAGAGGAATAAAACAGCTTTTGGATTTTTTTTTGTTAATGATAATGAATTCGTAAAATAGAGTTACTAATTAATGTTAATGGGATTAGAATTAAGCAAAAGCACTAGAATTCAAGTTTGCGCTATTCTTTCTGCTTTAGCAGAATATTCCAAATACGTAAGCGTTATTGACGTTTATCACGGCCACTATAAACCGGTTGATGTTCATATTATAGAGATGGGTTCATAATTTTTTTCTAGCTATACATTGTTATTCTGATACATTTTTCATTTATATCCAAAATTGTGCATTGAAGGTATACCTCCATGTGCTAATTCCAATAGTTCCGAAAATAAGATATTTATAGTCTAAAAGCAGGAATTTACCTAGTTCACCAATATAATCATAAGTTTGACAGATGTCTGACAGACGATTTAATATTGTAGAAAACGTTACTTTGGTAAAATACATTTACAATGCAATAGGCTATTTCGACAATGATGATACAGTAAGCATACTTCTTATCTAAATTTGGAAGCATTTCGTAAATGCCAATAATAGATGTCGATGAAACACTCTGGTCCCTTCGAAGCATCTAAACAAACCAAAGTAAGTTATTATCCAAACTTTCTTTATAAGAGGAGGTACATGTAACTTCGGTATTTCAAGCAACGTTCTACATTTTCATTATAGACCGAGACAATTTCACTTATCTACTATTATAAATCTCCTTTCGTTGATGAATATCTACCTGTTTTTATAACTACAATTTCCTCTTTCATCTTTTCAGATGAAAACTTTCAAAAGCAGATACCAAGTTGAATTAATGATAGCAGAACTGGTTAAATTTAAAATCTCAGCAAGTGCCTAATGACTTAGCTATTATACGCCAAGCAAAATCCGTAAGTAAAACGAAAAGATAATTTTTGAAATTTTTCCTTTTCTTTGAAGGATAAGAAATTACATGAAATGGGAGAATTTCTGTCTTCTGACAAAAATTCAAAGCAATATGTAAATACTTGCAATATTTTACTACAACTTTGATTATATAATTATGTAAGACGTCAAAATTTTTGATTTCTCAGAAAAAAGTTATCAAGATTCGGCGGGCCAGACTTTAAAAACAGGTGGTAGTACAGTACAGATTGACTTTAAAAGACAAAAATTCAACTTATCTGGAATCTATCCACTAATAGTGGGTAGATACTAATAACATTGTCAAATCTCTTGATTTTTCTAAATATTCTGGTTTAATAAAATAATAATAATGACAATAAATTTACATGTCTTTCACTGTATAGCATATTCACAATTAAAATCTACAACAGTTCGCCGACGCTCAGGCGAGTGATACGTACCACTTACCATATATACCCCTCCACTGAACAGTCTACAACATTTAAGCAATTTGTAGAAACATCTCGACACGAGTGTAACAGAGCTTTTGGCTAACCCAATATATGAACCTCGTGTGAGTATTTCAAAATTAATTAACAAAATAAAATTCTTTCTCCCTGAAATTTTTCAAGAATATTTATAGAATATTAATAGAGTAGCTATGTGCTATCTGGGATATTTAAAGATAAAATAATTTTCTTAGTTACAAGCTATAAGTAAATTAAATAGCATGACCTAGTCTACATGATTTCGCAATTATGAAAAGGTAAACTAATTGGATGGAGATATATTTAGAAATAACAGCCGCAGTTGGCGAGCCACTCTCTTACTCTCTTTAATATAGTAAAAAATTTTTGTTTTATATTACATCCCTGCCCTAACGTAATTCCTGCATTGTCGTATACGTAGAGCGAGGTCTGATTACTATAATGCCATGCGCATTATTGGCCAAATATTCGGTTAACTCGATAAAAAGCTTCCGTGTTATCGCAAATCGACGTTGAAGGTATTTGGGAACAATTTCCAGAATTTGTCTCTCGAAAATAAAATTCAAGTACCCTCTCACTGGTTTATAAAAATTATTATTCGGCACTGTACTTGTCTATGCATTTATGACCAGGAAGATGCGTTATTTACACTCAAAGTCGATCATGCCAAACATCCATTACGTAAACTGATGAAGACGTGACTTATATGCGTGAAAGGGACATAAAAAATGTAGAAAAAACTTATTTTTTATTTAACCATCTCGAATTCCTCAGCATAAATTCTGCCCTAGGACAATGGTTATAAAACGGCAGGGAGACAGGATGCTGACGCTGTAACGGCGTCGGCTTTGTTATGGCTGCCATAATTTTAAGGTTGAGTTCGTGAGGGACGTGGTCATGATTTAATGGATTTAATAACACACCTTTATGAACACATATAGTACATTCGCACAGACGCACACATAAATCACTTGAGGAAACCTACTGAAATGAATGCTCTGCTCTGAGATTCGTATTTCATGAGCATCCCGTTTCGCATCACGATCCTTATGTCTATGTGCTGTGACGTAATGAATTTTCATCCGTCTTGTCCTCGGTGGAAACAGGAATTTTCGGTCGAGGCTGGGCTGTGCGTAAACGCATCCAGGGAGGAACCACCTATCACAAGGGCCACTACACACCGATTGAGATCTATCTTAATTTATTTTCTTTCATTTAACACTGCCAAAAATGTTAATCGCGCTCGTTCGCCGAGTCGTTGTCGAGGCAGACGAGAGCCGTCAGTCAGCTGGGAGAACTGCAGCCAGTGGCGACGTCACGGGAGAGCTTCCTGCGGCGAACAACAGATGGCGCAACGTGATAATGGCCACACAACACACGAATTGCGGAAGGTTCATCGATACGACACGAACAGCCAGCGGCAGGTCATAGCTGGACCAAAATCTACGAAGGGGATCGAGAAGGACCTACGAAAGAAAAAGTGGAATGTCCTTTGAGAAAAATGGCGAAAGAACATAGCCAGTTTGTCTGCTGTGAAAATGAAGAATTGGACAACTAGGTCAGAAATTCGAAGGTGGACCAATCGCTTACCAATCGTTTATGCGATAGAGGGAGGCTGTTTAAGAAATATTAAATGTGAGGATCGCTTCTCATTCTTTCCTTGACGTTTTGACAATCGTCAAGCATCCTCAATTTTCCGCAAAAAATTATCAATGTTGATTTGGGATTGGAGTAGAATTATAAATTCGTAGTTAAGGGATTTTTTATTCATTTAGGATGCTATCGCTTGGTGGAGATTATCCGGAGAACTTCCTGGTGGTGGGTAAAGTACGGGTTTACTAGTTATGTGCTTTTCTGGCACGGGCTATCTCTATGGCTCATAAAATTCACGCCATTTGGTAGGCCAGCTAATTATTTTTTGAGCGACGTATTGCCGTAGCAAGTTTTTGTGTTTGGCGCGGATTTTCGGGGTATAACTCTATCTTGTGTTTTCCGAATCAATTTGACTTGTTTGTTTGGGCACGAGTATCCCTCGACTGGTAAAGTCAATTTTCCTTCGTTGTTTCTTAGTGTTCGAATTTTGAGTCGAGGAAGGCGTTGTTAGGTCTGGACCTTTTTTTTTTGGAAAATTGTAAATGCGAAGAGGGTCCTTGAGGTCGGTGTCTGTTACTTGGCGGCTGTAGATCCTCGAGAATATCTTAGACGAATAATTCTCTTTTCTATGCTTCTAAAAGATTTGTATCCTGCTTTTTTCACATAAGCGAATGAATGTGAAATTCTTCACTGATGCGATGTTTTATGTTACATACATAGTATGAAATTCATTTGATTCGATCGCCTGGGCCATGTTGTTGATTTAAACCTGATTTTGGTGCGGAACAAAATTCATATTACGGTAACCGCGTTTAGTATTGAAATTATTTATTTGTTTCAATTTCACGTGAAGAAAACTCCAAGATCATCGTCTGTAGCGTGAGAAATTATTAGTTTATGTAATTGATTTTTTATTTCTACTATCGCCGCGGTTGAAGCTCTTCTTCGAGTCAACCTATGATTTGTTTGTAACACGAAAATTTCGTATAAATTTCATTTCAATTCGATAATTCCTAAAAAGCAAACTGTTTGCAAAGACTGGTATTATAAACAGTATAAAATCAAAATTTCCATGAATTCCACAAATTTTGAAATTATAATCATCTGATTTCGGTCAACTCCACTTTTTTATTTCGCGCATATTATCTTGAGTAAATGGAGTATTATACTTTTTACTGAAAAAAAACGAAATTCTGATTTGATTGTATCGTCAAAATTTCCTATTCCTATAAAAATTCCCAATGCCTCCGGGATATTAGCTTAGGCCGATGGATTATTCGTTCGGATGAAGATCGTTAAAATTGATTCACGAAAAAAAAACCTTTTTCACAGCATTTTTGTGCATTTGTCCAGTTAGATTGTCAAACGCGTAAATTATATTTAGTTCCATTACCTCGCGTTACCATCGGGATGATCAAAGTTTGTTTTCAGATTACATACACCACATTTATTCTTTATTCTATATACAACGTGGTTATAGAGAAAAATTGCTAATCTAATTTTAAAAGCTTTATAAAAAGTATTTCACAAATTCTAAAAAAAATGCAAGAATAATATTTCCATTAGTATTAGCAGCTTTAATCTTCATTTTTACCTTATCTTCTTTGCATAAACTTCACCGACTAAATGTCTATTCACATAATTTAACATTCAATGATTATATTTCCACCGCAGCCAAATTCATGAGTAAAATACGTGCGTTGTATACCTATATAATAGAAAACTATAAATATACACTAGAATCCATTTATAACCAAATTCAAGGAAAAAGTAAATAACGTCGTACCGAACAAACGACGTATTAATCAAAATGAAAATATGAAGGGATGTATTTATATTCTAACCAAACTTAAGGGGACAAGTAGAATGTAATCCGCGGTCGATTGACATAAGCGTAGCCGTAATAGCCGGACTCCACTGTACACATTCAATAGGTCTGTTCACGTTACCTAAACTTTCTTCACTTTTTAAACAGCGCAAATTCTCATTGATTACTTAAAATCATAATCCAATAAGAATTTGCACTTTTCGAAAACTCCACAAAGTATAGGTAACGAGAACAGACGATATAGTTCAAAACTCGTGCGATTCCTGTGAAAAAGTCATTGACCACGTTTCCCCCGTACAGAATTTAAAGACGATCAATCAGTCGGATTCGTTTTTTTTTTTAACCCTAGCATATGATGTGTTGAGCTTGTTTAAATCTTATATGGCAGAAGCGTGACTAATGGCCCAAAATAAATCTAGCAATTAAATCCCCAAAACCATTATATTTAATCGAAGGAGCCTTCCTTGTTTACGATCTAAATTCGCTAACTAAAGATATGACACTTATTGTATTAGGAATAATAAGAAAGGGATCTGCATTATCGACTGGAATATTTATCACGCGCCCTACCGTACGGGATAGCTCATGTCAGCCATTATAACAGAAGCAGCGCGAAGGGATGAAAGGAAGTGGTAAAGGGTATAGGGTTGAAAGGGTTGAAGGGAATGAAGGCAAAAATAAACACGTCGATCGATAATGTCCCCAGTGTATCAAACAGTCATGGAAAAAGTCGCGTGTCGCGTGTCACGTGTCGTCGAAAATGAATCCTTAAAGCGGTTAGACAAATAATAACGTAACTCCGTAATACGATGGCGTTACGGCGAGGCTTCGTTTAGCTTGTTTAAGCCGCTTTTTCATGTAATGTTCCAACACACGTTGTCGTAGAGCCCTTGGAAGGTTTTATTCGCTGTCATTGAATTCCTCATGCTATCGCTAACTTTTTTAACATCCGATTGTATCATTGCCTTAAAGCAAATGGAAAAGGGAAATTACATAAAATTAAATCTCGGTTAACGTTTAGGGTATCTTAATAAAATTTAGAGCTGATCGAGCAGGACACGTGCTGCAGTTCAGCGCCGAGGTCGGACAATCGGGGAACTAACGTTTTACAGTGTTGAACGGGGTTACGATTCTCGGGATCTTTGAAACGAGTTCGATCAGTTCTGATTAACTGATAGCTTGTCGAGTAGCGTTATCAGGAGCCAATGAGAGTTGTGAATGGCGAGGGGGGGTTAGATTGATGCGAAAGATGGCTAATTTATGGAAATATAACCGTTTAAATTCTCAAATTTAATTCATAAAATCAAAACAATACATAGGTATGTATGTGTAAACGGTAATTAATAAGATGATTGACACCGAAAGCAGATTTGAAGAGATTTTTGGAAAAAATGAAACTCGGAATTTATACTCAACACTTGAAAAACTGTTCGTTAAACAGACCCTGTGTTTCGATATAAGCTTTCAATACTGTGAAAATGACGTCATTAGGGTATAACGTAAAGTAAAGAGTTGAGAGTTATGCCCGTGTTCTTCGACTTGGTTCAATGCATAAACTCGGTCTAACTGTGCTAGTAGCCAATCGGATACTTGCGTTTAGAAGTTAATGGAATTTATGCATTGAACTGCGTTGACAAAAACAGACTTCAGTCCAACTCGCTGTTAGCTTATTTATGTACTTTTTATTTTCGTAGTGCTACCCTTAGGCTACTGTATGGACTTGTAGGAATATATAAAAATGGTACTATCTTTTAATGAAAAATCTTCAATGTGGTCTATGGGATATTCGTGAACTTGCACTCAGCACTCTCTGAATTTTCTCGCACTAAGTATACCTTCGTAGCTTTGCCGGACTAATCGTACGAGTTGAATACTTGGAAAATGAAACTCCATCAGAATCAAAATTTTAATCAACTAGGAGTCTGGCTTTATGAGCTATCCCACTGATGCGACTAGCACCCATTTTTTCAACGCTCTTAAATGCATAAACTGGGTTTAACTGTGCTATTAGCCAATCAGGCACTTGTATTTTGAAATTAAACGGAGTTTATGCATCGAACCACGTTGAAGGAAACGGGTCTAGTACGACGAATCTGTGAAAGCGCCTTAATGGTTATTACTATGACTGTTATTGCTTTTTTGAACGAGTTCAGAGTGTGTTCGGAACAAGTTTACGTACAGTCCCAATATAAGTTTGGCATATATAAAGTTATTGATAATATAACATAGAACAATTAGTTTTGCGTATTCCGTCAGTTAATCATTCACAATGCTGCGAATGTATAAATGAACGGCTACTAGTATTATTTTACGTATCATCAAAACGTACTATAAGCGCTGCGAGTATTTTTCGAAAAAAATGTATCACGATTTTTTTCAGGAGTCAATAAATTGTAAAGTCCATTATTATTTTAAAAGTTTTCTCGAATTCGAATTATACTTGCAGATCAATGGTCATACTTCCAAAATTAGTTGAAACATTTCAAAGAGAAAAATAGATTAATATTTGAGCCGGATGATGGAAGGGCCATGCTTAAATTCAAATATTAATCTATTTCTGCGACATTGACTGTTATGGAACTAACCGAAATAATGTATGCCTGCAGTGCTTTTATTATCTCAATATTATTTACAATTTGGTATTGCATACCTGAAACTGCAATTGCCTGTATGATTTACCAACGTATAGATCAAATTTCTGTAATAATTTTATATTCATTTTGGTTATGTGATTGTTCATTTTTATTCTGTTTTTTGATTATTTTATTCAATCGCAAATTTTCTATATTACATAAATTACAGACCATGCACTTAATTAATTTGTTAGCAAGTGGAATTCTGGTGAAATTGATTGTTAGGTTTACGATCCATATCTTTAAAACCAGACACGAGAGAAAATACATAACTATAAGGTAACAATAAAAGAATAGTATTTAAAGCAATGTGCATTATCAAGGCAAGTAAAGCTTAGTAGAATTTATCATCTGTTATATTATATCTTTTTCATTGTTACTTTATATTGTGTATCGTTAAGCCAAATATAGAAATTCATAGAGGCACTTAAAAATAAGAAGTGACTATGCATTTGAATATATAAAAAGATATGTAGTTCATATTAGCCGTACCATGACCGATCAAGTGACCGGTTTGAAATTTTTTTTCAATAACTAGGAAAGTCCACTTATATTTATCTTATATATTGGGTTGGCAAGAAAGTAATTTCGGTAAACATAAAGCTATTTGATTGTGCAAACCGAAATTATTTTCTTGCCACCCAAATAGTTTGAATTGATCCATATTTATGTAATATAAAATTTAAGTTTATTTCTACTCAAATAATTAGTCCTCTTGTTAAGCTCATTATTAATAATAGCAAAAATAGTTCGGAGCAAGCATCGTAGCTAACAATTCTAAATATATCCTGCCAGCTGTACTTATTTTCTTTTTATTAAAGAACAATATTAGTTTGATATTTTTTTATTTTTTTAGGTTAAAATGAAAATTCTGTTCTTTTCTCCTTTGAAGGAATTTTATTGTGCTACTTCACATTACCAGAATGGCCTGGGTACGTTATCTAATGTCTTATTGCACAATACTGATCAGATTATGGTTATGTGGCTTCTTCTAAAAAAATTACGTAAAAAAGAAACAGAAGAAGAGAAAATAAGCGACAATAGAGAACGAAGGAACACAAGGATGGAGAATGTAACCATCGTGACGTAATCGAAGATCTACTTTAATTCAGGCCACGAAGTGTATCACCGCGAGGAACTAGTACACAAGCTTATATGAATGCGACAGTACATAATATACCCCATTCAGGATCGACTCAGCTAAATTATGAATGGCGGTCGATACCGCGAGACGCGTGCGGCTTATATGAGAAACTCTTACGAGGGTGGAGGAAGTTTACGTGGAAGTTTAAAAAAAAAAAGAAGAGTAGAAACGTGACTGCTTAACTGCACGAACATCTGATTTAAGTTACTGACAAGACAAGGTCTCGCAAATTGGATAAGTTCTAGCTAATGATTTTTCAAGGTGATTACGTGATCCGCAAGTACGGATCTACAACAAAAAAATGAGGAGTAGAAAAGAAAATTTGAAATATAAAAAAAATTGTAACTGATTGATAAGATCGCAAAATTACGAGGTGTTTCTACTTTGTTCGTTGATCGTTATAAAATTCGTAAAATCGATGATTTCTTTAAATTTATTACGAAACAGCTATTAAATATGGAATTTTGAAGTTTCATGTGTTCATTAAGTAATTTTTATTCCATAAAAAAAAATGTTAATATTAACAAAATTCAGGTGGGGGACGATGGTCGGTGCGTCAGCGATGACTTTGCTTGTTTATGAAAGTCCCTGACCCTAGATAGATGACCTGAAATTAGAAAATCAATGATATTCTTATTTTATATGAAATTGTGCAGTAACTGAACTGAAATCAAGAAGAAAACTCAATTTAATTTAAATAATGAATTATCGATACCAAGTTTGATTCTTGATAAATAATTTTGTCAATTTTTTGTTTACACAAAAATTCGTCAATATTTGTTTATAATTTTTATTCGACTGATAAAGTCGTTTGTCGTGCATGTTCTTATCAAATGTCATGACGATTGCTTAATTAAGATGTGTTGGAGCACTTCCAGAAATTTGGAAAATTTGATTCTACAAAACAGTATTTAATGTATTTCGTACAATATTTCATACGTTTAATACAAAATTCATGTCACTGTTCATCAACTAATCCTAAATTATAAAGGGGATCTTATTCTTTCTTAAAGACTTCTTGCTGTCTAGCAATTTATACTAATTTATGGATACAATGGGGCTGTCCCTGGCGGATCGATTTCACTGATATTTTCAGTATGTTTCGGTACATTATACGTAACCACATAAAAAAGTGACAAATTTTTTGTATTTCAGTAAAATGTCGAGAACAGAGACGAAATACATTAAAAACACACGGTGTACCAGCGAATTTTCCATATCTAAACTTTTACCCTAATTTACCCTAATACTTACCGAAATTCACGAAACCACCACCGTGTAATTTCAGTACAGCTTTGCTATACCAAAACCATCAGTAGCAAATTCTTAGCCGAAACATATCCGCTGTGACTTATACTATCTCGCATTGCGTCACTCACAGTTCCCTAATGTAATTGAATAAATTTTCAAAAATTCTTCGAGTCATATATTCCAGGCACTAAAATCCCTGAATCTATGTAAAAAAAAAATCAATTTTCTTTACCCGACAAAAACAAGCATAAGAGTGACGGCTACATAACTTTTTTGCTAAAATTGTTTTCATTTCTTATTTTATTATACTTGCAGCTCTAGCCGGGGATCGATCGCAAGCGAGTCTCGAAGGTCAAGACTGGCCGTCGCATAAGTAGCTAGCACGAAGATCGTGAGAAAGATCGAGCTTGCAGTAGGCGTGAGGACGAGTGGCTAAGCTTGCAGCTGGAAGCACAGTAAAAACGTAGAGGAAGCCGTCGTGAGGTGGCTAAACAGAGAAAGAGGTGAAGGGTCAAGTCACCTAAGGGCGAGCAGGGTGATGCAGCGCGAATGGTCTTCGGCATGGAGGGGTACTCGCTGGAGGCTCTCATGCAGGCGGGCCTCATCTGTGTGGTCGGTGTCGCCATCATCATCTCGAATCTTCTCATCATCGCCACCTACCTCAACTTCCGCGGTAACTAATTAATTCGATGACGATAAAACTATACGTCAATTTTTTTTATTTAAAATACCCAAAAGCCATTAACCCTTTGACTGCGGTGCACTCTCGGAGAAATCCATCAATCCGTTTACGTCATTCGTATATATTGATATATAAGCGAAGACGTATATTCGCGCCTTTCGTATATATTGATAGACTCGTGAAAGCGTATACATATACATACAAATGCATGCCTTTAGCAGTTAAAGGGTTAAACGCGATAATTTTTTATTTATAGGTCCCTCCGAGGTGATAAACTACTACTTATTATCATTGGCATCGGCAGACCTTCTTTGCGGTGTGCTAGTGGTCCCGCTTTCAGTACAGTCGGCCCTGATACGAGAATGGGCATCCACCCCTGCCGTATGTCGTCTTGTCGGCTACCTTGAAGTCACCCTGTGGGCCGTTTCCGTCTACACTTTTATGTGGATATCCGTCGATCGGTATCTTGCTATCAGGTAAATATTCCACGTAGCCATAGTTTACTTTATAAAATATCCACGTTGTAGATTAAAATTAAATAATGTTTTCTGTCCTTAAATGTTATAAGAAAGCCATTGCGATACGAGACCGTGCAGACGAAGACTCGCTGTCAGTGCTGGATGGCCTTCACGTGGATCAGCGTGGCAATGATGTGCTGTCCGCCCCTGCTTGGCCTCGACAAAGCGAATTTCGACAACGAGGCGTTCATTTGCATGCTGGACTGGGGCAACATGGCCGCCTATACAGTAACTCTCTCGATCCTCGTTCTGGGCCCCTCGGTCATCACCATCGTCTATACTTACTTCTACATATTCTCAATGATGAGGAGATTGAGATCCGGCGTGCCGATTCATGATAAGGAATACGCAACCGCCCTATCGGAGAACCTGAGTAACCCAAGTCACATCGTATCCTTCGTTCTGGTGATGGTCTTCTGGGTATCCTGGGCACCGTACGCAGGACTCAAGATTTACGCCGTGGTTAATGGACCGCCCCAGGTACTGAGCATCTTGAAAAATTAAGGAATTATCTTAAAATTTCAGCGTATCACACAATTAAAATCATCTCATGGAATTATCTCTTTTTATTTTTTTTTCACCAGGTACCATTTTTACAATTCGCTGTCGTATGGTTCGGCGTGACGAATAGCTTCTGGAAGGCTGTCGTCCTGGGAACGTTAAGTCCCCAATTCCGCCTCGCGGTCCGAGTTCTTTGTATGACCCTGGGCTGTCGGCACAGACGACTTCCGCCGGAACTACTTGGCTTGGACGACGATGATTAGCGTTATCTTCTGAACAGCGAGGACGGAGGTTGTTGAGAGAAACGATGAGACATGGGGAGGGGAAAGGAAGAGAATTAATAAATATACGATAGAGGAAAACAAAATGCAAAACCGCGTGCGACCATTCTACTCACGCCGCATTCCTAGAGCATCGCTTTACCTGTATCGGTCCGAACCTCCTACGTGAACTACACCAGTTTGAACTCTTCCGATCGCGTTGAATCCTTCGATGAAAAGAAAACTGAAAACTAGCCTCGGTCAGAACGTTTAATAACACGCACCGAGCCGAGGCAATAATTTCGCAGCTTTGCGAACGTCTTCTGACGATTCTTGGGTCAAATGCATTTTGGGCGACTTGCTTGGACGCTTTACAACAATACGTGCATTTGTACGTGCTTCCGTTGTAAAGCCTTGTACTTAACGAATAAAAAGAGGGTAGTGATAGGAAATAGTGAGGAAAGTGAAGGAGAACAAGAGTAGAGATTGAGGATAGTGCGTTTACTTATGGTTAAATAAATTTATAAATATATAATAAAATTGTGCAGTAGCAGAGGAGCTGTGATTAGAAATACGCTTTTTTGCTACTCGATAAAAAAAATACCTAGAATGAAGAAACAAAGATTTTTCATGATTACGGAAACGTTGCTGGAAATGTACATGCATTTGACCGGGACACAGAGGTTGTGTCTGTCAGAACGACTGGTATCTATTCGTCACGAGTTTTATTCTACGACTCTAGAACCGTTCCGATTTGACTGTATGTTCACATTGTCTACATATTCTCGCTTCGCTCAACCGTAGAATCTGTTGCATAGTGTAAAAATTTCGTAACAATAGAGGGAGGAAAAAATTGTGAGGAAAAAAATATTGAATATAGTAAATTACTAAGCGTTGCCTATCTATGTTAAGATCACGCTCAATAAATGTTGTAGCGAGCTAAAGAGTTAATTACTATTGTGAAAATAAGAGTAAAGGAACAAAATATATATGATGATGAACTAGTCAATTACAGAGATGCCTCTATGAATGTGACGTGCTATGATGAATTGAGCGTAATTAAGATCGTAGAACGCTTTAAAAAATGAATCGGGTGCCGATAGCGCGAATTTTATGCTTTTATAACGCGCTTCCCCCTCTCTTCAATGCACGAAGGGTTCTCCCAAAAAAAAAAAACCTCCAATACATACGGCTAAGGCATGAGCAGTATCCAGTCGTTTCCGGTAGAAAATGCAATAATGTTAAACGGGAACGTATTTCGTACTAACTCGCTGTCTAACCGATTCCACCGAACTTTCGGTTTACGGGACTCTGGTACTTTGTCTTTCTGGCTTCCCGTTAGATGAAAATTGCAAAATTTATTTTTTTGAATAAAAAAACTCGTGACTCCTGGAGCGTCCGAAGGACGCGTATGCACTATGGATACGAAAATAAAGAATTATCGTGAAATGGCATTATGATCTCTTCATGTTATTATATATATAATTATCTAGATTACCATAGAACTAATCGTATGGCCGTCAGAAATTTTCGGAGGGAGATTATTGAAAAAATTAATAAATTTTACAAATATTCAAATCAAACGTCTAATAATACCACGAGTCCCGTGGGTCGTGAGATTTAATCTTAAATTCTCTACATGTCGTACATTCATTATTTAATGCAATAAACGCGTAGTGCAATCAGCTGCAGTCGAAGGACTTAGCTAACATTTTCGATTCGATTCGATTACTTCACTGTTGTATCCCAAATTTGATATTGGGAATTTTCGGACAGTAGTCGCACCCTTGCGTAAACAAATTTTTCGATCCTCTCCACGTCAAAGAAAGTCATAGAGAGAGAGAGCGTAGTTTCTCGATTACATAATAAATAACAAAATTTTGTGCTGCTATATTTGCTGCTATCCTTATCACTTTCTCTTGCTTTTTCCTCTTTATTAAGTTCGTATCTATTTCTGATTGCCCTTGTTGCGCTTGTAATCTTTATCACATTGTTACCGCTCACTTTCCCTTTCCTTTTATCGATACCTGCTCTACTGTATATTATTTTAAAATTATTCACAATTTTCGAAACTCAATAATTAACCGCACTGTTTTGGGGAATTTTTCTTCGTTCTATCCCAATTTTTTTTTCTTTGCCTATCTGAAACTGTCACCTGACTTTCATTGATCCCGGAAAGAATTTCACAAAGCTCCTCGTCTCTTCACGTACATCTTACGACGTCCTTCAAATGTGAATTACGCGTCCTCGAAGTAGAAGAATACGTGGCTGCAAGAATTTGCATAATAAATGTGCATGAAACTACGGTCGCACGAAGTCCACACGAGATTCTTCTCAAAGTTGTTCGAGATAAATAATTGACATAAGATTATACAAATCCTCGTAGCCGAGTATTGTCAAACTTGATAAAATACAATTAAAAATTGGCAATAACAATATGTGCCAACCTATCCCAACAATGTACCTAACACAAGATTGCAAAATTTAAGATACAAATCACAAATTTCGTATCAATCTAAACCATCAATACCTCTGACCTCTGTTTACGAGTATTGATATAACAAATGTCATTAAAGATTCAAATAACGAATCGCACAGAGAATTTGTCATCGAACACGCAAGTCTTCATGATTTAATAACCAGTCGAGTAATACAAGAATCAGTTACCACAGATGGTATTCGCCAATGAAACTGACTCAATGTGAAATTCAAGCTCCGAATCATGAAGCCTCTCAATATGAATCCCCGTTAGACATAAATAACCCACTATATAAAGGGTGATACAAAATCTTTCGTTACTTGGCAAATCAAGATTGTCAATGATCGAAAACTTTCGAGACACCTTCTAGTTCAATCTTCCCCGAAATTAATCAGTATTATAAAATAACATTACACCTGATAATTCTAATAGACTAATATCATTCTAATAAGGGTAGGACGCGATAATTCCAATCAATTTTGTCGGAGACGGTGAGAGAACGGAAAGAGAGAGAGAGAGAGAGAGAGAGAGAGAGAGAAAGTGTCATGTATGTCTGTATGGGAGAGTGTGCCAATATATAGGATGGAATGTTTGGGGTGCGACATCGCTAGTCTCGGTACATGCATACGAAAGGAAAAGAAGTTACGGTCCCCTGGCAGTTTCCTGGGCGGCCTCCATTATTAACTATTAATTACACTTTTGTACCTAGTTGCTAGTTTTGTACTAGTTTTGTAACGTACCTCACCATGGACGTGCTGTTATTACATATTTTAATGGTTGTTAAACGTTGATTGATAAATTACATTGTACGTGTTCACGTTGTAGAATTCCAATCGGTCGATCGGATCGATGGGATTGATTGATCCAAAGAAAAAAAGAAGAAGAAAAATGAAATAACGACAAAAAAGTATACTCGGTGTGGTAACTGTACGAATAGCTCGTTTCCATATTAATTCCCCTTTGACTCGTCGAATAATACATTTTCAATTTCGCCCACGATTTTACAATCAAGTTTCGTAATGGAAAATGTACCCTTTATTTATTTTCTTTTTTTAACATTCCTTTAACTCGTATATCTCAACGTTAAATTTGATAGCTGTATTAATATTTGCACATTCGTGACCTGTAACAGCAACGACAAGAACAAAGTACGAAAGAAAAAAATTCGTGACAGTATATGAATTTTTCCCAATGAATTTCAATTCAATAAAATATATACTAAACGATTCAAATGAAACCCTTAATTCAATATATAATATTATTTATAAGTATCGATGGCCTACATGTTCGAATCAAGATACCACACTTGGTATAAGCTTTGTTACGTTCCCCGGTATCACTGAGTTTCGCAACTGCTTCGGAAAATTTATAAAAATATCATCCGCTGTGGAAAATTAGTTTCCGAATTATCCTTTAGATCTGACGTTTTTCTACATTTTTTTCTTTTTTTTCACAGAAATCAACTTCATGGCAACAAAAAATTTTTGAAATCAAAGACAAAAGATATATAAAAATATGACTATGAAAAACCATATGAACGCAAAGCCCGAAGCAATCGCGAAATCCTGTGAAACGGAGAACGGGGTGAGACTAAATGATACAGTACGATGTTATAATGGTAACGAAATGAGTTTTCGATAGCGACGGTACAACATTATAAATTATCGTCCTAGGCTTTAGAGTAGAATATTATTCGAATAATAAATACAGTGATATCGTAGATACAGCAATTTCACTCTATATCGAAATGGAATTAAATTTTCTTTGTACAAACCTGCCCACACCCTTCCTCATTTTCCATCATTTATTTTTCTAGAAATTCAATGGCTTTCTGGGAAGATTCAAAAGGGAGAGGGTAAACTATGTACAAGGGTTCTTGTAATACAATAAGGCCGCA
>JAYRCB010000440.1:196857-222501 GCA_036026315.1 Trachelus stipa | reverse complement strand
TATATATATATATATATATATATATATATGTATATCTATGTAGGCCATCCCAAACAACTTTTACCTCTTGGAAGTCTACTAAAAGCATGCTTGTGTCTATATCGTTTATTACTCACATACATATCACATAAACCCACCCTTACTCGAGAACTTTCGACCCATCACAGGGTGGTACCACTAGCCAACCTCCAAGTCAGTCGATATCCGTACCAAGTTCTACTACCATCTATACTACCCCCACTACCCAATTACCAAGGGCACCGCCGCCATTATTCTTCAAGACTATTGAATAGCGCACAAAGAATCTTTACGAATTTTCATCGCAGCGATTAACTACCCCCAAGCTAGGTTGCAGTGTCTTGAGAATAAAAATTATTACCTGTATAAAAAAGATTTTATCAAACGCAGATCCAGCCAAGGTCTATCCATAAAAATCTCTCTGAATCTGTACTTCAGAGAGATACGACTTATCCATACTGTCAATAGATGTTTTTAGGTTAGTTTAAAGAGGAAGGCACATGTTTGAATTCTATACAGATTTCTCAGAGGCTCTGTAGGGATCTGTATAGACTTTGAATTTATATTTTTATTTTTAAATTAACTTTAAAACGTTTATTGACAGTACGAAATTAGTTGCATTTCTCCGAAGGACAATTTCAGTGAAATTTTCATGGATGGACTTTGGGTAGATTTATTGATTGATAAAATTTTACTTAGATGGGTATGGAATTTAGTTTTGCTGTGCTCGAATGTATCTTGTGGTAGAGCATATTTTTCTTATTAGATTTTTGAGCATGCTGACGGATTATAAATTACTGGATAAAATGGTTGTTGGGGAAAAAAATCAATAAATTCTATAACTAAGCATCGATGGAGTTCGTGACGAAACTTCTTGCCAGATTGGCTGACTGGAACTTATTTCGAACTATTAGCATTCGGCTAAATTATGTAAAGCTCAGAGAGAGAGACAGAGAGAGAGGAAGTGCAAGAGAGACTGGAAGGACTGACGTAGTTAATATTGCATTACAGTGCGGGCAGTATACGCGAACGTAGGTCTGCTGTTTAGAGTCGTCGTAGAAAAGAAGTAAAACAGTCATTTGTCGTGTATTATTTTTTTGTCGTTTTTCAAAATAATTCTCAACCAACCACGACAAGCCCATTGGCGATGGCGGAGGCAGAGGACGAAGCTAGAGTAAGCTGCTATATACTTAAGGCGATAGTCGCCTAGTAACGCATTAAAAATAACTACTAAAACAAAAAAGTAAACTTTTTTTGGGTTTAAAAAATTACTGGTATTTCATTCAAACTTTTCGTAAATTTCGTGGATCACCTTCTAAGGTTAGACAGGCATTATTCATTATCCTATGGGGTGCCTGTAGACACTTTCAAATATTCTTTCTATTGTATAATCACTAAAATGACATTTATATAAATTAATTTTCAATGTTAGAAGCATTAAAAATATTGCAAGACTTTGTCTGCAGATTAAAAATTTTGTTCAGGAACGTACATTGACCTGCTTTTGGGGGGAGGAATTGCCCCATCAAACCGTCTAGTGTTATAGAATTTTTAGTAAAATTTCTAATCATTTTTAGCAACAGATTCTCCACTTAGATAGTCGCAATTTTATGGGACGTATTAGAGGAGCGGTCGTGATGCACGTGATTCAGCTATTCCAGGTGGGCTGAAAAAAATCAAATTGATTATTTATCTATATATCATTTCGGATGAACCAGGAACTTTAGCGATTCATGGCATAATATTTTTAATAAAAAAATGAATACGATTTTATAGACAAAAACAACACTTTTTTCAACACGAATAAAAATACATGACAAGTTTGACCGAAATGCCACTAATTATTTTATTTTTATCCCAAAAGCGTGCAATTTTAAAAGCGCTACACGCGACTACCTTCTTAATAAGATATTTCTAAACTGGTTAAAGATACTTTAATGTATAGTCGAACGTTTTATATTAGTAGTTATAATGCATATTTCTTATATTTTTTGAGGCGGGATACTTCGGGGACGATTTCATTTACGATGTTGCTACGTTGAAGACAGTGGCTGTTTCAGGGACCGCCCTCAAAGAATTTTCAGTGTAATGACAGTTTTGAGGACCATAAAGCGGACTGTCTCATCAAATTTATTTATATTTTTTTCAATGCTAGTCATCCAGTATTTGTGATGGGCTTAAAAATGTTTCATTAGGTTAGACTAGGTCAGGACTCCAATGCTGTAATGTCCCAAGGTAGTAGTTAAAAAAAAAACATTAGCTAACGCCCCCTAATTTTCGTGTCCCCAAAGTATCTCTTTGGCAAACGTGTATATGTATATATATATATATGTGTATATACAGGGTGAGGCGAAATACATGGTACAACCGGGAAGGAGCTGATTTCTCATGAAAAAGTAAATCGAATTTGCAAAGTAAATTTTTCTCTACGAGGCTTAATTTCTAAGAAAATCGACAATAAAAATCAATCGGGTACGCGTGCAATTGATTAACACTGGACTTGAAGAATTTTGTTAGAGAAATTATTTTCTTTCATATTTCTATACAATTTCAGGTCAACCAGGCATTTGAAAAATTGTAGGTTCAGGTCACCCTAGATATTTCTCGTGACTCTCGGATTCGAGCACAACTTGTAATCAACAATAGATTCGACATTCTCAACAAGACTTAAATTAAAAAATTAATTGTTTCCAAAATTGTAATATCGGTTCAATTATTTAAAATTATCTTATGTCATGATATTCTATACACATACGAATGTAAAACAGTGATCTGTAACGAGCTCCGTAAGTCGAGCTTCAGTAAAGTCACGCGTGTACCCGACTATTTTTTAAAGTCGATTTCCATAAAAATGAAGATCCTTAAAAAAATTTATTTCTGTAATTTCAATTTACTTTACCACGAGGAATCACTTACTTTTCGATCTCACCACGATTTTCGTCCCACCCTCTATAATACGTAATACAACTATCTTATGAAGAATTTTACTAAGAATGTTCTTCGTCATCATTAAAATGACAATGTCCGGATTAAATATATGAGTTTGTTTAAACAATATCAGAAAATATACGATATTTCTAGATATCACGAACTTGCATGCGACACGCGCCGCTGCAAGTCGTATTCACCGACTGATATATCCACGAGCTGATCTAATTCCGATAGCGAATAGTATACCTAATGTCAGTGAAAGCAGCAATAAATCACGTATTATAATGGAACACGTGTAACGCAAAGATATCGCATAATCACATACTGAATATTTCTATAAGGAATTACCGTAAGCACATTTATTCCCGACAATTGCGCAAGGCTTAAATTAAATCATGAGCAGCGTGTTCCTTATAGTATAATATTATGTAATATAGCTATAGTGTAATCATCGATAAGAAATTAAATCACTCATAACCTACATATTAGTTCTAGATAAAAAAAAATATTTTTATTTACAATTTCTTTTATATTTCTTAAAATAAATTTTATATCCAGCAATACATCCTCTACAGATTCTCTTTATAGATAAGCCAGGATGCGTGATAAGGGTCTGCGTATCAACAGATAAAAGGCGGTACCAGACACGGCACGAAAGCCAAATCTTCCCCTAAAACACTTTAGTATAGTCTAACAGTTTAGTATAAACTGTAGCACTTTATGCTATGCCTGTATCACCCTATGGAACCCTTTATAGAAATTTCTTACGCCCCTGAGCCACCCCTGTCCCACACGCGTCTAGCACTCCCACCATGCAAATGCCTCTCGCCGATAGTGCGAGCCTAGGAACACCTCCGCGTCCTGAACAGTTTCGTTTTGACGGGCACGTCGAGGAGATGCCGTCATGTTTGTTCAGGGTCCGCGGATGGTCCAGGACAGTTCCGATAATTCGGATGGATCAAGCGACGAAGAAGGTTCCGGTGATGTTCTACAGGTCTCTGACTCATTAAAAGCATCGTTATCAGCAGATACAATTGATAATTTTTAATAACTGAGAAATGACTATTTCTGAAAATTTCATACTGGATGTTGTGGATGGTCAGGATTTTTGGAATTGGATGCTGGTGTTGCAGAAGAGACGGGAGGAATGCGAGAGGAAAGCCAGACGTGGGGAGATGGACCCCAGGCTGGAGTTTGTCTTCCAGATCCTGATGGATGCTACTTCGCTCCCAAGACACAAGGTCATGGACCATGCATTTGATGGAGATATGCTTGATGAGATAAATCAATTATTTCTGCCGCACGTGAGATCTACTCTTATATGGTTTTACCAGGAAATAGAAGAATCGGAAGCTGTACGGTCTATCGATATGGTACTCACGAGTGTTGTTGGTTATTGAATATTTTATACCAAAAATGGATTTCGTAATTGAATACTTGTTGATAAAGGGACAGGTCAAGGGTTCACGCGTAGGGCCTAATTCGTCGATTACAAAAGCGAAGGAACCCAGAGAACCCAAAGAACCCAGAGAACCGACGAAGAAGAAATTATTTTTAACTGACGGCTGGCAGGTTCCGTGCACAGGAATCTGCATATATATATTTCGGTAAGTAAAATACGTGAATTTTTCCAAAATTTTTCATACGCGCAGTTTTAAGTGTATGTACATTTTATAAGAATAATTTTCAAAAAATATCTGCATTACGAAATCAAATATACGATCTTTCAAAAAAAATTTTACAAAGACAGTAATGATTCACGTCAATGCTACAGTATTAACATCACGAAGCAATTACCGGAAGAAGGATTTCATAGAGATCTCTACACCGGGGTCATTGATACGAATAAGGTCAGCATGATAGCCTCGATCCAGCGAATAGTAGATCGTGTCTTCATGGATGCCCTGGCCCATCCTAGCCCCGAAGAGGAAGCTGATTGCCCAATGATTAAGAGTCTCTTATTACCTGGACTCAGATCTTTCTGCAGTGCCTTAAAAGGTCATTTCATAAAAAAATTTTACAATGTTTTACAAAAATTCTTTCCCGATAGCAAAACATGTTCGATGGACATCCAAGGGACATGCATGGGATGTCTGCTTCGATAATTTTTGCTAAAACGCTCAATCACCTGTCTACAGTCTGTGAAGAAGTAGCCGACGAAGGGAGTATTTTTGACGATGGCGAATCAATGATGGCCGACATCCACAACTTTGAAGAAGCCAAGACGCTCATAGCTAAGGATGGCGTCGTGCTGAGAATCGAAGAAAGATTCAAATCGTGGATCAAAAAGCTCAAGGACTTTATGCTGGAAAGCAAGCAGGTTAGACGTGAGAATGACAATTCTGGACCACAGCAGGAATTAGAATATTGGAAGCGAAGGGGTGCGCAGTTCAGTCAACTTGTAGCAAAATTACAGGTTCTATTTTTCTTAATAATTATGCAAATAAGTCATTCTTTAATATCTAGCTGTTATATCAAATAAAGATTACGAAGATAATGTCCAATAATAATATCGTTACGGCAGGATCACGAAGTAAGGATGTCCTTGTTATGTCTTCAAGTGTCCCGGTCAAAATTAATAAAAGAATGGACGGATGCTGAGGACGAGGTCACATACTGCTACAATGAGGCCAAAGATAATGCAAAATTTATTCAAGCAATGGAGAAATGTTGTCACTGCTTGTATCTCGATGATCCAGTAATTTGATTTTTCCAAAAAAAAAAGTAGAAGTAAAAATACTTAATAATAAATAGATTTGTACGAAATTCTCAAAATTATTATTTGCAGGTCAAAATGAGAGATTCATTGGTATCGCTTTTGCAGACTGTTCGTCTGATATACAGTGTGTCGCGATATTACAATACTTCCGAAAGAACAAGTTCGCTAATGGTTAAGATCACCAATCAAATGATCGCTGCCTGTAGGGATTACGTCACAAAACGTGGCCGTGAAAGCGTTTGGAATCAAGATAGAACTGCAGTAAGATTAAAATTAAAGCACTGTTTACGACTCAATAAGTAAGATAAAAGTTTTTCATTTAATTAGTAAAAATCCAATCGTAACTAGAACAACAATATATTTACGTTTTCTTATTTTTTTAAGGGCTTATAGAGAGACGTACAGACTTGTACGTTGCTCACCAGCCGTTTCTGAACAGGAATTTTCATTTTCGGAAACTCACGTGTTCGGTAGATTTGATTTGTTTTGTTCGCGTATTCGACAAATTTTAACAATGTTCGACCTCATTGAGAATTATCAAAAACTATTCGAGAGAAGAATGGAAGGATTACTTCTTGGCGAAGGTAAATAAACATTTGATATAAATATTAAAAAAAAATTTTTTTTCATAAATATCACCTAATCTTTATAGCATTGGACGACGCTATGAAGACATTTGAGGAAGCAAAACGAATGGCTACAAATAAATCATACGACTATTTGGATCCAAGAAATGCCGAATTCGACAGAGATTATGAGACTTTTATGTCGAAGACCGATGCTCTCAAGCAGAGCATAGGTAGCATAATAGAAAAAAATTATGCAGACGTCTGGGAGACGCCGCAAGGCATCAGATTCTTAACAAGATTCGAAAAGGTCATTTTCTTCAAAATCCAAAATTTGTTCGGCATAAAAAATCGTTGTTCTCAATTCGATTTATTGATCCATATAGGTGAGCGAAAAAATTCCTCTCACTAAACTCGACGAGAAATACAACATGGTTGTGCGCTATTGCGATAAAGAAATTGAAAGAACATTAAAGTTATTCAAGAAACAAAAAGATGATCCGTCCTTGCCGAGGCACATGCCACCCATAGCTGGTAGACTCACCTGGGCCAAATCTTTGAAGTAATTAACGACACCGATCGATCCAGAAAACAAAATTTGGCCTGCTAATCGCATATAAATTTCTTCCTCTGATTTTTCGTGTTTAGGGTACATTTAGATGAGTTAGCCTCATCTGTATCTAGCCATCCTGTTCTCAGAACTTTGCCACTGACTGCTGATTTGGTAAGAAGATATAACAACGCTGTAGCCATATTGCTTCAATATCAAACTGACGTATCCGATGTTTGGAATCATCAAAATTCTTGGGTTATTGAAGACTGCCTTCGAAGGTTCTATTTATATGGAATATGAAAAAAATTTGATTAATTTTGTCGTCATTTAATATTTTAATTAATTTTGTCTTCAGACCTTTATTGGCCGTGGACGAAGGAACAGGCAAGATCAAGGTCAACCTGGAATCTCGCATTACACTCCTTTTGAGGGAGGCTGATTGCCTTGCGAAACTTCAACTGGAAATACCTATCGTTGCTTTGACTATCCTGTCAAAGAGGGACCACTTCACTCTGGTCACAGACTCGTTACAATTGGTCATTGAAGAATTTGTTGCCACTGCGAGGAAAGTGAAGCTCGAAGTGCGTCCACTTCTTTTGCCACATCTCGTACGAGTAGCTTCGCTCTTGGGACCGGCACTCGTTAGTTTGACCTGGACAAAACCGGGATGGAAAGATTTCTGTCAAAATACACGAGATGAGATAAAAATTTTTGACATATTGATAGGAAGAGTTCACGATGTATATGCAAATAGGTACGATTAGAAATGATAAATGAAAAAAGTGTATACAACGGTAATGAGTAATTAATGACTTGGACGATTCTGATAGAATTCTTCAAGTTCTCTCCAGCATGCAGAAAGTCAGTCTTCACGCTTTGCCTGAATATCAACCATGGAGCGTTGAAGAGTTCATAGAAAAAACTGAAGAAACATGTAGACTCGCAGCTGTCGATTTACATAGGAAAAGCTTAATGATTGAAGAGGCTGTTGAAGAAGTTCTTGAGCTGGTGAAGAATGCGGCGGCGAGCTTCAAAGGGACAAGCGAAAGTGATCGATTCGATTTTCTCAATAACGAAGGTAGTGACGCTTATCGCTGCAAAAGAAGTATTATATTTATAAATCGTTCTGATTTAGGTTCGGATGGTCAAGACAATGCTGAAGAAGCCACCCAACAACAGCAGCAAGACTGGTCTGTTGTCTGGGCTTGTTTTGATAACCCACATCAACTTCTAACAACTCCTGGTGGTGGCTTATCAAAAGGCATGCAAGAAATGGTACGTAACGCTGTATCGGAGATGAGAAGGTACTATTCTCGAAAGGTCGTAGACGTGCTGATAAAGGTTACAAGAAGTTCATTGGATGCTTTGAGAAAAAGATTCGTTCGCGAAGTGGGTAGCGGTAAGAGGAGCAAATAAATACTGTTGAAAAATATAAATAACAAAACTGACTTTATTCCAAAAAAATTTTATTCATTCATTTACAGAAGTACCGCCAAATCCGGTATTCCTGCTCCACGCAATTTTGATGATACCAGCTGTGACAGTCAGGCCGAGCTTGGAGGATGTCCAGGAGGCGCTGACGACGGCAGGTAAAAAAATCGCTGCAGTAGCCAAGGGCGTAGCGCAATGGGATGCTGGAAGCGACAAAGTACCAGATAAGGTAATCTTGCCACTTTCCACCGAACTCTAATTTTTTAAATATTTTATCGAACTTACCCCATGTTGGTTATTTCCTGTTCGAAGATACCCATCTCTACGTATCGCGTTGGAAACTCTTTTTTTAATATTCACTTTGTAATTTGGACCAGGATTTAACGTGAATTTTCGATGGATAATAATTTTATAAAATTGCATGATTATATTGCACAACCCATGGAACTTCGATAAATGAAATCTCTAAGATGCATTGACTCTCAAGAATTAATCGTCTGCTGTCATTTATTTTTCTCTGAATCTTCTTGCTTCTCTGTAACTGCAATGTCTGCGTTTTCTCTGCACCCCACTGCATGCACAGCTTGTCTTGGCACTTCCTGCTTGTCGCCAGGACGTTCCTTTTGCGCTCATAACGTAGCGTCCTGGACCTAAAAAAAATCTCATAGACACGATGCGAACCCAGGTCGTCACTGAACGGCAGAACGTCGATTTCAACGACCCCAAGATCAGGAGAAAGAGACTCTACAGGATCATCTCGGAGGACAAACCGGCATTTCCTGTTCAGCAGAGAAACTTTCACAGTTTGGTCATGGAGAACAAGGAGGTCATCAAGATGCTGTCGATGCTGAGCACCTGTACGCAGGAGCTGCGCCAGGTGGGCCGATATTGCATAAGTACATAACATAACCAGATATTAGAAGCGTATAAAATATGATATAAATTAATTTTGAAATTCCTCGAGCAGGATTTGACAAATTTTTTGGATCGATGGAAACCGTACAAATTCCTTTGGAAGAATGAACGAAGTGTCAGGGAACTTTTGCAAATTTCACTCCCCGAATTCGAAACAATATTACGAAAACATGGCGAATTAGAAGATAGACTATCAACCGACCCGGACATGATGTATTTTGGAACGTCAATTGTCGTGTCCACTGAAAAGCTCAAATATGGTCTTTATACGGAGATCAAAGGCAAATAAAAAAAAAATTTTTAACAGTAAGAGTCTATCGACTCAATTTAAAATAACGTAAATTATAATTTTCTCAGGATCTACACGCAAAATAGGCCAAGCCATGAAGAAGAAGTACCGTAGAGAAATGGAGTACGTCTACGCAGTGATGAACGAAATGGACCGGAAATTGGATAGACAGATACGTGACCTGGATGACGTGCGTTTGATAATGGAGACCCTGAAGAAAATCCGCGAGCAAGAAGTCGACATGGAGCTCCGTATAGACCCAATAGAAGAAGCCTTCAACATCGTCACCAGATACGAAGTCCCAGTCGACCGCGAGTGTTTGGAGCAAGTTGACAACCTCAGATACACGTGGCAACAGCTTCAGGGTCGTGCCTTGGACAGCCACGTCCTCCTGTTGACTTTACAGCCTCAATTCGAGGAGGAGCTAAGAAACAACCTAGAAAAATTCCGAATCGACAACGAAGCCTACTGCGAGGAGTACAGATGTTCTGGACCAATGCAACCTGGTCTGACACCCAGAGAAGCATCCGATAGGCAGATACTGTTTCAGAACAGATTCGACGGCATGTGGCGAAAGCTACAGACTTATCAGAGCGGCGAAGAACTTTTTGGTCTTCCAACAACAGACTACCCCGAGCTGTCGCAGATAAGAAAAGAGTTGAACCTTCTGCAGAAGCTGTACAAGTTGTATAACGATGTTATCGATAGAGTCAGTAGTTACTACGATATACCATGGGGCGAGGTAAACTTTATGAAATATTGTTATCACGTATGGATATCCTTTTTAATTTTTTTTTTAATATAAAAAAATATTTTTAATCCCACGAGGTTAACATAGAAGACATAAATAACGAGCTTATGGAATTTCAAAATCGCTGTCGTAAACTGCCCAAAGGCCTCAAGGAATGGCCGGCGTTTTTCGCACTTAAGAAAACAATAGACGACTTTAACGACATGTGCCCCCTTCTGGAATTAATGGCGAACAAGGCAATGAAGCCGCGTCACTGGCAGAGAATAGTCGAGGTCACGGGTCATACGTTTGACCTCGAGAGCGAGGGGTTCTGTCTAAAAAACATCTTGGAGGCGCCGCTTCTTAAATACAAGGAGGACATAGAGGACATCTGTATATCGGCAATGAAGGAGAGGGATATCGAGGCCAAGTTGAGGCAGGTCGTGAACGAATGGTCCGCTCACGAGTTGACCTTCATGACCTTCAATAATAGAGGTGAACTCTTGCTACGGGGTGACACCACTGCGGAAACTATCGGGCAACTCGAGGACAGTCTAATGGTTCTTGGATCCCTTATGTCCAATCGCTATAATGCACCTTTCAGGAAGCAGATACAACAGTGGGTCACTGACCTCTCCAATACCAATGAAATACTTGAGAGATGGCTTCTCGTTCAGAACATGTGGGTCTATCTCGAGGCTGTCTTCGTGGGCGGTGACATTGCCAAACAGTTACCCAAAGAGGCCAAAAGATTCAGTAAAATTGATAAGAGCTGGCAGAAAATTATGCAACGTGCACACGAAACTCCTGGTGTCGTGCCGTGCTGTGTGGGTGATGACTTACTTAAACAACTTTTGCCACATCTTCAGGAACAGCTCGAGCTGTGTCAAAAATCATTAAGCGGGTAAATTTTATGAAGTTTAGCGTTAGGTTCTAGGATTCCTTTGGTATGCTTATGCTTATGGGTTAAAAGTTAATAAATTAATTTTTTTTTTCTTTTTACACTTTTACATTTGTTTCTATTCAGGTACTTGGAGAAGAAACGGATGATGTTCCCAAGATTCTTTTTTGTGTCGGATCCAGCACTTCTTGAGATTCTGGGACAGGCATCTGATTCGCATACCATACAGAATCATTTGTTATCTATATTTGATAACACTAGATATGTGAAGTTTCATGATATTGAATATAATAAGATGACTGCAATTGTATCATCGGAGGGAGAAACGATTGCGGTGACAATTAAAAATTTTTTTACCATTATTATCCAAATATTACTTTTCCAAAATTTTTGAAGTTTTCTTATATAATCTTAATAACATATCTAGTTGGAAAGAGCAGTAAGAGCTGAAGGATCGGTAGAGACCTGGCTGATGCAGCTTCTTCAAACGTCTCAACAGTCTATTCATTCAATTATACGGCAATCCAATGGAATGATCAATGATCAGAATTTCAATCTCCTTGGCTATTTGGAGAAAATGCCAGCACAAGTGGGAATACTGGGTATTCAAATGATCTGGACCAGGGATGCTGAACTAGCGTTGGTCCAAGCGAGAGCTGATAAAAAAATAATGGGTGAAACAAACAACCGATTTTTGGAACTGTTGAATACACTAATTGACCAAACTACCAGAGATCTGGCAAAGATCGACAGAACCAAATTCGAAACCTTGATCACGATCCATGTACATCAACGTGACATTTTCGATATTCTGGTAAAATGAACTAACAATAATACGGCTAATAAATTTAATAAGAATATCAATGCTGATTTTTTTTTCAATAACAGTGCCGAATGAACGTCAGATCAGTTAACGATTTCGAGTGGCTAAAGCAATGTCGGTTTTACTTCAAAGAAGATTTAGACAAGACAGCAATATCCATCACTGACGTTCAATTCACTTATCAAAATGAATATCTTGGCTGCACAGAGCGTCTGGTTATCACTCCATTGACTGACAGGTAGAATATCCAGAAAAATTTATTAAAAGACATACATAGCACAACCAGAGAAAATCTCTTCCAAGTAAATCCTTCTTCATAAAAATTTTATAAATGTCTTGCTTCTTTACTACAGGTGCTACATCACTCTAGCTCAAGCACTGGCCATGTCCATGGGTGGGTCACCATGTGGACCAGCCGGAACCGGAAAGACAGAAACCGTAAAAGACATGGGGAAGACACTGGCCAAGTACGTGGTGGTTTTCAACTGTTCCGATCAAATGGACTACAGAGGATTGGGTCGTATTTATAAAGGGCTAGCACAGAGTGGATCCTGGGGATGTTTTGACGAGTTTAACAGGATCGAATTACCAGTCCTTTCTGTAGCAGCGCAGCAGGTCGCGGTTGTCCTGGCTGCAAAGAAGGAAAAGAAGAAACAGTTCGTCTTTACCGACGGTGATCAGATAGATCTGTGCCCAGAGTTGGGTATATTTATAACTATGGTAATCATTTCCGTGCACTTTACTCCACTTCGAAATACGTATCTGAAGCGTGCTGGAGATATGCTTGATAATTATTTATTTCATAGAATCCAGGATATGCGGGCAGGAAGGAACTTCCGGAAAATCTAAAGATACAATTTCGTACCGTCGCTATGATGGTACCAGACAGACAGATCATCATCAGAGTGAAATTGGCTAGTTGTGGATTTTTGGAAAATATCACATTAGCTAGAAAATTCTATACACTTTATAAATTGTGCGAGGAGCAGCTTACTAAACAGGTAGTCGAAAACTTTGTACTCGTTAGTTAGATCCCTTTATACAATTGTACAATATGACGTTTCAGGTTCACTATGATTTTGGACTAAGGAACATTCTCTCGGTTCTCAGAACTCTAGGAGCTGCTAAAAGAGTAAATTCCAAGGATTCAGAGAGTACTATAGTCATGAGAGTACTCAGAGATATGAATCTGTCAAAATTGATAGGTAAATCATTCATTTTCATAATAAAAACGATACTAATGGTCGACTATAAAAATATTCCCTCGGGCGTTCATAAAACTACAATAATAGATGCACAGGATATCTTGCATAGACGATCAGTGCAACGTCTATTAATCTTTTTGTTTAACAATATTAATCAACAACAAATTTAATTTCGATTGAACAGATGAAGATGAGCCATTATTCATATCATTGGTGGCAGATCTCTTTCCTAATCAGGCTCTCGAAAAGACTTCTTATCCTAGTCTAGAAGCAGCGATAGATCAGCAAGTTCAGGAGGCTGGTCTTGTTTATCATCCACCGTGGGTTCTTAAACTAATCCAATTGTACGAAACCCAACGAGTCAGACATGGTATAATGACTTTAGGTCCAACTGGTGCAGGAAAGACTACTTGCATCCAGATACTGATGAGAGCACTGACTCAGTGCGGTGATAGTCACAGGTGAGTGAAGTCAGAGACAAGAGAATAAATGACTCGGTATTGCAAGTATGACGAATGATCATTCCATCCAGAGAAATGCGAATGAATCCAAAGAGCATAACAGCGGCGCAAATGTTTGGACGATTGGACGTAGCAACTAATGACTGGACCGATGGGATATTTTCAGCATTATGGCGCAAGACTTTGAAATTGAAAAAGGGAGAGTACGTCTGGCTCGTGCTGGATGGACCAGTCGATAGTATTTGGATCGAAAACCTTAACTCAGTCCTTGACGACAATAAAACCCTGACCTTAGCTAATGGCGACAGATTGGCTATGGCGCCTACCTGCAAAATTATTTTTGAGCCGCACAATATAGACAATGCCAGTCCCGCCACTGTTTCACGAAATGGGATGGTCTACATGAGCTCTTCCGGTTTGGATTGGAAGCCGGTAGTGACTGCTTGGCTCAAAAGACGCACTAAATTGGAAGAGGAAGTTTTTGAAAAGGCTTTTAACGATTCCTTTGCCTCGACCTACGCCTGGAGTACACAGACGTTACTCCTGACCATTAAGGTTTTACAATGCAACATAGTACGTCAAATGTTATGTCTTTTAGAAGGCTTGGTCCCTCCCGAAGTACCCGTAGAGGTCGATGAAGATGATGATGATATAGAGAAGGACAAACCGCAGCCAATGAGCCCAGATCATCTACAACGGTTATACGTCTTCGCCCTGGTCTGGGGAATTGGTGCTCTTCTAGAGACGGAGGATCGTCTCAAATACGACGAGTACCTGCGAGAGAACTTGAAGAATTTTGATCTTCCTACTTCGGAAAAGTATCCAAATGCGACCGTTTTTGATTTCGTGGTCAATGAAAAGGGAAAGTGGGATACCTGGACCACTATGGTCACTAATTACATTTATCCCGATTACGCCACTCCGGACTATAGCAGCATCCTCATACCTATACCAGATAACGTAAGGATTCAGTATCTAATAGATCTTATAGGACGACAGGACAGGGCTGTCCTGCTGATCGGAGAACAGGGCTCGGCCAAAACAGTGATGATGAAGTCGTACATGAAGAAGGCTAATCCTGAGACCACTCTGGGTAGATCCTTCAACTTCAGCTCAGCAACAACGTCATATCAATTTCAAAAGACCATCGAAAGCTACATCGAGAAACGTATGGGTAGCACGTTCGGTCCGCCAGGTGGCAAAAAGATGCTGGTTTTCATAGATGACATTAATCTACCCCAGATAAACGAATGGGGAGATCAGGTCACTAATGAGATTGTAAGACAGACGATGGATATGAAAGGATTCTACTCCCTGGAGAAACCTGGTGACTTCACGACAATCGTGGACGTCACGTTTCTCGGCGCCATGTGCCAGCCGGGTGGTGGAAGAAATGACATACCATCCAGACTCAAGAGACAGTTCTGCATCTTCAATTGTACTCTGCCAAACGACTCCTCCATCGACAGGATCTTCAGTGTCCTCGGCGAAGGTCACTACAATTCCAAAAGAGGATTTTCAACGGAGATCAGAAGTCTCGTAAAGAAGTTGGTACCACTGACCAGAATACTCTGGCAGCGGACGCGTGCTAAATTGTTACCTACTCCTGCCAAGTTTCACTACGTCTTCAGTCTCCGCGACCTCTCTCGTATCTGGCAGGGAATGGTAGGCACTCTCTCGACTGTCATCGAAAGGGAAAGTATTTTAATGCTTTTGTGGAAGCACGAGTGCACACGGGTCTTCAGTGACAGGTTCACGTTACAGTCTGACAAAGACTGGTTGGATAAGGAACTGGTACTAGTTATTAAAGAAGTTCTTGGTGAACGCTACGCTCAGATGGTGGAACCTGACCCTGCGTTTGTGGACTTTATGAGGTGAGTCTGAGGCAAATTTAATTTTAAAAAATCTGATTTATAATTTATCTTTACTATTATTAAGGGACGCGCCGGAACCCACCGGTGAGGAAGGTGAGGATGCGGATATGGAATTACCAAAAGTGTATGAGCCTGTATTCGACCAACAAATTCTGAAGGATAGATTGGAGATGTTCTTATCGCAATACAATGAGATGCAACGTGGAGCTGGAATGGACCTGGTCTTCTTCCCGGATGCCATGCTGCACCTGGTGAAGATTTCAAGGGTCATAAGACATCCCAGAGGAAACGTGATGCTGGTCGGTGTAGGCGGTTCCGGGAAGCAAAGTTTAACTAAATTGTCATCATTTATAGCTGGCTACAAAACGTTTCAAATAGCACTGACGAGATCATACAACGTTACGAATTTTCTAGAGGACTTGAAATTACTGTACCGGTCGTGCGGTGCTCAGGGTAAGGGCACGACTTTTATTTTCACTGACCTTGACATCAAAGAGGAAGGCTTCCTTGAGTACCTGAATAATATTCTCAGCTCTGGTGTTATCAGCAATCTCTTTACTCGTGACGAGCAGGCTGAGATAATATCAGAACTGACACCCTCTCTTAAAAGAGAGAATCCAAAGAGGACACTGAACAATGAACTCGTAATGGAGTATTTCCTCCAGAGGACGAGCCAGAACCTCCATGTAGTCTTTTGTTTCTCACCAGTGGGTGAGAAGTTCAGGAACAGGGCGCAAAGATTCCCAGCCTTAATATCCGGTTGCACTATAGACTGGTTTCAGCCCTGGCCTAAGGACGCTCTGATTCTGGTAGCTCAACATTTCCTTCATGATTTTGAAATCGCTTGTACACCGGAAGTCAAAGGACACCTAGTGAACGCCCTGGGTTCTATACAGGATGTAGTCGCTGAAACTTCCACCGAGTACTTTCAACGTTTCAGAAGAGCCACCCACGTCACGCCAAAGTCATACCTGAACTTCATCGGGGGCTATAAGAATATTTATCGTACAAAGCAGCACGAACTGGGTGAAGGCGCCAAGAGGATGGACACTGGGTTAGCTAAGCTAGAGGAAGCTTCTATATCAGTGGAGCTACTGAAGAGAGACCTGGCCCTGATGGAGCAGGAATTGGCTCAGGCATCCCAGAAAGCTGAAACCGTACTGCTGGAAGTGACTGAAAGAGCCATGCAGGCCGAGACCTTTAAGAATCAAGTTCAAAAGGTCAAGGAGAAGGCGGAACAATTGGTTGGATGTATAGCCGAAGAGAAAGCACTGGCGGAACAAAAGTTGGAAGCTGCGAAACCAGCTCTCGAAGAAGCGGAAGCAGCCCTGAACACAATAAAACCAGCTCACATAGCTACTGTGAGGAAACTGGGTCGACCTCCTCATCTGATCATGAGAATCATGGACTGCGTCCTGATCTTGTTTCAAAGAAAGCTGGGTCCAATTGTGCCAGACACAACCGCAGCATGCCCTAAACCGTCCTGGGCCGAATCCCTTAAAATGATGGCGAGTACCACCTTCCTTTTACAGTTACAAAACTACCCCAAGGACATTATTAATAACGAAATGGTCGAGCTTTTACAGCCCTATTTCAAAATGGAGGACTATAATATGGAGACTGCCAGAAGAGTCTGTGGTGACGTGGCAGGACTCTTATCCTGGACCAAGGCCATGGCGTTCTTTCATTCGGTGAACAAAGAGGTCCTTCCTCTAAAGGCAAATCTCACTTTGCAAGAAGCGAGACTCAAGGTAGCTATGGAGGACCTGGCAAATGCCGAGAGGGAATTGTCCGAAAGAGAGATGGCGCTGCAAGCTGTAAAGGAGCAATACGATGCTGCAGTTTCGGAGAAACAAAGATTGACGGACGCAGCTAATGTCTGTCTCAGAAAGATGACCGCTGCCACAGCTTTGATCAATGGATTGGGCGGTGAGAAGATCAGGTGGACCGAACAGTCTGGAGAGTTCAAGGTTCAACTAGGTAGACTAGTTGGAGATGTTTTATTGGCAACTGGATTTCTATCTTACTGTGGACCATACAATCAGCAATATAGAGCAGGCTTGGTCATCTCTTGGATGGATATCCTGACGATCCGAAAGATTCCATTTACTCAAAATTTGAACATCACTAACATGCTCGTTGACACGGCCACGGTATCAGAATGGACACTTCAAGGTCTACCAAATGACGAATTATCAGTGCAGAACGCTCTGATCGTCACTAAATCATCGTCATACCCATTGCTGGTGGATCCTCAAAACCAGGGTAAAATGTGGATCAAGAATAAGGAAGCTTCGAATGAATTACAAATTACATCTCTGAATCACAAATACTTCAGGACTCACCTAGAGGACAGTTTGTCACTTGGAAGACCACTGTTGATCGAGGACGTTGCCGAGGAGCTAGATCCCGTAATCGATAACGTGCTCGAGAAGAATTTCATAAAATCTGGATCCATAGAAAAAGTGATCGTAGGTGATAAAGAGTGCGACGTCATGCCCGGATTCATGCTCTACATAACAACCAAGTTACCAAATCCTGCTTACAGTCCTGAGATATCAGCCAAGACCTCAATTATTGACTTCACTGTGACTATGCAGGGTTTGGAGGATCAGCTACTAGGTCGAGTGATCCTAATGGAAAAGGCTGATCTGGAGGCTGAACGTGTTGCTCTATTTGAATCGGTAATGACCAATCAACGATCGATGAAGGAGCTGGAGAGCACTCTGCTTCACAGATTAACATCCTCGGAAGGATCACTGGTGGATGACGAAGCTCTCATAGGAGTTCTTCGTGAGACGAAATCAACAGCGGAGTCCGTTAACGAGAAACTCCAGGTGTCTGCGTTGACCGAGAGGAAGATCACTGTAGCCAGAGAAGAGTTCAGAGCAGTAGCAGCAAGAGGATCCATCCTCTACTTCTTGATCGTCGAAATGAGCAACGTGAACGTCATGTACCAAAATTCTTTAAAGCAATTCCTAACGATATTCGACGCCTCCATCACCAAGTCCGCCAAGAGCAGCATCACCAGCGAGCGCATCGACATCATCCTACGTCATCTTACGTACGAAGTCTGGGGATTCACCCTGAGGAGTCTCTACGAGAGACACAAACCCCTCTTCACCCTGATGCTGGCTATGAAAATAGACTGTCACCGAGGTGCGATATCTCATGCTGAATTCATGGCCTTTATCAAGGGCGGCGCGTCTCTGGACCTTAACGCGGTAGCACCCAAACCCTTCAAGTGGATCCTGGACATAACGTGGCTGAACCTAGTGGAGATAAACAAACTCGAGGTCTTCTCCGAGGTGCTGACCAAGATTGAATTCAATGAGAAAGAATGGAAACATTGGTACGAGAAGGAAAAACCTGAAGAAGAGGAACTTCCTTGTGGTTACCAAAAGAGTCTTGACGTCTTCAGGAAGCTGCTCCTAATCAGATCCTGGAGTCCCGATCGTACTCTGTCCCAAGCAAGGAAATACATCATTGAGTCTCTCGGTAAAGAATACGGAGAAGCCAGGATTTTGGATTTGGAGGCAACCTGGCTGGAATCTGAACCAAGGACTCCACTCATTTGCATACTGTCAGTTGGTTCGGATCCTAGTCCACAGATCACTGCGTTAGCCAAACAAAAATCAGCACGTGAGTCGTAAAATTTTTTTTTAATTGCAATCGAAAATATTGATTTACCCAAGTCTTGTAAACTTTCGCGAACTTTCTCCGTCGCAGCGCTGAGATCAGTATCCATGGGTCAAGGTCAAGAATTTCATGCTCGCAGAATGATCAATGATGCCATGATATGCGGAGGCTGGGTACTTTTGCAAAATATACATCTGTCACTTCCGTTTTGTACCGAAGCAATGGACGCTCTTGTAGAAACCGATAATATCAATGAATCGTTTAGACTATGGATGACTACGGAAGTGCATGCTCAATTTCCTATTGGTCTACTTCAGGTACCAGTTGCAAAAACTTATTTCTTATTTACATTTAATTTTTATTCTTCGTTCGTATAATTTTATTAACTTGTCTCAGATGGCAATAAAATTCACGAATGAACCACCTCAAGGCATTCGTGCCAGTTTGAAAAGAACTTATCACGGTGTCACGCAAGATGCTTTGGATTACAGTACGCAACCACAATGGCCCCCGTTGTTATACGCAGTTGCATTTTTACACACCGTTGTACAGGAACGCAGAAAATTTGGTCCCCTAGGCTGGAACGTTCCGTACGAATTTAATCAAGCGGATTTTGCAGCGTCTATACAGTTCATACAGAATCACTTGGACGACATGGATCCTAAGAAAGGCGTATCTTGGCCTACCGTTTGTTACATGCTTGGAGAGGTATCTATAATATTGGCTTTCTGATTATTTCTTTTGCTTTAGTTTAATTTCTTTTTAACATTAATGCGTTTAATTATATTCTCGGGTTCAAGGTTCAGTACGGTGGTCGAGTTACCGACGACTTTGATAAACGTCTTCTGACTACCTTCACGCACGTTTGGTTCTGCGACGTACTTCTCAGGCCAGGATTTGAATTTTATCGGGGCTACAGGGTTCCTCAAACTCGAAGTCTTCAGGGATATATCGATTATATTAATGGATTGCCCGCTACCGATACGCCCGAAGTTTTTGGTCTTCACTCAAATGCTGATATTACCTATCAGATTAATACAGCCAAGGGTATTTTGGACACCATTCTCAATGTACAGCCGAAAGAAGGTGGCGCCCAGGGCGGGGAGACACGTGAAAGCGTTGTATATAAATTGGCCGAAGATATGTTGGCAAAATTGCCCCAACAATACAATGCTTTTGAAGTCCGAGAAGCTTTGCAGAGAATGGGAGCATTGTTGCCCATGAATATATTTTTGAGGCAGGAAATAGATAGGTCAGTATCACGTATAGAAATAGATAAACGTTAAATTCTTATTACTGTCGTTGTCAAATGATTACGAAGACTTTTTAGGCACGATCGCATGGAAGATGCTGCACGATATTTATTGATTTCTGGTTTCAAAATGCACATGCAAAAAAATTTAAGGATTGATGTCGTACGTCTGTATCCAGGGATCTGGATAAATCTCTGAACCAATCGAGTTGAGGCTCATAGAAAAATTTTGAAATTTGGATGGAACAGTAATAATTGCAATTGTCGTGTATTTCCAATTTCAAAAATTTGCATTTGTGAAATTAATTTCTTTTACAAGATTTGACGCATAAGATTCTACCGCACGATTTAGTCAGTCGTGAATCACAGCATATCTGTTTGTTCGAATATTTTATTTTTATGTAATTTATTTTTTTCCTCATACTTTTAGCCCCAGTACTGTCGATTATGCATTGAATTAATATATTGAAAATAATTGAGAAATCTTTTAAATTATCATTAAATGTTGCAGGATAACCAGAGTTATAAGTGAGGTTCGCACAACCTTAACTGATTTAAAATTAGCTATAGATGGTACTATAGTTATGAGTCAAGGATTACGGAAATCCTTGGATGCCATGTATGACGCACGTATTCCAGAAAGGTGGCTCAAGGTTTCCTGGGAATCTGCAACACTTGGTTTTTGGTATACCGAACTTTTGGAGAGGGATCATCAGTTTCGGCAATGGTGCAATAATGGCCGCCCAAGCGTCTTCTGGATGACTGGATTTTTCAATCCTCAGGGTTTCTTGACTGCGATGCGACAAGTTGGTTTTCACTATGAGATAAAATTGTAAAGTAGCATTTATACGAAACTAAAATAAAATGAATTTCATGATTCTCTTCCTTTAACAGGAAGTCACGAGAGCTCACAAAGGATGGGCCTTGGACTCTGTAGTTCTGCAAAATCTCATAACGCGATACAACAAAGAAGACGTCAAGGAGCCACCGCAAGAGGGCGTCTACGTCCATGGATTATTTCTAGAGGGAGCGTCTCTTGATCGAAAATCGGGAAAATTAGTTGAAAGTAAACCAAAGGTTCTTTACGAGCAGATGTCAGTTATCTATATCTATGCGATAAACACCACTGCGGGAAAGGATCCGAAATTATACGAATGTCCTATCTACCGAAAACCGCAAAGAACGGATCAGAAATACGTTGGTTCGATTGATTTTGAAACAGATTATAATCCGAGGCACTGGACGCTTCGTGGTGTTGCATTGTTGTGCGATATAAAATAAATAAACTTTTAACAATGATCAAAAAATCGTATGTCAACTTACGTGATACTATAATAAAAATCTTGCCTTTCGTGTTTTCGTGTTCTATACACACTTAGTAGATTGCAGATAATTAAGACTAATTTATCTTCAGCGTTTAGCTGAAACGCAGCTCCCAACTGTAGCTTTGGTCGCAGCAATCGGTAAGTATGAATAGCGATTATTTGATTCTTACCTGTTTTATCATACGATCAATTAGCTCTTCACTGCGAAATGCTCAGAAACAAAACATGCCAATCGCGCGGCGCTTATATCCAACAGCACATCTCGCATACGACGTCTATAGACTGAAATCCGTTATTTTTAGGGGTTTATTACTCCAGTGTTAATGCTTCTAAAATTGTTGAACTTTTAGCAGGAATCTAATTAGAATCTACTTAGTGGAACTATATTTTCGAAATCGTTTCGCAATTGCGGCACGTTATATTCGTCTATCTTTATTATTTGATCATCAGATAGCCTTGTTTCAAAATTTACTGTCAATAGTGCAAGTATAATTGTGTTTTTTCCGGAAGCACACAGGTAATTAAGGACTTGACAGTGACAGTTATTTTCGTAACATGGCATCATCTAGTGGCAGAATGATTGAATTAAACAATTATGGTTGTCCACAATTGTCAAATGATTTTGAGACCAGTGTTTGAGTGTCCTTGTAAAGCTATTAGTCAAATTGCTTGGCAGTGTCGAACATGACATTTATGTATATCGCATATTGAATGGATTATTGTGGTATCACTGCAAGGGCAGTCGACTGTTGTACCACGAGATAAAGAACTCGTACAAATTTGCTCATAGTACTTGGATCATTTTCTTACTCCCATTTGGCTCTGTGCATCTGAAGTGTGCATTTATGTGTATGTACAGTACTGGTACACAGTTATAATTGTCCAACAATTTCGAGAACAGAACAGATACTATATATTATCATGTGATATTGGAAAGGTACTGCTTCAGGCAGATATGTAAGTCGAAAGTTCCCAGCCTCTTTTGGAGATCACGCAGCGTTTTTTTTTAACAGTAATTCATGAAACTTGATAAAGAATACTTGGAATGATCTTGACATCAATCAATTAGAACTGTTACTTCAACTATAAATTTCAATAGTTACGCAAAAAATATTTACTCTATTCTTGTAAACAACCTATGATATACATTGTAACGCTGCATGATTAGCAGTAGGAAGTTCATGGATAAAATAGGTATTATCAATCATTTCTTGTGTGAAACAATGAAAGTATCTATTTTCAACTCCACATCGACCGATGACACCATAGACATATTAGATAGAAAAAAGAAAAGAACAAAACATACAGTCCAGTTTCTAATATTTTTTCTTTAAGAAAAATAATGGTAAAGAAAAAGACAAGAATTGAGATGACAATGAGAAAATTAACACGAAAGATGATAATGGAATGAATATTTCTTATGTGATTTGTGTGTCTAGATGTGTGTATAAAAATGTTAAATTGTCAATAGGAACAGTTTTCATGTAACTGTATGCAAAACAACAAGCAACGCGTACTTGAAGAGATGCATAATAAATTCTTCCAGGAAAGAAATTTCCTTGTCTATGTTATCTCGTTGAACTTGAATATTATAATGACATAATGAAGGATACGGGACGGACAATTACGTGGATACCGAGAGCAAAAGAATTTCCTGCGTTATTTGTAAAAGAATACAAGCTTTGTACAATCAATTCATTAACGATAATTAACTATTGAGTCTTCTTGAGGTATCGTTGTTTCTATTGGTCTATTGCTGATCAAAGCTGTGGTCGTATCAAATTCATGAAAATTTTTGCATAAAACATGTCTAATTTTAACAATATCATAATGATTCTGAACACAGCTTGAGCTGCACCTCAGACTTATTAGAAAATGAATCCATTGCGACACCAGACAAAATATTCCTAAGTCCTCGGAGCATGTTGCGCATACTGATTCCATATAATAATACAATATACAATTCTTTTTTTTTCAAATACGATTATTTGTCACAACCACAGCGAAATCATTTCGTGTCTTCCTGTAACAAAATATAAATATTCCTGTACGTATCTGTATTTCATGTTTGGCTCTATATCTCGAATCTTTTATATTTTAATACTTTTGGCTCTCAGTGAAATTCGCAGCTTTTTTCTCTTCTATTTCTACTCTCTTTCTCACTCTCGCTCTCACTCTCACTCACTCTCTATCATTATTTCCACATCCATCTCTCACTCTCTCATTTTCATTCTTATCGTCGGTATCTTCTGATAATAACACAGTAGACCAATACAGCCTAGCAGTAAATATCCATTAACGTAAACTATCCGTTCATGATTGAACGTGCAAGTTTACAGTCACAGTCAAAACTATAATCGCACGGATATCGCGAGTATCATCGCGCTAGGTAAGCGTATAACGTGCATTTTTGCACAGCGGCCGTGACAATAAAATATGTAAAGACTGTACTCTCACACGTTACAAGTCATACACTTCGTGAGAGTGTTTACCATGGATAATATAATCCGTGTAATAGTCGATCAAGATGGTACGTCACAAACGCACAAAACCCGCCTGGTTTTTACATAATTATCTTGTAAGAAATAACGCAGTCTCGCAAGAACAAATTCATTCTCTACATTCAATTATAATGTTTTTATGTATAACTTTGCAACGGGATGTGCCTACTTTCAGAGGCTTCAGCAGACGCACACTTGTCACGTACTATGAATTGTTCTGCCAATCCATGTCATTTTGTAGTCAAGTTCATCGTACGTACTACGCGTGCACACGAATCCACATGCTCACCATTTTACTTGCATTAATTCTCAGACGCATCTTAAACTTCCTTAAACTCAAATACCTCGTCAGATGTTCATTTTCGTTTGTGTTCCGTTCACCTTGATAATCCATAAAACATGTAAAATATTTCGTCAGAAAGAATAATGAGTTTACGCTTTTATTAATTCTTCTTTACAATCACACGTAGATGTTTTATAGGACACGGTAGTACCCATTTTAAACTGTGCAACCTTATTTATTTTATCACGTGTCTCTATTCATTTCTTTGTCTCACGATGAATTATTTGTAAATTCTTATCTTCACGTTCGCTCGATGAGGCAACGTGTTATCACGTTCTCGAATTTGTTCATATTTCTCAGCGATTCCTACTTATAACTGTAGTAAGTTCTATACAATCTTAAACAGCTATTTACGTTCTCGAATATTTATATAGCGTCAGATCATAAAATTTCTGTTCTTCGTCTTTCAGTCAGTTCGCAATTCGAGTTTCATTAGTTACACGCTGTAACGCGCGAGGGCAGCACCGTGAAGTCACGTGACACACACACACTTGCCGGGAAATACAAATGCCTCTTTGGATTATTTAGTCCAATCAGTAGACGCGCAACGTCAGCCAGAGCACATTTTCAGATCCAAGCGGATCCCACATGACTTGCCAGACCAATTTATCCTGGTACTTGTTATAAAATCGCAGTGACGATGACGTTATCTACAATCGTTCTGCGAATTGGCTAACCGTATGTCAATCGTGCATCTCTAGACGAGTGTACTGTCATCCTGATTATTAAACATACGTGATAATCGCTAGATATATTAATTCCATAAATATCTTAACAAGCGTACATTTTAAGTATATATTAACAAGTCGCTCGAGAGACATCGTCGGGAGCTCAGAATATCACTTCGTAGACCGTAGCCTTTTTGTCGCCCGATCCGGTCACAATATATTTGTCGTCGGTCGAGATGTCGCAGCTCAGCACCGATGAGGACTCCTTCGACTGTAAAATAAAGTGCATCGTTATCGATTGGTTATACTTTTGATACTTCACTCGTTAAGTCTACCGATTGCTTAGTCAAAGGGAGGATCATTCGTGCGTGCGACGTTACACAACCTCAACCTCAACAGGTTAGGTTACCCCATCGCATGAATGCGTGCTCACCTGGAATATCGAGGCTCCGTAAGGTGTGCGCCAGGCGTTCAGCAGGTTGTCCTTGCCAGTGGACACG
>JAYRCB010000440.1:184198-196119 GCA_036026315.1 Trachelus stipa | reverse complement strand
TGACCCATCAGAGCGTCAGGTGGAAATGGCACGGGCTGCATTTGACCTTCGCTAGAGACATGAAAGCTGTACGCCCTATAAAAAAAAACCGAAGCGTTAACAGCTTGTTTCACGTCCGTCACTTTACGACCAGAGAAAAGGCTACGATAAAAGAATACCATTCCGCAATAGGAGCGATACTTACGGCTTCCCACCAGGAACACCAAGAGGACCAAGTGGCGCTCTCATACCCCCATGAGGATCATAAAGTTGCTGAAGAGGAGGTCTTGCCGGATATCCGTTCAGTGCCCCAGGAGGATAACCTAGCATATCCACGTGGGGACCAGCCGGTGGATGATGAGGCGGTGGATAATGCGGAGGATAAGGACCAGCCGCCGAAGCCGAAATCAAAGGTTTGTTCGAGCTGGAAGCTTTTAAACCACCCGAACCGGAGCTGCTGCCACCAGCGGACGTCGGCGTTACCGGTTTCGAGATTGGCGTCGTCGGTTTCTCACGCTCCTCCATCTTCTTCGCCGAAGGCGTGCTGGCATTGCTACTAGTGCCGCTTCTAGGCGATGGTGGCGGGACCTCCTTCTTCACTTGGTTACTCATGGGTACCGATGCCGGGCCCAATTTATCCAGTCCGTTCTCACGTGGCGATGAGGTCCCGTTTGCTGCAGGACTCGTAGGGCCCTCACTGGCGTCGTCTACCACCAGGTCCTGATCGCTCTTTTCACCGTCGCTTTGCTACCAAGAATTTCACCAGGCATATTAGTGGGGACGCTCCAGCCAATTGGACATGGACTCTATGGATACTCACATGGCCTATGTCCTTGTCCTGCTCCTTCTTCATCTTCTTCAGGTGCAGGTGCTCATGATGCTGAGGGTCCGGCGTGCTCCTTGGCCTACTGTATTTTTCACGTTCCGCCGGAGATATCGAATTTCTCTGTAACAAAAAAAAATACATATAACTCTCCGCAGATGTCGTAAAGTCCTCAATTTTATGGGACTTTTTTTAGTGGATGAAATTAAATATGGCGGTGAAATAGCGATCGAAGATACTCTCTTTTAGCGATGGAACGAGTCAAATGATATTCTACGAGTTCAGCCGTTTCACGGTGATTCTCGCATACTCCCCCTCTAGATTTACAACCCTTGGCAGATTTACACGCCCTAGCTCCTCCTACTATACGCACATTTCGCCCTAACCCCGTCACTTCCATCGCTTTCATCTATACCTGGATCCTGCTACCCCTCATCCCCAGGGCCCGTAGTCGCGACTAAATAAAATGTCGCTGATGCATTCCCGGGGTGGAAATACGAATTTATTTTCCCCTCTTTTTTTTCCAGAAAGGAACAAACCACCCGGTATTCAGGGTACAAAGAACCCATCTGATACTTGCCTGTCGCATTACGCGATGGAGATGAATAGGATGAGATGATAAATTTGACAAAGTTTAATTTTAATGCTTTGTACACATCAAATTATTCTTACATTAAAATAATTAAGTTCAATTAGGGGACGTTATAGCGAACTTTCATTATGTCGTAAATTTATTATAAAGGTATTATCATACCAACTCACTGTACCAGCTATTTTTATTCTACATACCTTGCAATGTGTACGTATACGCCTCCGCTTTGCTTACCATACTCATATGTGTATATATATTAATATGGACGTTGACTAACGTGAACAAGACGATAGTCATATTTGTATCGACGAATCACTACTATTATTTCATTCGGTCTTAATACGCTCAAGATTCATTATCAAAAGTCCAAAATTTTTTTTTTTGATAATTCGCTTATCTCTTGAATTAATTTTAAAAAATTACTCAATATCTATAGATTAACAGGGAACGTTAAGTTTTGACAGTCTTGAAAGATTTCTTTGACGCGTTAAAAAGGATAGCAAATGCCAAACTATTTGGGAAAGATTGCGGTCTCCTTGCCCTCTTGATGGCACGGAGATGGAATTCTGGGAAACAGTGGGATCAGACAGATCCATTGTACTTAAAGGAGAGTCTAGTAGCTACAGCAGTTCGCTACTCTCGCAGTAGTTACCCCACGATATCCCTAAGGAAGTCACCCTATCTAGATGCCACCCTCTCTCGGAGAGGTTTCAGAGTAAATCTCCTCTTCTCAATTACCCCGGATCTGCCGCGGCACCTCTGGCCACGACAGCTTCTCGCCAGCCCTTGCGCTCCATTACCCCGGAGATGCTTTCACATCAAGCCCGATTTATGCACAGCAGCACAGGAGCAACAACCCTCGGCAAGATAGAAAAGTACGTCATTTTTTTCCAATCTTCGTGTACCATGCTCTTTAAGTACCTGAGAAATTAGTAGAGATGGCGCCACCGAGGTCGCAGCTGAGATCTCGCGAGGGACAAAAAAAAAATCTGCCTCCGTCGAGACACCATGGAAGAGAATCACTGAATAGTTTTTGAAAGTTAGAATGGGTAAGGAAATAAAAAAAAATCTGAGAAGAAGAGAGGAAATAATTTTGAGAAAAAAATTTGGTGGCTGAATTTGCACGAGATTCTTGTTCCTACGACACTGAGGGGTAGAGTGGTTCTTAGTTCTACGCTACTGCGGGTTCATTTCGAGATAATGATAGGAGGACTTCTTTACCAGTTCGGTCTCCGAGTGGTAACCGGATCCACTCGGTCCTTGATGGTTCGCAGAGGGCAAAAACCGTTTGACTCCAGTAGAAGGAGAGCCATCTGTATCTACGTGCATCGATTGGCTAAAGAGAGTGGCGTGGAGTTGAGAGTGCGAGAGAGACAGATAACAGAGATTGATACACCGTATAGCAGATAAACGAATGAACGAAGTAGATAGAGACGATAGACCAATCGTATGTACCAATATTTCCATATGGTCGCAATTTGACGATTACCCAGCTGGAATTAAAAAGTAGGTGACACAAGCGTAGAGACCAATGTGGATGGAATAAGAGAAAAGGATATAACAAAATATCGGAAGAGAGAGAGAGCAGAATTACCTCAAAGTTTTTGGCAGGGGGTTGACACGGACTCAAATGTGATTCCAAGGTTCGAAAGGGATGGAAAAGTGGTAGAGAGATCGGTAGGCTGGTGGTTAACCAGCTGCAAGTAGAAGGGTAGGTACTATTAAAATCCCAGCTTTTGTAATGGTGGAGGTGTAGATACGTGGGTAGGTAGTAAGTACTGCCTTCGCGTTCGTGTATTTACCTACCTATCTACAACTAAATAGGGGTTGTGCCACGATCAATATAGGGTAGGTACTAGGCGGGTAGGTAGGTAGGTAGGTAGGTGGATATACCTACAAGGTGGTATGGACTCTGTAGTGTAGAAGATTCGGCTCTGCAAGCTGGCAGGCAGGCAACTTGGCAAGCAAGCAACCAGCTAGGGGATGAAGATAGGGGTTGGAGGCTGAAGGTGAGGGATAGTGGGTTGGTAGTGAGGCCGCTATAGGCCATGAGGGTGGTAAGTGAGTGAGCGACTCCTTCACTGCGGCGTCTTCTCTCACCCTCTTACACCCTTACGGATATATCCCAAGCCACCGAGCCACCCCTTAACCTACCACCAGTCTGTTTCCCTATTCCCCGTTCCACTCAGCCGGCGACCCCACGAGGAGGTTACGAGCCTAGCCGCGTCTCCCAAGACCCAACAAACCCCAGCTGGTATAAGATTGCATGCAGTGGTTCTCATCCGTTAAAAAAAAAAGTTGAAAAAAAATTATCCCACGAGCAAAAAAAAAATAGAGCAAAATCAGAAGCGATACGATATGACATTTTCAAATTTGATTTTTACACGAATCTTGTCTCCTTCATACCTCGTCGTGTCGAATAAAGGCGATGCAAGGGATGCGAAATAAAGTCGCGCGTAAGGGAGGTTATGTACGGTTAAAAATCATAGAAAACTTGTTTTTTCCAGTAACGAGTAAAAAAGCAACCCCACAAAAATTGCGATCTAGCACCGCGTGTCCCAGTTGCAAAAATAGAAGTAACGACGAGCCGGTGAGGGGCGAGGGGTGTTCGAGAATGATGCAAGAAAAATGGCCGTTGCCGCTGACTGATTTAACGTCACGTTATAAATATCACCCTTTCTGTTTTCTCCGTGAACGCTATACGTCTATTCCTTCTCCCTTTCGCTCTCGTGTTTTTCCTCTACATTCGTCTCTCTCCCGAAGAGAGCACTCTCTCGTTCTCTCTTCTTCCCTAACCAAGCCACCGGTAACCTCTCTCCGGAACCCATTCCCCGTGGCGGAATTTGCATTTTTAAATTAACTCGCCTCTGTTTGCAGCTATCTCGGCGAGTAGCGGCTCCGGGGTTTTACAATTTTATGGAACAACGCGTCGAGCACGCCCTCTATATCCCACTCATTTCCAGGAGCCCTTTCCGCTCTTGCACTCGCTAGTTACTCGTCCCACCCGCTAGGTGGCAGGTAGCTAGAGACAGGTGGATAGTCGCCTATCTACTAGCAATATAGTTTCAGCTATGTATATTCCATGCAATTCCGACACATAGCGGCTCTGCTCATATGCAAAAATTAGAGTGCAGGTAAAGATATAATAAATGGAAAATTAAGCAGCGACGAATTATTAATATTTTTAATCACACTTGGTATCTCTTTTTTCACGATAAACCGTGTCGATGACGTTAGAGACTTTATCCTAAAGTGCAATTTCACGTAATTCGTTAACCAGGAACTCTTTGGAAAACTAACTCGAGTATCAATAATCGCTTAATTATTCACCGGTACCGAAGTAAGCGAGCGATACGAAATAATAAAGCAATTTATATAGATCGCGACATGAATAGAACGAGGTCGCTTATTATAATAATCTTCACCTTATTATTCTCATGGAAATGTCTCAACGTCCCATTCACGAGACTAGAATCACAATCTGCGAATCGTATGAGATTGTGGAGACGCCTAAGGAAAACGAAAAAAAAAAAAAAAAGTAAGCCGAGAGGAGGAAGAAAATGAAGGAAAAATAAGATGAATGCAAAGATAACGAGGGCATATCTAAAAATGGAAGGATAGGTTCAAAGATATGTCAAAAAAAAAAGCAATAAGGGGTACAACAAGATGAAGAGGAGGATGAAGCAAATGAAGAAGAGAAAGAGCGTCCACGGCTCGTTTCTTCTTATACGAGCGGTTTCTCTGCCAGATAATTCCAGTGCCTATAACGTATTGCCTGGAGTCGAGGAGCGTTAAGGCCATTACCTACGGTCGAACAAAAAGTTAACGATCCACGCAGAATTGGTCCTTGCGCGGCGATCGGTTCGCTTGATTTATCGCGAGGCTGACCGGAAGGGACTCGGCTTTTCTTTTGAGTCGGCCCATTGCTTCTCATCGATTGAGTACGAGAGCGATTCAGGTAATAAATTATTACGCGAGCTAAGATGGTTATCAGATCAGATCGTAAGTCATCCAACGGAATAGAACATTACCGTAATCGGCGATAAGGTTTGATTTTGAATTTTCGCGAATAGTCGCTCTACCCAAATTGAAAAGAAATCCCGATAAGGATTCGGATCGCAGTGTCAAAGGATATTCGAAAATTTTGCATAAAAATTTTTAAACCAAAAAAAAACTCTTAAAAAAGTTAAAGAGAAAAAGAGAATGGGATACGTAGAATTTTTTTCATCGCAAGGCAATAGACTTGAAACGCAAAAGTCCAAGTGGAGGTAGGGCACTTATTCTTACGAAATATAAAAAAAAAAAAGCAATTACGGCATGGTTAACCGTCGAGGGCATTCACGAACGTCTCATTAAATTACGAACTAATTATACCGTGTGGCAAATTATTAAAAAGTTTATTCCCTCGTAAAAGACCGTCTCGTACAGGTTACGTCGTTCAATGTCTTACACTTGCTATGCTTCTTATCCGGTAGCTAAAAGCCGAAGCGTCCGAGGGCGTCGAGACGCTTGGCCTTATACAAGTGCATTGCCACAGAAGTACGTGATGGTGTACGTGTAAGTGCGAGCACATACGTTGATGCAATAACGTGGCAATTACTTAATAATTAATTATCGTGCGCACTTGGTAATCGCTGTTCAAAGGACATAGTAAATGTACAGGGTGGCACATAAGTGAGACATAAAAAATATTTTATAGGTGAAGGGACATGCAAAAATAGATTGCGCACTGTTGACTCATACGCTAACGTGCCTATTTATTTTACCCTATAGTATATACACCCAGCAGGTAGTTAGAAATATATACATATATATACTTACACGTAGTCGGAAGGATATAGAAAAGACAGTCGGATAGAAAAGTTTGACTAAGTAAAAGGCAATAGGGGGTGGGTCGGATGCGGAGGGTGAGTCAACCCGAAGAGATCGATCCTGAAGGGAAGAGGGGAGGGGGGGGGGGAGGGGGTCGATTGGCGCCAGGACCAGTTTTCTTAAGCGCAATCTCGAAGGGAGTCGAGGGGGTTAAAGAGATAGGCGAATGACGTAGGGGGTTGGTCTCCACCCTTACAGTCAACATTTCCAGAAGGCGCCCTCGGGGGACAGGCAAGTCGTTAAGGCGCCGAGACGTTTTTAATTAATTAAAGCGTCGAGGCCCGTCGAAGGATTCGCTCTCACTCGCGAATTCCGTGCGGCACTCGATTTACTACCCCTGTGCGCAGAGCCAAGGGGTGAGAAGGGGACAGGGAGGGGGGTGGCTGGTTTCCGTCGCCGAAGGCGAACGAGGGAAGCATTTAAAAAAAATATTAAGTAGTTCGGGACGTGGAGGTGCCGGCTCGTAAGAGGTTGGAGGTTTCCGAGAGAAAGGGTTGGTTCGGAACGATGGGGTGGGTTTGGGGATGAACGGGGGCGGAAGAGGAAAAGAGAGCTGGTAGGGGTGGAGAGAGGTGAACGTTTCAATTAGTAATTAAAACGTGCTGCGGCTCTCGTCTCTCGAGCCACCCTTGTGGCGCCACTGCTGCCGCCGCCATCTTGTAAATTAATTAATGCGTCCCTAACGAGATCAGAGGTGTCGGTAAGGCAGAAGGGATCGGGAGTGCCCTTCTATACCAACCGAGTCGAGTACCTTGACGGGGCACTGCGCGAGAAGGGTCGCGATAGCAAGGGGTGGTTTGGCGAATTAGTCTCTTCTGGTCGAGAGGGTGGGAGGTGGTTGGGGGGGTCTCACGGCGGTAGAGGGTTGGAGATGCGAGGGATGAAGAGGCTGGGCGGAGGATGACATCACTACCCGTCCTCCCCCTTCAACCCCCCTCGTTCTCGTCAGAGTCGTGTCAGACCCTGCGATTTCTACCCTTTCAACCCTTTCACAGACGCGTCACTCGCGATCCCGCTTACATAATGCAGCCACTCTAATTAAAATGAATTACACTTTCGCATCGCCGATTTTTTACCCGGTCCTCTCCTACCCCTTTTACCCTTCTGTCAACTCATTCCTCAACCCCTGTGCTACGCGCACGTATACACCTTTTTGAATCTCTATACTCGATGCACACACGTGCATATGTAAACTCATAGAGAGCCTCACACACGGGACCATTCGTTTATTTGCACTTTATTTCAGATTTAATTTCGTACCGTGAACCGACCGCGGTCGGTACTGCCAGCCGAAAAAAAAAATAAACGAGACAAAAGAGGCAAATTTATAAAAACCCGACAGATCGATAACGAATTCTTTGGTTGCGCCAGTGCCGGATAGATAGTACTCGCACTGACAATACCTAATGCTGTCATTAGATCTGAAAAGATCCTATATTCACGATAGCGAGTGATACCGAATAAAAATTAATTTTGTCAAAATTCAAAATAAATTTTATTCTGTCATATATTCTGAATATTTAAATTTTAAATTCTGTAACGAATTTTCATACCACCATAGATGCTGTATGACGGGTAACGATACGATTCTTCGGGGTATATCATTTTCAAGATCCGATAATAACGGCACTGTATTCTACGAAAACTCTTTCTTGTGCAACCGTCCGTAATGAGAAGTACCAAAGGATTGAGGAAAAAGAGTATAAAATTACTTTGAAAATAGTTTCAACAATGGGAAAATAATGAGCATTGATAAGTATGGGATGGATTCATATGGATATAGGTATATCGGTACTAGTGGCTTTAAATCCAGAAATGTTATACAACCATATAGAGTATAAGAAGCGAATAATTTAAGAAATAGATACAAGAGAAATAAGAAGTGGGATAAGGGTAAAATAAAATAAATAGAAAAAAAAGCCAAGTCTGAATCCAAGGAGCTTTCTTTCTTTAGTATCCAACATCGGGAAAATAAATCCACCCTGCTTCGAGATTGAGCGCCGATATATGTATGTACGTATACGCGTCTGTTACCCATCGCCTTCCGTGTAACAGGATCGTTGAATTTTTTCTACATATCTATATGGCATGGTACATATATTTCACGAATGCGTACAACAGTCAAAAATTAGAAATTTGCCAATAAAACAGACTGTACTAAATGAAAGCAATACGTCAAAAAATTACAATACGCTGAACAAATGCTGTTTGTTCCACATGGAAATTCCATTTTTCGCAATAAAAAGTAAAATACAGCAAACAGCCTTCTCGTGGTAGCCGTACAGAAAATATTTCACCCACGTACGTACGCCCTGCACGTACATTCCTCTACACTAAAAAATTCCAACTTCTTATCACACAACAATTTATGAATAAGCACAAGTATTGGTAGCTCCAAAAAATGCCAATAATAAACATAATTGTATGCTTCTAATGCCAAAACATAATTTTACGCGTCGCAAAAGTTGGACGGTAAAAAATAATTGCAAGGCCCTGGATAGGAACCCTATGCTCTACGCCCCTGTCTGACGTTCGCCCAGCCGCCGTTCCGCGCGCCACCATCAACGCGATACCCATTTATACCGGTTGGCGCAAGCCGCTAACTGCGTTAACGTTTCAGGGGCTTTTAATAAGCGGCTGCTACTGATGTGCTCGGCGTGCTGCTTTATGCCGGCACTTTTCACGGCTTCGCTAGCAAAAGCGAGCACAAGCTTTTTACGTACGCGGGCTTATTCGCTCGCTGGCTACTTGTCCATTCGTTGGCGTTAACGTAACGCGTCGGCCGCGAAAAAGGCTTTCATGTTCGACCAATCGTAGAGCAGGATCTGCCTGCATGCACGTGCTATATATACCTAAATATATACGCCGAGCAGTCTGGTATCTAATCTTTTTTACGACGTGAAATTTTATGCGCCACTGAGTATGAAAGCCAAGGTAACTTTGTGTTGCACGACTGTGAGAGAAAGAGAGAGAAATACATAGAAAAACGTAATGTTTGCATGTTAAAACATTTTTACTTACTTTTATAATTAGAATTTTTTTATTCACCCGGCTGTTTACGTGCTTCATACTATTATACGTCAGAGTTTCGGGAACTTTACCTCTCTCCCGTTTTGCGCGCCATCTTCATAACGAAAAAAGAGGATACGAATGGGAAATATTATGCCGCGACATCTGCCGGGAGTTCCTAGTACTGTTTGGCCCATACTATGCTATCAAGTGCAATGCATAACGCGAGCTGTAGTCTTTTCGAGATAGCAAGAGTCGAAGAAGGAAATATAAGAGAAAGAAGAAACACAATGCACAGGGCATGGTTCTGAAACGGCTGTGCAATGTACAAGGTAATATTAATATAAACAATGGTTCGTATACTTACATGCCTCTCCTCGGCAGGATTTAACCCTGTAACAAAAACGAGCAAAAGATAAAATAAGTATTAATTCTAGCTGAAAAATTCATTGTTTTACTGTTTGCATTATTTTCATAAAAATTCTTCGAATAACTCCCTGCATAATAGAATCACCAGAATCCGCCATGCCGAACACAGGCTGTATATGCCATTATGAAGTTTCGCCATGAAGACATTTTGCACGGCATATCTTCACCCTCGACTTGTATAGCGAATCTTCTGCGCTCGTACATGTAAATACATAAACACGCGTCGCCCTATACACATACGTAAACACTGTATACAATAGATACACGATAAGCAGATATACGATACGCGTATACGTGTATAGCATGTACGGACACAGAAACGGGTCAAAGTTATTGACGGTGTTTATGCGAGGGTTGGGAAGAATTTTCTCATATTTCTCGATTATTACGAAGTCCGCGGGGTTGTAAATGGAGGTCGGTAAGGGATGCGGGGTAGTAAATGCACGATATCATCCCCCCGAGCAAGGAAACGAGGAAAGTCAACGTTACAAGGGTCTGCAGAGCCTTCGGGAGCTTCTCCGTCCGTCTCGGTAACTTCCAGCTTTCCGACCCTCGGTTGTCGAAGGGGTGGTAGCCACCCTTGTTCCCGTAAAACCACCCCGGTCTCCCGGCCTCGTAAACGGATACGGAAGAACGCGCATAATTTCCCACTAAAACGCAAAGAGGTCGTTCCGCTGGTTGGCACAGAAGTAGAATGTGGTTGGGGTCTAGTGGGTTGACGGGAGGTGGGAGTGCGAATAGGAAAGTAAGGACAGCAACCGCAAGAGGGCTGGTATAAGATTCTAATGTGAGTTTGCCTTCTTGTACTCGCTCTGTTATACCGGCCTCCGTAGGGAACTGACTTACCGACGAAACTGACGTATTACCATGTACTCCTCGGATGATAATTGTTATTGGCGTGAAAACACTTCCACCGGAATTCTCGGTAGACGACAAAGGCCATTCGCGACGTTGAATGATTACCCTATGGCTGGGTCTGAGGAACGAGACGCCGCGGGAATTTTAAATTTATTAAACAGCGTGCAGGATTGTGAGGATAAATTTTCACGTTTCTTCGAACGTAATTCAGGACGTGAAACGTTAAAACGATTGTCCATGTACGCTTGTCGGCCGTAGGTTTAATGCATCGAACGTGCCGTGCTGACTGATTAGATAATATTTAGTTGTTGTATTATAGAGATATTCTACGATTCTCGTGCATATCTGTTATTTAGTTGGAGAGTCTAAAGCTTTGTTTTATTCATTTTTATTATGAGCAACGTTCGTATCCTGCACGATTTAAGGGTGGGATAAGACGAACCCCTTGAGGAAATTACGGCGTCCGAGAAATGAAAAATATTGTGACTGCTATACCCGTATAAAAAAATATATGATTCATATACGACTAGTATAAGATTTTAGCATGATTTATTTTATACCCAATTGAATATGAATCGTGTATGAGAATAATAAATGCTGAAGGTGTATGTAAAATCTGTTACGACACAAATAAAAATAAAAAAATTGTTAATGAATACAACAATTATTTCTCTCAAGTATATATTCTTTGTTAGAAATTCCATTTTTATTCTATTTCTCAAGATTCATATAATTTTTCTTCCTGAGCACCCTCACTAATTTTATAAGTAACCCTTCCTACTCTGGCGGGTCTCGGACCTCACCTATACCTAACTTCACTCTCAATAATTTCCGAGTATCTTATTCAAAGACCCACAAGTTTCGATAACTTCAACTTTAATCTTCCAGAATCAGATTACTTTTGGATTAGTTAGGCGCACGATAATGCATACCCCGAGAGTAGATAAGAAATCGACTACGTGTTTCCGTGAAATACGAAAGCGCGTCAGCGTCCAAACGCAGTAGCTTCCACAAGTGCAACCAGAGTATACTATTTCATCAAAGTTGTGGATAACGCCGCGAAACAATATAGAATATAATGGAGAATAGAGCGACTGGCAACGGAAGCAAAAGAGATTGCTGAGAAAGGCTTGCAAGAAAATGAGGAAAATTTGAAACCCACCCAAACCCAATGAAATAACTTTAGAATCATAGATACGCAATATCAACACGGACCCCCCCCGGCTAGACGTTACTGTGTAAAATAATATACTAAAAATCCAAAGGGTTCCAGCAGCTCCGACCCTGGTTATACAGGGACGAAGACTCAGGAAGCATAAGGGTCAAAGTGTAGCTCGGAGGAGGTTAAGCTAGGGAAAG
>JAYRCB010000440.1:146455-184098 GCA_036026315.1 Trachelus stipa | reverse complement strand
CCCTGGTTATACAGGGACGAAGACTCAGGAAGCATAAGGGTCAAAGTGTAGCTCGGAGGAGGTTAAGCTAGGGAAAGGAGGGGAAGCTAAGGAAAGGTCCTCCTGGTTAGGAAGTTCGCGAGGGATGTCGGAGCAAACGTGAACGAGGAGAGGATTGGTTGGAAGCACCCTCGTGTCAAGGGTAGATTCCGAGGACCCTCGAGACGGAGCCTCCTCCGAACCCTTATAACTTTGTCAGCGTTACTCGCCCTCTTGGAAGTGTGAACGCTCTTCTTCCTATCGGTCGCAGTTCTCTTTCTAAGACCCTCGCCCTTCGCGTATACAGATACACGTATCCTCCCCCGTTATAACGGGTGATATATGTACGCAAGTTTCACACAATGCCGGGGACACCGTCTAACAATCTCGGGCGGGGGTGCAAGAGACCCTGAAGAATGGAAACGACGCCCTCCGTCGTGACTCTAGGAGGATAAGCATCAAGTGTAAAAGGTCGACAAGCAGTCAGCCAGCGGAGCGTGTGCCGACATGGCATTAAAAAAAAAGGAAAAAAAAAAGAACGCACTCGACTCGAAGAAAGAAGCAAGATGAAGAAGACGAAGAAGCGTGGAGTAAAAAAATCGAAGGACCTTTGGAGGGTGGCAGGGGGGGGTTGCGAGATAAAAGGAAAAGGGGGGGTTGGTTGGCAGGTGGGTGGAAGTGCTTTTGTTTAAATTGGAACGACCGCATCCTCGTCTACCCGAGTGCACGGGCATCTATTCCGCACAGGGCACGTCTAGTAGGGATCCATAACTGCACTCACCTCCGTTGGGTTTGAGGTCATCAGGTTGACCCCGATGGAGTTCAGGCTTGGCGAGCATCGATAGGGGATGCGCTGCGCTACCTCCGGGGGTCGTACCGGCACCCGGTGGTAGGCCCAGACCCAGGAGGGCCGACGCTGAGGTCGGCACTGGTAAACCAGCACCCGGTCCAAGACCGGGCAAACCCGGCAATCCTGGATGGGGTCCCATTCCTGCACCCGGGGGAAGCTGCTGCGCGTGCATCTGCTGAAGTAGCCTGGGCAGGTCCGGCCTCTGTTGCTGAAACGTGAAGCGCTTCGTTAGAAGAGCCTGTTTGTCGAACGTGTCAAAATCAGGCCTAGCCCGACCAAACTCAACGAACCCGGTGCATTATGAACTCTAGAGGTATAGGGATCTAGATAGATATCCAGCGATGGCACCTTGCTGATCTACGGGTCCTTTTGGAGAATAATTAAGACACAATCAGCCGTCCTGCGATAACTCGAGGCAAAAAAGTAACACTGAAGAATCACGTAATTACAGTTGCTACGGTTCACGGTTCTTTGTGGCGCAGGAAAAAGGTTAAAGCTAAAGGTGGTATCCACTGGGAACGACGCGACAACGTCTATCGTTTGACGCTGAGAAAATCTCGGGAATTATTAGCGAGACACTGGGTTACGGAATACAGTTTAGTTCGTGGAAACTTAGCAAGTGGGATACAGGTCCAGCGAGACGAGCTTTAACCAGGACGACACCGTAGCTACGTTTATTAGTCGATGCTGCGGCGCTGCTGAGTATTCCGGGAGAGTCGGAGAAGGAAGGAGAGGAAAAGAGAGAGAAGGCGAGAGAGTAGTTTGCCGAGATAATTAAATGGCTTAACGATATAATAACCCAGGGTCGGCAACGCTTCTAGTCTACTATGCTAGACTCTGCTGTGGCATCGTGTGTGTGTCTTATATGATATAGCGTAATGGAGTGCAGACAGTTTGGTAGTAGCTGGAAAGTGTGCAGAAGGCAGAGAAGGCGGAGAACAAAGTAGATTAGTGGAATGAGTAAATGAAGGATGAAAACTTTGGAGGATTTCATGGTACCGGAAACCGACATTACACAGCGGCAGGAAACTCTGCAGTTTCCGAATCGCATGGATCTGCCGTGAATGCTCTTTCACTTCGTTTCCTCTCTCCGTGCTTACGTCCGGTGCCACTTCCGGTGAAAATTCACCGGTGGATTTGAAATTTATAAAGATATACCGAAGCTTATATTCGCTCCATTAGGGACATTACGCAATGGTATATCATCACTTTTATAGAATTTCATCCAATAACAAAGTAGGGGGGGGGGGGAATAAATATTTCAAAGGAACCCGTAAATTTATTTCAATAGATACGGGCCTTGAATTTATCAAAGGCGCCATTAAAATTATCCTTTCAATATAAAAGCTTCTGAACATGTTAAAAGTTTACGCGAGAAACCATTTCCGCTTTATCAGACTCGATCGGCTTTTCATATTAAGAATACTTGCCGAGTTCTCGATAGCGATAATCGATAATTTCAAGAAATTTATAAAATACGATAACCCGGAAGAACCTCAAGATGGCGCGTTCATCTTGAAACCGGAAACAAGTTAAAGGTCCAAACGTTCGGCTGTTGCTCTTGAAGATTTGACCACGTACGGATCTAAAGTTTCCACGTGACGTCGGGACGAATATCAATTACTTTTTCACCCGGTATAACTGGCCATAAAATACATAACCCATACAGGTCCTTTCAGTTAGAACCTTCCGTCAGGAATGAGATTTGAAATTATTCGCAGCATCACGGACGCGAGTAAATGAGGTTAGAATTGGAAAATTTGATGGCGATGGGTCTTAAGGTCCGGAGCTTAATAGGGAGGAAATTGAGTGGTTGAGCAATATCGAGTATTCGAGGTTTGAAGTAGGGGTTGGTTGGGGGAAGTAACGTATCTCTCATTTGAAATTCCGAAAACGTGGGCACTTTTCTTGGAATCTCTTTGCCACTGCCAGTGGTTCTCATTCGTTTAAAAGCAAAATAGTGAATTTTCAGTTTGAGACTCGAAAACGAAATCTGAAAAAAATGTGCTGTGAGAAATTTTTTCAAATCATATCTCTTACCCCTATAATGGCGTTCAGCTCCGTCATGGTGACCTGCTTGGCTCTGTCCACGGCTGTCGCTACTTGCTGCTGATGTTCTTGGGATAGAAATGGCAGAATCTGCGCGATTATGGCGTTGAGTCGCTTTGCTATTTCCGTCTGAAAGAAAAAAAAAAGTTCCAAATGTATCCCAGGCGTTCAATGCGATTACATCAGAGCGAAATCAACGTGAATTTTGGCTTTCATTATTTTTAATCGGATTCAAAGAATTTTCGCTATGTCGTTTCTCGACCAAAGTAACGTATCGTGTAGGGCTAGGTATACATATACATATAAAGCATATCATAAAATTGGGTGTTAAATTTTCAAGAGAGAATCTACGTCCGACGCTACTAAGCCCGAAAAAAATTTCACAAAATTCCCGTGCCCATTTCTTTTTTCCAAAAACAACGCTTCATCGCAATCGGTCTTTGCGAACACTTGGCTCTTCCATAGTCTAACCTAAGAGTAAAACAGCGATGATCACAAAGCAATAAGTCCATGGGAATACTTCGTGACGGTATTTTCCCACTAAAACCAACAATGACTAAGAGACAGAGATTTGGTCCAATTTGGTGTAAACCTACGAATTTTAGAACTGCGAACTCGGAGGTTCGTTTTTTTAACAGACGAGACCGCAGGAACCAGGAAGGATCCATGATGGAGCCACGATTGGGAAATGCATAGAATCATCATTTTATCATCGCTTCTCTAGATTCACGACGCTCTCGCGTAGGGACAGTGGGTCTTAGAAGCCTCATCTAAAAAAGTCATTCTTTTTCTTCTATCGAAATTATGAGTCTTAGTCGATCTTAGTGTAAAACAAATTTTGTTAAGCCAAGATACCCTAGGACCATTTTTCTCTTCTTCGGAGTAAAAAAACCAGCGAGTGAATCGCTAAATAGTTCTGCCACCACGAATTCAGTGTTTTTGTGTCATTGTGATCATTTAAAATTTGAATCATTTTTTTCCCTCAAAACTCAACATCTACAAGTTTGTTTCTGATGAGCTTCACTGCGATACCAAATATTATATCCTTTGCGTGATTGCATGTATACATATTCATATGGGTTTATCAATGCATAATTACATACGCTGCTCACGCCGATTACATTCACTGCTCACACTCAACCATTATAACGCTACAATACAGACACAAGTATCATACATAAATTTCAATACCGAGCGAGTATCGATATCAGGCAATATAAGGAAGCCCAGGTCGATGCACGCGACGTGGAGTAAATTAGCAACAGCTGCCAATTGCCTGTAAGCGAACCACTAATAAGTCTGTAATACAGATATCGTTTCACAGCATCCGTTGGTTTACTCGAATGACACCTAAAACGCGAATTCTCTTGACTTTTATCGATTGCTCAACACGCAAGTAATAAGCAATGAAACAACAGTTGGACGTGTTTCAGGATTTTAGAGCAGCAAGAATTCAAGGAATAAAAATAGTTCCAGCCTCCACGTACATTCCATCGGTCCAAGACGTGTCGGAGGTACATACGAGATTAGGGATGCTGGGCACGGTCCATGGAATCTGTACGAAATTAAAACTGTCCTATGCAGGAAGCTTATACGGGATGCTTAGGAAATCTCAAAAGCAAGATCACTAAAAATTGAGTAATCGAAGTCTGAATGCACGTAGTTCTAGTTCGACTCTGATCGGTGCACAGAGCAAAGCAGCAAAGTCTTAACGCGTCAATCGAACGAAATAAATCAGTGGCTAATTGCAGTCGTTAATCAATGTAAAAGATAAAGCAGATAAAATTTTTATAAAATTACCAAGAGCAGTTGACAGGAAAAATTATAGTAACGGTAATGGGTTGGTCGGCCAAAATAATTTAACCGACATGAAAATTATTTACAATTAAGCAGCTGGACCTCAAATCATCTGGGACAGTGGAACATGAGTTACAAGGTATCACAGCAGTTACAAGATGTCTGAGACCGGAAGCGGCGTCGCGACGGCGTCCCCGATAGTTTTGACAGTTGTAGTAGCCGACGAACACGCGTCCGCGACGTGTTTCCTTTCGGCGCTGTTTAAACGGGCGGCAGACGCTAATTGAAATATCGCGGCCACTAAAATTCTTGGCAAGTTTCCCTCTCGAGTCTCGAGCGGCAGACCCGAGTAGTCAGGGTGAGGCTGGGCTAGATGAGAGTTCAAGATGAGAGAACCAAAGAGAGCGAGAGAAAGAGAGACGAAAGATGTGAAGGGGAGAGATCGAGAGAGAGAGAGAGAGAATAAGGGAGGCAGAAGGGAGAATACGAAGTTGTTGTTTTAATTACCCGTCGCCCTCTGAGTGCTAGTCATTAAGCCACTAATTATAACGTACGCGAAAATGAGCCGAGCTATCCGCGAATCTCGTGTAAGGGTGGTTTGGGCTAAAAAGAGGGTTGAGAATTGGGGGGTGGGAAGGGTCTGAGGACGACAAAGACGAGTCGAGGGTAAAGAAGGGTGGCTGGTGTATAGGGGTTGGTAGTAGGTTGGTAGGAGGCGGTGCGAGATTGAGCTGGAAGAGTGGAGCCTTTCGAGAGGGACGGAAGAGGAGATCAGGGGGAAGCTGGGAAATTGTGGGTAAAGGGTGGCTCAAGGGTAGCCAGGAGGGTGGCCATAGCTGCAGGAGAGTACGAGGATGGAGCCGTCGGAGGGTTGGGCTGCAGACGTAATTGCGTTGCCGGGAAGTTTTCCCCTGGAGAGAGAAGCGACCAAGAAAATAATGAATGGGGTGGAGGTAGGTGCGGTCGAGCCTGAAGCTTTCTCAAAGAGTAGCTACCACTCAGGAACGTAGACTCTCGCGCTTTCTTTCACCGGGAGATCCAGCTCCTACGCTCTTTTATTTTTCCTTTTGTGTTATTTTCTTTCTTATATCCTCTTTCCCCATTTATTTTTCTCTTTTCGTTCCCGCACAAAGACCATCTTCGGGGTTAAGATGGCTGGGACTGTAGTGTAAGTTGAAGACGACTTTGCGAATTTTACAGGGGGTATCCGAGAGTACGATCTTGAAAAAACAAAAATATACACTTGCCAACGAACTCAAAGACTCGTTGAATGCTTAGGTACCGTCACTCCAAATGAGACTCTATCGCGAATATCGCCGAGAGAAAATAGAGAGGTAAATGTCTTCTTTTTAAATTTTATCAAAATGACCCAACCAGATCTGCTCATCCAGCAGCTTCTTATCCAGGCTTTTTCGAATCTCGGACCGAACGCTTTAAAAAGACGAAATAAGGTATTATCGAGGTTAAAGGGTAATCGGTAAAAAAAAAAAAAAATCCTTAGGGTATCCGTGCATGCACGTACATCCTAGGGATCCTTACGCGCATAAGGGAATCTCCCTGCATCCTCTCTCTGTCTTTCTCCTACGTGTTCGTAAAACGAGACGAGAGATTAGGAAACGCGAAGGAAAAAAAAAAAAAAGTATAGTAGGAAAAGGTTAAGATGGCAAAGGTTATATTATACGTGCAGGTCTCTAGGTATAGCTAAAAGCATGCTCCCATAGTAAGTAGAAAGGCACCGTCTAACGCCAGCCAGGAACTCGCAGAGTGTCGTCGTCGTCGGCATGGAAAATGCAAAGCGAGAAAATACGCCGATAAAATTCTTTGCCTGTAAAATGGTGACGTGAAGCGAATGCTTTCGATCCTACGATCCATAGGTACCAGCATCCCGCTTCCCGTCCTCGGTATCCCCCGCATAAAACCCTAACCCAGCCCTCTTCTACGACGATATCCCGATAATCCAATATCCTGAGGTACTTCAAATCCCAAGGAACGCCGCGCCTAGGATATAAGCTCGCTCCTATACCGCCCTAGGGACTAACACCAGGAGGGTAAACACAACCCCGCTTGTTCCTTAAGTCCGCGTCGCGCGTCATCCGAGAAAATTGAAACGAGCCCGAAGGAGGGTTGGATGCTGCTGTAAAATTCGTTCCCCGTTTCACTTTTCGTATCGCGGTCAATTTTTCACCATAGAGTCAGCCGACATGATTTTCTTTATAAATAAAGAGCGAGTACCTTTGATCACCGTCAGAGGCGCCACCGACGAAGAATCGTCGTTCTTTTCGTTCTGAAAAGCACAATTTTTTTGCTATTTTACATTTAAAAACAGGAAAGAAAAAAAACACGTACCGGATACTCGGTACCAAGTTGGTCGATACATGAATACGCACGAACGTCATTCATGAGATGAATTAAGGAATCTGAAGAGGAATGAATCCATAAAGCGCTGGCGAAGCCACGATTGCCGTATTGAAGTGCAGACGATATTTAAGTATAATACGCAAAGGCAAAGTAAATACGGTACAATCAATTCGGGGTCCATTGACAGAGGAATCGTCTGGTGACTTGGAGTGGCTTCCGTTTAGAAAACGCACTAGGAGCGCCACCGCTGGCGCAATTGCCGGTAGTGGAGAGCGAGAGCGTGGAATAGGACGAACACGTATGAGAAAGACGGCTGGATGGTGAAGTGGCGAAGTGAAGTGAAGTGGACCGCGAGAACCCGAGGGACTTGGATAAGTGGTCCTCCAGCCTTCAAGAGGACCTGACAGACGGCGAAAGATCGCGATGTTTGGATGTTTGAACTTCGGAGTGCTGCGTCAGCACTCGAGTCTCGCATCGAGTGCAGACCACACCGGTCTATCTTCGATACCGACATAATATAGACCGTGTACCACTCTCCTCTGCCCTGGCCAGACCCACGCATCCCGCCCCGTCGCGACTTAGAAAAAAGTCATTCGAATGTACGTAGACTGCGTCAAGTACTCGTATAGCTATACAGTGGGGTACGCAGCTGCGCATGATCGGCACAATAAAAATCGGAATAAAGTCCTTCGAAAGAGAGATCGCGAATTTGTTTTCTCCTGTCGACTCGTTACAATCGATTTTCACTGATGTGCGTACACTTTAGCCTTCGTTAAAAATGATTGTAACGTGTGTGGGACAAGCACGCGATCGACGTCCGATAAGATCCTGCGAATTAGCGATAATCCGGACATTACCGATCGCTACAAAGCGAATGGTTAGCGCCTATTTCAAGCAACCACTCCCTCGTGCACACGATCGAATGAAAAAAAAAAAAATGAAAAAAAAATGAAGATCGGTAACTACCGATCGCAACCGATCCTTACCGATCTCCGTGTATAGACGAGAAAACCGGTAGCGGCCACTAATCGTGATAATCGCCGAGTCGTTAAGAGACTGCTTCCGTGGTAGGGAAAAGCACTGTGTGGGTGTTCCATAATGAGAGTGGGAAGATCGGTAAGAAGTGGGAACGAGTAGTAATTACGATCCAAGGTGAATGAGGTAGTCGGACTGATTGGGTCGATGCTACCGGTTGCTATACGTATCTCCGTGCTTCGATTTCTCATCCGTATACACGTTATATTAGGATTTCACGTGTGCGTGAGCTGGTTTATACAGTCACGACGATACGGAAGGGGGATCTCGAAGAGCAGGAGTACCAACAGCATGAACGAAGCCACGTTCCAACCGCAACCGACCGGCTGGTTGGGTCTGGTCATTTCACGATCCAACCCCTGTGCGGTGGTGCGGTCCTCCTCTCGCTAGTGGCCACTCGCCACTAGAGCCGATGTGAGGCCAGCACTGACCGCTAAGCCCACCTGATATCCATCCCTGCTCATTTCCCTACCAACCCTTTCCTTTGCCCTCCTAATCCTCCCACTCCAGCTGCCGTCGTGGCTTCTCTCAACCGCAAGCCGCAACGAGCTACTGCCTTGATTAAACACGCCATAGACCGCCATTATCGCTGATTGCGCTAAACATTAACGGACCGCTCTACCATCTCCACCTACATGGCCCTGCGAATCACTGGTTACGCTCCTGCGATAGTCAATCGACTGTTAATCAGCGTTGCTAAACTGTACAGTAAACAAGACTAATTCTTTTTCATTGGCAGCTTGAAAGTCGTGGGTAAACTTGGTTCTTATTAAATAGTTCAAAAAAAAAAAATTCAAAAAAATTTCACTCAAATCTGTAAAGCTTTGATTTATATAAAAAACTATTATTTCAAAAAATGAAATTGACAAGTGTAACTACAAAGTGCAAAATTATTTTTGCGATAGACGTCGTTTCAGCATATCTTCCACGTTACTTACTTGTCGGTCTATCATTTCGGAAAGTCAAATATCCTCGCATAATTCCAAAACTGTATTAAAAAAAAATCTATTCCTTATTCCTATTCCTTCGATTATTTTTCCATCGTTTCATCGACATCACGCTTTGCCAATTGTATTACATTACGTATCGGAATGCTGAATCGCATTGACAAATCGGATTATCAAATAAGCGGCAATGGACCAGTCTCTAACTAATTACAATCTAAACGCAAACTAGATATATGTACATAGGTGTCAGTCCTAACCCACAGAATCAATGACACCGCTACAAGCGAGCACACACGTACGCGTAATACACAAAGAGAAAACAAGCTCGTGTTCCTCGGGACGGAGGGAACGCGTGGCGCAAAATCCCGGAAACGATAATTCCCCAGGGTCGTAAACACGCGCGGAATACGGGATACATAAAGCCAACCTCCTGGGACTGCTGAAACACCGCAAAACACAAATTAGTCTCGTCCCCTTTGGCGCACACGCACCATCCCCGTCCCCCACACAACCTAGTAAACGGACTCACGCACGCTCGGGGATTATAGATACATACTGGGAGGGCACGAGGGGGTGACCTCATTAAGGCGTCGACACCACTGCGGCCCCGTGGCGATGTGGAACGGTCCCCCCCATGGGACGTCGGGACGGAGGACGCCCCACGGTTACCACCTACCCCACGCGAATCTACAGTTTCGTCCACGTGTGGAATCACCCTCGCCTAATTCCCCGATTGCTGCCACCATTGTTACTCGACACACGCATACATATTGACACGTGCTCGTGGGAGAGGGGAGGAAGCCAGGGAGGGGGAGCGTGATACGAGGCGGAAGCCTGGACGTGCCAGACAGAACGGGGAGAATAAGGGTGCGAAATTTATTGGATACGCTCCTGAGACACGTACGACGTCCCGCGAAGGACAACCGAACGACGTCCTCGAACAAATTGTAATATACTCGTGCGCAACGTGCGTGTGTGAATACGCATGATTTTTTTAGTCATTGGGAGAAAAAAAAAATCACGTGGTGTATTTATAATAATTCAGCAACGAATTTCCACGCTGTTTTAACTTTGATTTTTTTACTCAACTTGTTTGCCTAGTCCGTCGAGGGCTTTCAAGCTTGGGCTTGAATAAGGTAACTTTACCGTACGGTTGTTTCGTTCGATTTCATTTAAACGGATACGTGACCGAGTCTGTACTTATTTGACGTAGTTGACGCGCTAGATAAATAATTTACGAACGCACGCGATCCTTCGCGAACAACAGATCCGTACAGCGGAGAATCGTACGACTTGAATATTGGTACGTATACACGTAGGATGACTTTCTTAACGATCTTCCTTTATACTCAATGATGCGAACTTGACGCTAGCATTTCCACCCTTGAACCTTCCGACTGCCATAATAAAATAGAGCCAACGACTACGAGTATAAAGGGAAGCCCACGGTAGCGGGTTAAACTGACACTGTATAGCAATCTATAAATATGAAGTTTTCTAAAGGCAACGACGATTACTTTTTCACGTATGGGCTGTTACAGTGTCGACGAGAATATACACGAGTACGCGATAAGGGGGCTGTAAAATGTTAACCGTGCAAGGGAGAGAGCTCGACACTCAAAAATTAGAAAATCGATGAGATAAAAAAATAAATAACTTGAGAATTCTTTTTAAACTTTGTACAAGATAAATAACAAATTGGTACATTACCTCTATCTATCCCTAATACACCAACCCTATCTCGTTCTACAATAATATATTACAGCTGAGAACCTCTTTCAAGATCTCTCATCGACTCATCACCGTAAGTAAATACGGATATAATCGTAGGAGCAAAAGACAGCATCAGGACCACCACCCCCCCCCCCCTTTCAAGTGCAGATTTTATTAACAGTCGAGATATTTGCCTGATCCATCTAACTGGATATTGCAGCAGGTTGCGCTTGGCTATTGTTAAGGAGGGTTGGAATCGAGTATGGGGATGATAGGTTGAATAGGGGTTGGTTCGTTCACTGTAGACCCACTGGATTCTATACGTGCAGTATAGTATGGTTACGTATCATCTATGGACATGTACGTATAAGGCACGTACGTGGCTGTCGGGTAGACATTACGCTATATATTTTATAGGAGTTTGAAGGGGTTGGAGAGGATGAGTATTGCATCCCCTGTTTTCGTGATCGCTGTAACATTCATTGATATATAGGTATACGGTCACGTGTTCCCACAGACACATTCGACCCTACTTAAATGCAACGGGGAACCACTGCGCGTATAGCAACAGTAGTTACGGCAGGTAGGAAACGGAAGAGGGACAAGAGGATCGGAGAGCGAGCAGGAAATAAAAGGATGAGTCGAGGGGTGGAAGAGTAGGGAAAATAAAATGGCAACATGGGAATAGAGGGTGGCTCAAAAGTGAGTGGAAAAAGGTGGCGGATTCCGATATACAGAGAGACAAGGGATCGTAGAGTGGCTGATTTTTCCAATAGCGAATTTTTATCCATTGCTCATATTTTTTTCTTCTATTCATCTTTTATCTTCTCTCTCTCTCTCTCTCTCTCTCTCTGCGTTACTTGCCGTGTATCGCTCTCTGTCTCTGTTTAATACTCTCTAGTAATACCTTAATCTATTCTGTGTCTAGTCATCGAGGCTATGCAACCACTGTAGCGTTGCGGATGAGTTGGGAGATTGTCAGTAGAAAAATTCCGTGCGAACCAGACAGACTGGACCGAGGGAAGAGGAAACCAATGTTCGTAATAAAATAATTAAATTTTTTGTTTATTTACGGATTCCCGGTAGCAGGCTGTAATTTTGTTTTCGGTTTGAGTTTATTTACCTGCGATCGATTTTTTTGTGAATTAATTTTACGTAACGCAGTGAGTTGCAATAAATATCAGTTCGGGTAAATAAAGCGATTAATGGAATCTTTCGTCTATTTGTAACGTGATTGGTTTACTTTTTTTTTTAATGTTTATTGCAAATTTTTACTTTATTGTCAATTTGACAGGTAGCGATAAATTGGCAGTTTTGCCAATTAAGCGTAATAAAAATATCAAATTTTATACTACTGTAGCGGCTGAAAGGTCAAACGGGTTACATGAACAATGGGTAGCGATAAAATTGAATTCGCTAGATTGGAAGAATTCGCGTGAGTGAATTAATCAATTGAACATTGACAGATAACAGTGACGAGTCTCGATAAAGAACAAAAAGAATGTTAAATTTTTGCGTTGTGATTATTAATTTTAATTTGTCGGTCCAAGCATAGCCGAATTAATTTACACGAAACGAGATAAAAAATAAGGTTAAATACCTCAAATTATTTTAATCTACCATTTCGCGAAACACGAAGAATTATTTTTGACAAAACAAAATATAAGCCAAATCGCGAGATGCAATGACGCAACTGTTGAGAATTAATTTAAAATTAACCAATTGAAAGCAGCGCGTGACATGATACGAAAATAAAAAAAGTACCTAAATAGACGATGACGTCGAGATAAAGAATTTCACGTAAATCGAGAGAACTCAAAAATGAGTACGAAAAAGAAAAAAAAAAGCTTCGAACCAAAAGGAAACAAAGATTGCGTGGGACGGATATCCGGGCCAATTTGTAAATCGGCACTTTTCACCCCCCGGAATTCTCGCGTCGGGATTTACGAATCGAAGTCGCGCCCTGCTACATAAGAAAAAAAAAAAGAAAATAAAAAAAAGAAAGAAAGAATAACGGGGTCGGCTGAGCGGCCGCTAAATATTCAATAAACGCGGATATTATTCCCGGCACGTCGTGGAGAAGATGGAGGTTCGAGTGGAGGACGATGTTCGCGAGGAGGAGAAAAAGGACGTGGGGGGACAAGAGGGTGGAATGGCGAAAAAAGAAAGAAAAAAGGGGAAACTATATAGAATAAAAAGGAGAGAAAGAGATGGAAAGTAAAAGGAAGAAATTCAGCTATTTATCCCTTCGTGCCCTGCCCTAACCCCTGATTTCTCTCCCTCTTTCTCGAGATCCCCCCCAGGGCCGGCTCTTCTTCCCCTCGAGCCTATACATTCCATAATTTGCCCTTCACGACAGAATGCGATTTCTTATTCTACGCTTCCAGCCTTATGCCCTCTTCTCTTCGTTCTCTTTGCGTACCTTACGTATCCCCTTACTTCCCACTCTCTTTATCTCTCTCTCTCTCGGTCCATCTTTCTCGCAACCCAGCAGTCATGAACAAGCCGAACCTTTGCCAATTTTTCCATCATCCACCCCCTTCCGCCCTTCTACGCGCACCATTCTTATTCTCAGCCAGCGAATTATTTCTTAAACCCGCAGCCAGAATCTGCCATTCTCCTTCTTTTTTTTTTCACCCCAAGTCCCATTCCCCTCGTAATTCCACGACGAGCGGAAAAAGCGTCGCGGCGTGATTCGAATTCAAGATGTGCGAGAAACCCGCCATTTTTCCTCGACTCGCAAAAGCTAGAGACGATGAAATGACGGAAATTCTCATTGGTTCTCCATTGGTCTCACATTTGTACATTGAGAGAATATTTTTTTGTTGTATCTTGGATGCTGAAATAAATCCGAAGAGAAGAAAGACGTGCCTCGAGGAGCCTACGGTTGTCACCTCTTTTACGTCAACTTTACGTACAAGCCAGGGGCCAACGGTTAAGAGCAAGCTTAGGGTACCCCTGAACCCCGACGAGAAATTCGTTCCAATTAAAAGTCTGTCCTGCTATTGGCATTTTATTACCTTGTTTACATATTTATTCAATATCTAGAGTCCCCCAAGGGTGAGATCAACCTAATCCGAGTAGAGCCCTTACTGTACCGAACGGCAGGGAACCCTCTTTTATTTAGAATTAAGCACCGTACACACCGAAAGAACGCACAACCATAACAGGAAAAGCGTCGGTACGTAAATTCGCGAAAAAAATGAATAAAATAAAAAATACGAGATACGTCAAGTGGTATCATAATAAAAGTAATAAATCTAAATAAAAATCTTTAAATAAATAAAATCATTGTCATTTTCCAATAATCCATTTATAGCGTCTTTAATTCACTGTTGAAATCGAGTGAAATTGACACGTGCGTGGTTGGACTATTAAAATGACAATTAAACTGCAATAAAATGTACATACTACGACACGACAATTGCGTAATATATCCCATGAATAAAATCAAAAGGACGTAAGGACCAAAGGGGCTCGGTGTCAAGGCCAAATAAAAACAGTAATAAAAATGAAAAAACCTATTTTCCAGATTCATACGCCTTTTTAATATTGGCAATCCAATGATATCGACGTATAGATCAATTCTTGTGTTTTTATGGATACGGGCGATAATGGGGATATTTGCAAGATTTTTCGCTATTTGACAAATTTCTTTACCAAGCCGTGAGACTAATCGTAAATAAAGGACTGATTCGCGAACTGTTATTCCTAACGCGTCGAAAACATCCTACGGTCCATTTCCCTGGCTCCAGTCCTCGCGCGAACTTTGCTGATTTTAAAACCTTTGAACGATCTAGTCGTGCACGTAAGACCAGGCTGCTCAAAAGGATTTATACTAGAGCTTCGACGAATTTCCACGCGACAAAAGCGATCTGGGTGTAAATAAGATCAATCGATCAGCAAATTAATGAAAATCGTCATGAAACCACAGGCGGTTATACGTGTCAAGTGAAACGAATATTTCGCATTACATGGAACTGCGCCAATTACAGAAGATCAAAGGTTAAAGCCGCCAAGAGAAATCCGTCAGTACCAATAGAGATCAGACCAGATTTCAGGAAGCCGAAAATCAGGTCAAATCCAAAGCTGAGAAGCTTCGGCTGATTCATTGACACGTATTAAAGGTATACCTATACATACGCAGCATTAAATTAATCAACGCCTAAACGTCCCATCTATAACTATACAGCGCTTATGAATAATCAAATCAAATAATTATCTCGTATCTCACCTGTTTGTGCATCTCCACGTTGAGTCCGTACGACATCTCGTAGTACTATAAAAACAAGATAAATTCGATTTAAAATTATATTTCAACATTTCACGCAATGCGTGTACACGTGTGTGTGTGTCGATGTTGATAAATGATAACAAGTGCCCATATAACCATGTGTGCATGCAGAATTGAACGTTAAGGTAGCACGTACCATATCACATATGTCCATGCAAACGTGTGTATTGTGTGAAGCCCACGTGACCAAATGTTCTCATGCATAGTGAATAAGTACAATAATACAGAGAGGTACAAAGGAACGGGAATACGGGTGGATGAAGAAAGAAAAAAAAAGCATACAAGAGGAAAAATTAGAGATTACGCGAAAAAGAGAACAGGGCTACTGCTTGGATAGAGACGTGCCTGCCCGACGTAATGAAAGAATTAAAAAAGAAATTTCGCGCTACCCCTATCTCGATGCAAGCAGCAATTTTAAATTGTCCCTAACCGAGGCAGGACGATTCACGGTGGAACTCACGAGTTCCTCTGCAAAATCATCGCTACGTAAAACAGAGCAAAGAGCCCCGGGAGGAAGTAGAAAAAATATACACGAATAAACTGAGTCCCCAAGAAGTTAAAAAATGAACAGGTAATAACTAAACTCCATAAGGTAATACGTGACGCGTCTACGGATGCACCTGAAGACACACGCGTCCAGGTATATACCTATATGCATACTTAAGCATGCAGATGGTTCCTGCTCGGGTCTCTTTCAAGTCCCATGAGTTTAGCGCGGGGCCTTAATTCGGGAGCAAGGGACAAGAGTATATCCTGACAAAGAAGAAGGAATAAAGGAAGAGATAAGAGAAGAAAATAAGAAGAAAGTGCGCAAAGGTAAAAGAGAAGAAAAGGAGGACGAGTAAAAAGTGAACGGGACTTGGGGAGGAGGACCAGGGGCGGCGGGGGGTGGTACGGGGGTGGCATGAAAGGAAGCTCGAGGAAATTAAAATACATTCGACGGTCTCGTGATAGGAGGGCAGCGGTGTGAACGGGGCATAAGACCGGTTTCACGTAACAACGTTCCTACATCGTGTGTACAAGTCGGCCTATAGGACCACTTAACTAATTCTCTGCGACCCAGTGGTTCTCAAATCGTTTGCTCGCTCCTGGTCTCGTTGCCGTGCTGATGCGTGCGAGCGTTGGCCAAGATCTTTTATTTTTCGTTCATTCGAAGGATCCTGGTTTCGCGCACACGAGTGGAGACGTCAAGGCGAAATGGGAAGGAGCTATGAAAAAATTGACGAGGACACTTTGTCGCGTGCAAATAAAAGTCAAAATTAATAATCGTATATTTATTCGTTTTTCGATATCTACGACGGATCGTCTTTGCAGAAATATACTATATGCTGAATATCAGGTATAGAACAGAGCGCGTGGGGAAAGTATATCTAATGCCTATAACCCGTTGCGGATAACTATCGTTGATTGTCATCGTGCTTGTACCACGTGTTGCGTGCAAGATTTATCGTGGAATGTTAATGTGTAGGCACTGATGTCTTATCGCCGTGGACGATTCGATAAAAATGGAAAAACAATGTAAAGGATGAAGGACGCTGGTGAGAACCAAAAATTTGAATTTCGAGGGCGATAAACCGAGCGACAATGAAAATTATGGAGAGTGAGTTAAAATGATAAAAAAAAATATTCGATCTTACCGAAACACGGAAACGGAAGGGGAACGAGGTCGGACTATTCTCGTACACGTGTGATTAATAATTCGAACGAGGATTCGAGACGATAGCAACTGCCTCTCTACCGTATGTACAGGGAACAAAGAATCGACGTATCGTTGGAAAGCGAAGCAAAGGGAAAAGGGAAAGAATATGTGAAGCGCAGGGACGGTGCGTAAATAAATAAAAAGGTGTAAAGGCGGTGCGACGTTATGGGTCCGTAAGGCTGAGTGATGTAGAAAGGATTAAGGGATATGAATGGAGGTTGGGAGAATGGCCGAGGGCGCGTTTGCTCGAGGGATAATTAATACTGAATAATTAAGGGGACATGAATCGCGCTTTAGAGGAGCAGGGTAATGGTGGGTGGGGCGGAGTGGAAACAAACAAAAAGAAAAACACAAGCAACACGTCGATTAAAAGTGTTCCTCGTTAATCAAGAAAAAAACTCAAATAAATTATGTAAGGACTGTTGAGGGATTTGAATGTCGATCTGCCTATGCCGAGTGAGAGAGAGAGAGAGTATTATAATGAAAGATGGTAGTAGGTTTAGACAGGAGAGTGCCAAAGGGGAAAGGTTTGGATGGCGGCTCTCGAATCTCCTCTGCAAAGTAATTGCCTTTTAATTAATGGACTCCAACTGCTGCCACGGTAGAATGTTAATTATCCCTTCAAAAAAGTTATTTTCGACATGTCGACCGCTCGAAAAATGAAAGCCGCCCTTTTATCTATTCATTACTTTGAGCGTTTAAAAATAACTGGGTACCGATGACCAAAGTTTCTTAACAATCGTATCCGGCGGTTACGATAGAAAGAGATTCTGGAGTAGAAGAAAATTTTTAGGAAAATTAGTGCAAGTGGACAAGTACTGATAACAAAGTATTGGAGACTGATTTTTTTTATAATTTGCAGAAAAACACCATTTTTGGATGAATTAAGTTTATCAATTACGTTCAATCAAAAGCTCGCGAAAAATACGTTCTAACGGAAACGACTGAGCAAGCGTGACGCGACTTCAACGATGAAAATTTCGGCTCGTATTTTTTTGTAAATATTTGTCTTAGTCGACGTAGAGAAATATTTTCGTTTCGTGTTTCTCCGGAGAATAAACTAGCGAATAAAAATAAATTGCGCGTGAGACAATAAAATGTAATTTATCGATCGTCGTAATATTCCAGTTCTAGCGAATCGAAAATCGCGATAGTTCGCGATCACGAGATAAAAACCGTGCTGGAAATAAATCCAGCAATTGAAAAAAAAAAATCGAAATCCATGCTTCTCGACGTTGTCTGCGATCCGTCGTCAACGAAGATTAAATTGAACAGTTACGCGAAATATAACAGTCCAGCCTAACCTAACCCGACATGAAAAACTAATTGCCATAGTAAAACCGTTTATCGAGAAACCTGTCAACTCTACAGACATAAATAATCAATTAATTATCATAAAAAAATCTCGATATTCAACGTCATGAAATATTATTAAAAAACTTGACAAAATCCTCTGAAACGTTCGATCCGTCAAGGTGCCTAGATTCGATACGATTTCCGTCACGAATAAAAAAAAAAAGATTAAAAAAATCAAATTTGAGAACTCGAAGCCATCCCACGTAATGCAATTGTCTCTCTCCCTCTCGAGCAATGAATATACAATGCTCGAAAATGAACGGAAGCTCATGGCCGAAGAGTGCAGGATATAAACGAGGACGAGAATAAGGGCGCAAAAGTACGAGAACGGCTATTTTCTCGACGAGGTTCGAGACTCGAGCCGATCTGCGGCGAGTCGTAAAAGTTCACGAGCTCGACAATTACATGAAAGAGTCGTAAAAGTGTAATGCTCCGTCGCCATGAACGTCCTTACAGTAGTAAAACTCCAGCCGTCTAGCACGGCGTCTTCAATTCGAAAACAAACCCCTTCGAGCGGCACAAAGGAGTAGGAAGGGCCCCGGCCATTGTGCGATACCAAGAAAGAAACAAGTCAGGGTGAATACTGGATGGATGATCACGTGGGTCGAAGTGGATAGGGATAAGGATGGGACGAAAGAATCTAATGTCGCGAACCGGGTCAAACTACTTGGAAGCATCCTGAGGAGGAACCCTCGGGAAGACTGGTACATTTATTTCATCAAGCCTGGTATACATTGCGGCGACTTCCCCGCTATACCAAAAGGCACGTAACCCAGCCGAGTATAGGCACGTGGGAAAAGCGCCGAAGGGACAACTGGGTGAAGGTAGAGTAGATACGCAGGCACTGGGTTGACATCCAAGCAAGTCCGAAGACGCCTGTAAGGACGCCCTAGATTTTCATTGAACGTCTACGATAGAAGCAAGGCACTGAATCTAATTAGAAAAGAAATGAGCACCCACACCGAAAGCAGACAAGCAGCGTACCGGAAAAACACCCCAAATTGCCCTGGTAGATTTCAAAAATTTTTTTTTTTTTACAAAAAATCCCTCCCACTCCCCTTCGCGATTGCTCGATCATCTGCCGAACGTCGATTACAGCAATTTCAAAATTTTTATTTTTCAACTATTTCCTTCTCTTTCTTTTCCTTCGTCTCTCTTTTGCGTGTCCACAGACTCACCATGACGTAGTGGCGCTGCATCTCCGTCTTCTCCTGGGCCAGTTTCTCCAGCTCCAATTTAATACTGGACAGAACAAGCAGGAAATTGCACGTGTAAGCTAGACATTAGTAAGTGCAGGCGACATTCAAAAGCCGTGATTCTCTTTTTTTTTTTCATTTACCTCAATTCAATTTTTTCTTTTTCTTTTAAATTCTCATTCAACCCTTCCCTCCTCTCTTCGCCTTACTCGTCATTCTATATTCTCCTTTCTTTCCCACCATTATTTTCGATTCTTTCATACGTTTCTTTTTTCCCGTCAGACAGCGTAGTACAGAGTTGGCCTAAAAAGGCCCAGGGTGGTAACGAGGGTGTAAAAGGGTAAAGTGGCAGAGCGAGTTAAAGAGGAAAGAATGAAAGAGCCGTGTAATCGATAGATCAATTGGGGTCAAGGGTCAGGATGATTTTGAACCCTTGTAAAAGGCAAGTGACAGCCGAGCAGCGTGACGAGTGTCAAAGGGTGCTGCAGGGGGGAGGGGGGGGTCAGGGGGTGGGAGAGGGGGTCATCCGTAAATACTCCCCCTCATTCGTTTCCCTGTAGGCACATGGTGATAATAATAACAATAACGACGACCAACCAAAAACAGTTACGAATTTGACGATGTCACAAGGTCACAACATGCCGTGATATTAACCGCGATACGTCACCCTGCTCGGGACGCTCGTCCACGGGGGCTTTGGTGGTTTGTAGTGCAGCCAAGCTGTTAAAACACGCAATTAGTGCAGCCGCAGCGAACATCGATAATAATTGTAACGACGACCGGTGTTAGTGTCCTCGTGTTTATACACATATTCATATACATATATGTATACACACTGTATATACGTATATTCATATGGGTGGATGCACCGTGTACAGGGTGTACGTATGTACCGAGTGCCGTGGTAGCTGTTTGCCAGCGAACGAGACATGTATAGATATATATATATATAGAAATAGATATGGATCCAGAACGAAAACGCGAGATAAAAAAAAATAATATATCGACAGGAACGTCCAGAAAGGACGTATATGCATATAGAGAGGGGTCAAAGTTCAGGACGAGTAAGGAGACACTGACGTTAATTTCTGGGGTAATTCAGTGCAAATAGAAGTTATAGAATTTTCTTGGTGGAGGGGGCGGAGGTCAAGATACGAAAATATGAAAGTTTGCTATGTAAATTGTGATTGGAATTTATTAATTGGAGGAAAGGAAATGGTGCAGACGAATGATGTTGGATTATGGAGGATTTTCTTTAAATAGATCTTTTTTTTTTTGACAGTTCACAACGTGCGTTTTATGTTTTTTGTATTGACACGTGTCTTTCGTTCAGCTCGCAAACAGACCCTCGACGAACTCTGTCATCGTACGCGTCGCTTACCATCACGTAATGCCTCTGTATCTCTATTTTTTCACTGGCCAGTTTCTCGCACTCCAATTTAAGGCTGTATAGACAAGAAGAAAGCCATTAATTTATATGGATGTCGGCCCGAAGTGACATCGACTGGAGAACGTAGGAAGATCGCGATAATCCATGGCGTTCAAAATGTTTTTGGTCGTTGAAAAAGGAACAAAAAAGTGCCGAGACGATCTGTCAAATTTTTATCGTACATTACGAAATCATTTGATTACGATTTTTTGTCGAGATTTTAGTGACTTGAAGAAAAATTTGTTGCTATAAATACGATTCTTTATTTCTGTTTGATGTGCCGACATTTTTGACTCTTACTAGTTTGTTTCGCCAATACAATTTTTTTTTTGGTATGGCCAGCCTTGATTCGATTGCAGCAAAGTGAGTTTGTTAATAGACACGAAAATTGGCGCGTTCGCAAGAATGCGAAGAACGCCCATAAATATTGTACCGTTACGCTCCTGGAATTCGTCGAGAAAACTTTATTATAACTTTTATAGATACTTTTGTCATTTAATTAGTAAGAAAAATATTTTCTTTCCATAAATAATTTTTTTTCAATAACGCGAAATTCTTAGACCATGGATTATCGTAGGATTGCAAAAACATTCGTATTAATATTTTTAAATCTTAGAGCTACGATGAAACGATATTTCCACGACTGCGTCGCCGCACCTAAATTATATTCCTGAATGGAAAATGTACATTTTATATCCTGAAAGAAAGACACGTTATGTATATATATATTTATAATCATTGCAAAGCATGAGATTCGATTGATTAAAGATGGAAACAACGACCTTAGGAACGACCACGTTTGGCTCAATGACGAAAATATTAATTTTACTAAAAAAAAAAAAATAATTCCATGAAAATCATCAATAACAAGATTAATAATCGGCGCGATATTTTTATACAGCAATTCGATACTACACTCACAACCAAGTTACAGTAGAGGTAAAAAAATTTATAGTCTAGCAAAAATTTCGTTATGAAAATCAAGGGCTCCTCGAGATCCTAGCTAGACCGGACCGTCACAGTGCAGACCTAGAAAAGCCCTGGACGAAATTGTCCAGACAAAATTTCTATCAGAGGTGGGACCTAAAAGTAATATATCAAGTTAGGATAGCTCCAAAATAATATTCTGCTTGCTTATGACTTTGTAATTAAATTTCTATTATGGTGCATAAATTTTCAACGGGTTCCATAACCGCCCCACCTGTTCCATCTTATTCTACCTTCCTCTGCACAATCGCAGCTATTTCAGCAAAAATCTCCAAGATCTCACGCCGAACAACGATTACAAATATACGTAGCGATATACAAAGGTGAATATAATGTCAGCCATCTTGTTTCTCTTTTCTGCAACAATAACGTGTAATTTCGATATTAAAGAATAACTGAAAAATACGTATCTCCAGATGACGTCACTCCAATCAGATTCGTACCTGTAAACCTCGACGTCTGATCAGTCAGCCTCCCTCCCCACTTGTCATTAAATTAATTTAAAAATTATAAAATTGTGCACTACACCCGTTTAGCAGAAATAATTTATTCGTATTTAATTAATGGCCTCTACGACGTCAGAAGATACTCTCATCAGTTACAAATACTGGGGGGGGGGGCTAAGTATGGAGTCCATCCAGCCCCCCCTCCCTCCCCCCAATACATTCATCATAGCAAAAATTGAAATTGAAAAATATAGGAATTACGCACTGTCTATGACTGCTCAGCCCCTGCAGTCTCGATTTTTGCACTTCTATCACTAACTGACTTAATTCTTGAGACAAAAAATTTTTTTTACAATTTGAGGAATAAGATTGATAAAATCAATAAACGAACTATTACATGATTAATGTACAAAATATTTACTAGCCAAATATAATGTCGTCAAGTTTATCACTCTTATCACTAACGACCTTCTATTTTTAGGACAGGAATTTTTTTTAATTTTTATATTAATGTTTTATTATACATATATCAATACTTAATATACAAACATATTATGTCGCGTAACGTAAATGTCTATACCGAAGCAAATAATCATCCCCCCTCTTACACACACAAAAATTAATTTTTTTTCTGCTAAACGGCTCAGGTGCAGATTTTTTTAGAAACACCTCATAATAATAACCACATAATTTTAATAACTTTTAAATTAATTTTATGACAAGTGGGAGTGGAGAGGGGGGGTAGCTGAACAGACGTTAAATTTCGAGACACAACGGGAAGCCTAAAGCTGCCTGTGTAATGTGCACAATGACAATATAAAAAATAAGTTGCATCCGCAATAGAGATCCTTGAGAAAGACGATGATTTAGACGGTACTCGAAATGGGATATCGAAGATGATCCGATGCCAGAAACAAAGGATAAGTATTTAGGTAGTACAGGTGAACGGTAGGTAGGTTGATACACAGTCAGGTTAGGTTATATAATACAAGTAAAAGTCGGCGATGGTCGTGAGCTGCGGATCTTAAAGGGGTAGTCGTCGTCTCAAACAACCCTTAAATACTGAAACGGTTGAAGGGGGGGTATATTTAAGGAAGTACCGGAAGTCTCGTTATTCGGCTGTCATCCTGTCGTGTCTGGAAAGTCTGCAATACCTGTCGATATTGTATCCCATAGCGAAGAGGATCCGCCATTATGAAAACTTACTTGTGATATTGCGCCTGCAGGAAGTTGAACTCTTCCTTGATGCGATCGCAGGATTCGCCAACCGTGAACTTAAAGGGTTGCCCAGGTTGAGGCGGTCCCTGAAAACATTAAAAAAGTTTCAAGTGAGAGGAGAAAGTCTAATAAAAACAGGACCAAGAAAAAAAACAAAAAAGTCCAAGTGAAACAACAAAAATATAAATTTCGTGAATTTTTTCAAAAACGTGCTACGGCACGGGAGTAATTATTTGTCAATACAGTTGGCATCGATCGCAGCGCCACCGGAAGTTTTATTCGCTTCCGTTTAATCCGGGACGAGACTCTATTTTCGAAAAGCTAACATAAACGCTCTATACGTGCGTTTAGGATAAATAATTACGTATACTGCGGGTATTAGTCGCGGGTCCGTTAGCCGCGATTGATTTAAGATGTTTCTCCAGCTATCTAACCTCAAACTCATGTGGCGCCATCTGAGCCAAGTCGCGCATGCGCACAAGTAAACTTGGTCTCCCAACGTCTTCCAATACCGCGCCGTCTTCACCCGTGACTGAAAATAGTTCGAGATCGGATACCTCGATACAGAGTATCTCCAGAAATATTTGAACCCAGATATTCGCGTTGCGGACAATATTTTCGTTGGGAATTTAAAAGACGGCGCCATAAGCCGCGCGGCCATTCGCGTTTAGGGACGCAGCGCCATAGTGGCACCGACGGAAGCCACTGGAAGCTCACTTATTTACTTACCGACTTACGTGGGGTCCCCGGCATTCCCGCAGCGCTTATAACGAAATCGAACACGTGTAAACGTGCGAGTTACTCTTGACTTCCGGTGAGGCGGGTGCCATAGAAATCCCCGCTGTGCCTCTCGCGAAGAAGCGAGGGCGACACTCACTTGGAACGAGCGGATGGATAATAGAGCAGCACTACGAAGGGCAGGGTGGATGACGAGCGAGCGAGTGGGGAAGAGAGGTGGTAAATTGGCAACCCTGCTGATCGGCAGAATCGCTGATCCCATTTGTCTCGGTAAAGCCGTTCTGCAATCCAATTTATTTATTGGCTTTCAACCGGGGTGTAACGTGCACTTTGCGCTCCACGGAACGACGAGCCGGGGACGCGGTTATAGTTGCTTTTTTATTATTTTTTTTTCCCCCCCTTTAATTCCCTCACGTGACTATCTCGAAATCGTTCGTCCTAAAAATCGAATGAAATAACTATTTTCACTCGCGGTGCAAAATTTTACTTTTATTTTAATCGTTATCGGTGTTCCATGCACGCTCTTCAGATCATTTCCATATATATATATATATGTGTATTTTAATTATTTTCCAATAATACGCTACGAGAGAATCGTGCGTCCTGTATATGATAATTAACTTGACGTCAATCACACGCTATTTAATAATCCAATGAGGTTTAATTAAACAGTACCTGCGTACGTGGGTGCGAGAGAGAGACAAGAGATGTTGCATCATTGTAACGGGATATGCATTCACCAGCCTGATAAGGGACTGATAAAAGAATAAATAGGATTGCTAAGGTCAAGAGGGCAACCGGTAATGAAGGATCGAATAAATCGCAGCCTGAAATACACATCCTCTTTAGCAGGTGAATGCTGTTTGAACAGGACTCGGAATAGCAGCACGAAGTGAGAATACCGAGACCCAAGCGGAATCCGTCGAATAGACCGTACAAATAGAGGCAGCTATCAAGAAGAGGTTCGGCGGTTTGGTAGAGCCGCAAAACCGCAAAGCGGCGGTTCGGGTTCCGACCACCAGATGGCCAACACCGACCGCAGCCCCCTAAGCGACTAACCCTTCGTCCACCCTCTCCTATGACGTAACCCTCGTGACCACATTCCCCCTCCACCACCAATCGTTAACTCCGGACATCCTCCAGTCAATAAATATCCACCCAACAAGAATTACCTACATAAATGTATAACCGAGGCGATCGGCAAAAGATTCAAACTCCGTTGCAGCGACGCCATATTGGATATAGGTTAGTATCTCTCGATTGTACACTTGGGTATAGTAACAATAGGATCGAGTCTAGGCGGTGCATTTATTTATGAATATCCGAGACTATCGGACAATGCGAAACGTTGAATAGACTATAGTAAATTCTTGTACTATTTGAAGAGGCAGCGAAATGCGCGGTAGGAGACAGAAATTGAGTACAGTAAGTTTCGCTGGTTCTAATCGTAAATACATTCAAGGGACGCTCCTCTAGTCTTATTGATCATTATTATCAGACCCGTGGCATACTGTGTGACTCCATGTCGAGCTCCGGGACACTAGCATCATTTGCATAAGCAATGCATTTTGATTCGTAGCCTACATTGTACGGGACAGGGTAACGGACATAAATAATGCATAGCATAATGGAGTATAGCGCGCGGGGCTAAGACCGAAGCAGCCGTAACGCTCGATGCGAAAGCTGCCTTTAGGCTGCGAGAGCATACAGGAACGGTGATGATTTTCTCATGGTAATTATATCGTCGACTTTTACTTTTTTTTTATGTCTATAGTTCGTACGTGCGTGACGCACTTTTTTTTTGGCGCATCTCGTATTTTTTTTAAATTTTTTTTGGACTGTCACTGCACGTGATCAATTCCACGTATAATGTATCGGGCACGGCGACGCATTCGGAACTGCCGCTAACTCGTTCGACACCCGGTATACGTATTCGCGTACGTTACACCCATGTCCTTGCACACGCTAGTAGATTCTCAGGGATACGCGCGTGCAGCAGTTTAACCCGAGCGACCAATTAACTCGATAGGATCGCTTTATAAAACAACGATGCGCCCGACGCCCTGATGCGAAATGATAGAAAAAAGTTGTTGCACGGCGGAATGTGTCGAGTGATTAAAACGTGATAAGAGAAGATAGGGAGGGAGACGATTGTGGGAGGACTGTGAAGAAGAGCGATTTTTAGAGTCGATGAACGATTTTTTGGGGAATTGGAATATTTTGAAAGATTTTGAGCGAATTTTATTTTTTTTTATTGTTATTGTTGATTTTGAAAAATTACAGAAGGTAATGTTACACGTTTGTGGAATTTTGTAACGAGGCTGTTTCATTGAGCGATTAGGTTTCATGGAGAATGAATTAGCCAATTTTAAGAGCCCGCTAAATTTACTTGTTTCAGTGTATTAATTTCTACAATAAAATTTCATCGACACGCAATTTGAAATACTTTCGAACTGTTTTAATCAAGCAATGTAGATTGTTGGACTTTTATTTTCAATTGCGCAACACGTGCAAAAAACCTGTATGAAATTTGAGCCTGACTGACTCAGCATTTTTAATCATACAAAGGTAACAAATTTAAGCTGTCGGTGAACGTGGTCTAATCACCACGTAGATTCGATAAACAAGCAGAACAATTATGAAAAGTTAATTTGGGTTTGAACATGCTTCGGTTCTATTTAGCGAAAATTTGTCTACAGTGTAGATAGATGAAAAATAAGAAAAAATAGAAATTTAATTGAATTCAATCTGCACAGATACATTTTCACAAAGCACGAATTTGGGAAATTTAAAAAAATTTTTTTATTTCCTTCCTCTACTTATTTTCATTTTCAATTTTTCCAATTTCATTAAAAATTTTAATATTTAAAATTCTACACGCGGACAAGTTGAAGCAGTTTTTATTTTTTTTTTTTTTAATATTGGGATCAATAGCACATATACGGTAAAAGAAAATTATTGCACTAATTTCCAAAATGCCTTACACGGGACTATAACATTAAAATATATAATAAAACTTGACTGTAGCGGACGTTTTTATTCAATTTATCAAAGGAACATCGCAACCAGCATTTAACTGTGATATACTTGTATGCACGTTTATTAATTTGGAGCCCCTTAAAGGCTGAAGCATCATAAAACTATTTTCTGCTAGTTTTGTGCATTATTGTGCTAGAAGTGAAAAATATTGTGCATATCCTGCAGAATTGGTAGAAGCAAAATCAAAGAGGCTGGGATAAATGAAAAATCGTAAAACTTTAAAGAGTGAATAAAAAGAAAGTGCAGTCATTTTGTGCTTGACGGTGCTTGCGATTCCAGGACCAGAGATCATAAAGCGGCATTAATCCACCTAAGCTAACAATTCGGATCGATGCGAAGCTTGGAGAAATAACCCATTACTGATAATAGAAAAGCCTTAATACATATCAAATAAGATCTTAGAATTTCCAATATCCACTAACCAAAATTAATTTGCTCGAAATTGCATTTTTGTATCAAGTCATGAAATTCGAAAAAGTTTAGCAAACCATATCGTCTCTCAAAATCGTCCCATAAATCTCCTTTATGTTCCGCAAGAATTCTCAGTATGAAAATTCAGCAAATGCTAATGAATCCGAATCGCGTCGTCGAGACTTAGTGGCTCGATCGGATGTGAATATCCAAATATTGAATCACAGGGATAAACGTCTAAAGAAGCAAGATCGGATGAGGCTCCAGTTTCGTAAGAAAGATCGGCCCCGGTGTTTGAAAAAGATGAAAGCTCCAAAATCTGTGAGTCTACTAGTAATGCCGAGGAGTGAGGAACGGAGGAAGTATTTGTCGTGCGAAGAGACAGAAAGACAAACAGGCGAACAAGACGTAATTACGGACAGGAGTCAAGGTAAACACTCGACGAGGAGAGTCGTCGGACTAGACTAATCGACACGTTTTATCGTTGGCCCCAACGGCGCTATGTTGACTTTTGACGATCCCGCCAGCCGGTCGGTAAAACAGGACGCTGTATCATCGACGGAGTCCTACTCGCTGCGTGTTCATAAAACGATCCTACATTGTCATATGAAAAATAATATAGATAATAACCTAAAAAGAATTTCTATAGAACGTTCACATCTGAATCGAGATTCTGATTCGTTTGATCTGTGAAACAACGTCGATGATAAACGGAAACCTTTTATTTTGTTAAACGATAGAATGGTAATTACGACAGTGACTGACAATCAGTGCCCAACAGAATGCTACAAATAGCTGTATAAATTCAGGGCGATTAACGAAAATATATATATCGCGATTACAAGCGGTACTTTAAAGCTCGGTTCACAACGGCTGCTGTAATCGCGGCCTTTTAATTCCTTCGTATAAAATCGAACGATTGGCATCGGCGCCGCGATTAAACGCAAATAAATTTTCAACGACGCTTTATGTACCGGTGCAGTGTGAACCGGACATGAACTGCTCAAGTAATGGATTCCATTATTCTTTCGTCAATGGAAAGTTACGAGTGATTCTCAACGAAATGTCCCACGTGCACGCAACGAGCGACAAACTTGTTGCGTGAAGTATTCAATTGTCAAATACAGGAGCACGAAAGTGTAAACACTTCAGCATGCGAGTCCTTGATTGAGTAAAGTTCTCTTATAGAATCAATGAATTACCGCATGTTCGGTAGCACGGTCCCGACGTATCAATGAGTATAGCATCTATACGGCAAGCAGCGATATATAGTCGTTCTTAAAGATTTGCAATAAAAATAGAAGAGGATCTCGATAACCGAACTGAATAAACGTCATTCCTGAAACGTGCAAACTTACGCGTGACGTCGTGAAAGGCAAAACGAAAAAAAAAAATCCAGTGACTACGCCAATGCATGGGACTTTAGGAACACAAAGGAAGCTCAAATATCGGCCAACTGTCGCGACCCCTTGCTTTCCGCACTCGTGCTAACCATTCCTCCATTCTCTTCAGGTTCACTTGGTGCCACGGCTGTTTAGTTCCCCCGCGTGCGGGTAGAAATGGTCTGAAGAACCACAGCTATGGGGAGAGAGAGAGAGAGAGAGAGAGAGAGAGAGAGAGAGAGAGGGCGCAACACGAACAACAGAAAATAAGAGAGAGAGGGTTACGCGTAGACGACGACGGTGCTGCCACCAGCCAATAGGACGGTCGTTCCCGTCAACAAAAGCAAGAGGCTACAAAAGCTATGATAATAGGAAGAGCGGAAGGGGAACGTAGTCGGGTCTACCTAATCTGTTACAGTCATAAACCCTGTTTTTGCCCCTTTATCTAACCCCTGGTTTGCTTGCTCCCTTTGCTTCCACTTGAGCGAGCCAAGGGGTGGCACTCCAGGGATGCAGAGGAAGCAGGCAGTCTGCCAGCCCAGTCAGCCTCCCCTATCCCGTAGGAGTCCAATTCTCGCACTTACTACCCTGTCCGTCAGCCAGTCCCACCAGCCCGGGACACATAGTGGAGGGTGAATATGTTACAATTATCGCGCGACTGAATGGCCCCGCTGCGACAAGGGGTGGCTCCCGACACTTATGACAATACTCGAGAGTGAGACAGGAAGAGGGAAGAATTTTTCTACCACCCTTATCAACCTCTAAATCCTCGGTTAGACATACCCGCCATATACCACCCGGTCGGATATGGGTATATAACCACCATGGGGGAATGCTCTAGAAAATTGAATATCCAGGGGATCCTGAAACAGACAGGGGTTGCTCTTCTCGATCGTTTAAAATTCAATAGAAAAAGGAGTCACTATGCGTTTCTCTCTAATGTCACGAAATTCGGACTTTACGTTATCACTGACGTTAGATAGTGCCCGAGAAAAATCTACCACACGTGTATACATGTATATAGCATTTTTACATACGTAACTACACGGTGAAAAAAAAGTACAGACACCGCACGACGAACGACCGTGTAACTGTACAGTGACAAAGTGTCCTCGACTGAGCCGTTATCATCCCTATCTCGACAGCCGACGGAACATTTTCGAAGAGCATCCCTTATCGAATAACAAGCGAGGGTTAATGTAGGTATCTTCCTTCCCGACCAATAGACACGATATCAAATCCCATCCCTTAACCGTATCTCATTCCAGTGCTCTTCTTCCTGATCTCCGAATATAAATGGCCTATAGTCAAGTTCTCGAGTCTGCGCCATTGCATTCCAAACTGTCCCACTGTCTCGTTTACCTAACCTAACCCGACTACCTAGTATCCCATGTACTGGGAAAAGGATCTTCCGAGTGAAATGGTTTTGTGCTATAACGGATCTTTCGAACAAAGGGTGTTCCGAAATTTTTTTTTTGGGGGGGAAGGAAGAATTTCTCACTGGTATCCTTTTTTTCAACGTAGCACGAGCTGACATCCCAGGACCACCCTATAAGTTTCAGTATCTGCGATTGTACTGAAAATTTTACCTGACTCTACGCCTTTGGCCAGCAACTACGGGCACGCGAGAGTTCACTCGTAAATGTCTCGCCTAACTCGGTTCTTCGCTTCTCGTTCGAGCACTTCTACTTCGGTTCGTTTCATTTCGTGTTGGCAGTCATGCGTGCATGTATCACCTATGGTACATACGCTCGAGTATGTAGATGATTACGAATAACAAGAGTACAGTAAGAGTCAGCTACACGTTGGGTACAGCGTAGCGCTTCGCTGCACGTAATCATGATCTTGGTGCGTGAACGCGTGTACTACCTGTGCCTTTGCTGATACTCGAGAAGCTTGTTCGTTAATTAATTAATTATTTATCAGTCGTGCTAGCATCAGATTCTACCAATAAAAGCTATGTGTACTGTATGGAGAACGGAGATCGGAATCCTACTGTATAAAGATTGAGTGTGCAGGATTATGGTGGGTTAACTAGAAGGGTATATATAGGGTGGCGAGATAGTAGGGATAATCGTTTAATAAATTAATAAAAGTGTGCACGAAGAGTTTTCGAATAAAACTTTTTAGAGGTACACAAATTTTTTAATGGGAAATCAAGTATTTCTATTTAATTGAAATTTAACTGCCACGTTATTTCAATAATCTGGAACAAAGTACAATTTTATTAGGAAATCACTCGAGCGTTTAATTTCGAATTACCGAATAAATATTTGAATTAAAAAAAAATTAGAGATTTTTCATTCTTCTATTATCCCACTTATTTCCTAAGAATTACACATAAAATGCATATATTTAATTTAACATTGTTCCACTGATCCGTACACGTTCCGTAATACGATGAAAAAAATCAGCACTTTAAGAAAAACGAGGGTAGTTTTAAATCTGAAGAAAAAAACAATTCAAGCATGAAATTAAATTTCACGTATCAATTGCTCCCCTCGATTCCCTTGAATATTTGACTGAAATGCTTTTTTGTTCCGCGTCAAATACACGAGATGATTATCAGCCTGACCCTTACCGTCGCGCCACCCTATAATCGGGACCCGACGACATCAGTCCAAATTTGACAGATGGAACATAATCGATTTTCAACGTTCTGCCACTTTCTAGCCAACCAAATAAATGTCTTCCCTCGCTGATAATTAATCCACTGATCTTAACTCGAGTGTACTTAAATTCGTCACAGTAGACTCTTCGATATTTCATATTTGCTCTGTTTGATCAGTTGACGTAATAATCTGATATCGCTACCTATGTATAAAATAAACTACAACCGTAGACCCTATTAGAGCAGCACTTATAGACACATAAACGCATGTAACGAACTTCAAGAATTATTAACGGCTCATAGATGGAAACTGCTGTTAATTCTCCCCTGAACGTCACCCCGTGTATACTGAGGATAAATTTTTTACCCATCATAACTCTGTAGCGAGCCAAGCTACAGACTTAAAAAAACATTCAAATTAAGCCTGACTCAGTCTGAAAGCAAAAACATTTGATTAAATATAGTTGAAAAGTTATTTCTACATATTTCAACACAAAAATAACACTCAGCAAGTGTGTAAAACCCGACTGCCACAAAAAGGATACGATAATAACATACTTTTTTACATACTTGTATTTGCAGAGAAATTTAAAAAAAAAATTCCAAAAAAGTCACAATGAACCGCTTTCCGTAGCCAGCAAGAAAGTACAGTAGGGAAAGCCTTTTGGTAAGAAAAAAAAAAGTGACCGCTAGGGGTGTTCAATTAAAGCAGTATAAAGTTGGAAAAAATATCAATTGCATCAAAATTATTTTTTATTTTACATTACACGAATTACATACATGGCTGTATTTTTCATTTTTTTTATTTCGTTTCGGCATGAGTGAACATAAGCATAAGTTACCGATACTGACATTGAATAGTCCCTGATAACTGATTTCTGTCCTCAACATTATATGTATTACACATGTCCTCATAAATGAATATTAGGACATGAGTCACGTAATTCCTTAAGGTCACCCAATATATGTATATAAAATCCTTTATCAGCTTGATAGCCTGATAACTTGGTACTGCGCATCCCGTTGACATTGGTGTCATCCCGTGACTTTTGACCTCCGAGCTAAACGTCGTGCCACGTATGAGCAATTAAGGTGGCCAGCCTATAGCCACGACACGTACCGCGCTCCATTTCGCTAATGAATAATTAACTGTTTCGCACGGGCAAAACACGCGTCCCTCATCGCCTTCCGATCCTGTAGATGCCAATTTTACGCCCTCAGCCTTATCGTCGCCGACCTCCCATTCCTTTTGCACCGGAACTCCGACTCCGCCGAACGTACGTGGTTCTATGTTTGCGCACACGCTCCTATGCTAATTTGTCTTAACGGCTGCCAAGTGGCCGTATCTTTTGCGCTCTAAAATCGTGTAACCATCGCGTGTATGCTTATGTGTATCACGTTCGACATATGCTACCTGACGAATCTCCAAAGCACACTTTGGTTCTCACGCTGTCAAAATCCAGAGGCAATTTCGAAAATTGTGGTTAATTCAGGACGTAGGTGCGTGCTGGCGTGACCGCATGGAAGACTTAGAGGGTGTGTATCCGAAAATCACGGAAACGTTCGAGAATCCTCGAAAAGGGTCTGGATGGGAATCTGAGAAACGGAGGGCACTGTGGGAAATTGCGGATTTTGCGAATATCCCTTTGGCGAAACTGACCAGATCGACTACTACGGCCCGAGACTGGAACGGTTCCCAAGGAGAGTTACAGCGTGAATATTTATTAAAGCCCAAAAAAATTATTTTAGGATTCCATAATTGAGGTGAGACTGTGGGATGGTTTTTTTTTATTTGTTCTATAAAAATATAACGAGACGCCGACGCTAGCGCCATCGGCGTCCTGCGAGAAGCGGCGGTATCGCAAATTGTCAATGGACCACGCGGTAGACGAATTCGTCGCTCTGACGAAACATGATTAAACAGAAAAAAAAAGTAAATTTCTCTCGGAATCTTCCCTTGAGAATCGACGCCCCTATTCGATATCTATCCGGGCTGGACAAACGTTTGCGTCAAATATTTGAACATTTTGTTTAAGGTATCCATGGAAACGGACCTTGACGCCGAACCGATCACACATGGAGACGGGAAACTAACACGTGGCAAATATTTACCAAGTATTCGCGCAAAGTCTCGAAGCGGCAAGATTTTGTCGTTTCATGAAGACTTTGACATTGTCCACAACAGTAACCTGAACGTAGCAGCGAACGATGAGTGTCCACCTGCACGGATCAACACATGTCGGACGTCTTGATTCGCAATCAGTAAACTTTTTTCTACTGTTGACTTTTTTTTTTGAAAATTCCATCAAACGTGAAAAAACGATTCATGTGTGGCAGTATAGGGCAATTTTTAATCCGATGAATGAATTTTGAGTTACACCTTCGTTAACATTTTACATAATAAAACTTATTGCTCGGAAATAGTCGTTATCGTAAAAAAAAATTCTTAAATTTCAACAGAAAGTACCCTTAACTGAATACGCACGAAATACTTAAATTTCCATTAGATTCCAGAAGGTATTGGAGCGGAGCATAAATAAGATTCGATCCGGAAAAAATTCAGCAAAAAATGACGCCACAAAAGAAATCCATTTCATTACCCACTACAAAAACATGACATTTCCATAACAAAAAGCAGCAGTTCAAATACGTTTTGTAAGCAATTGAACCGATTCCAATAAGAAAGGGAAAAAAAATATTTAAAGAAACAGGTTTACCTTGAAGTACGACCGCACGAAGCACGCGGTGTCGCATCTTGTGTTCGCAGTGGCAAAAAAAAATAATTTCGCGAACGCGAAACTTTCAAACTGAAAGTGTTGGCCACCTATATACAAGTGTTACCGTTCCATCCACGTAAACTTAATTTCATTTGTAAATCTCAACTCGAAAGATTCAGCGAATCGTCTTCAATTTTTTATACGAACATTTGCGGCCGCGCACGCACGCATTCCTTAATTCGCCATGACAATCGTACCAGAACATTCCTCGTGTTCCATAGGGTCGGCGTATCTCCCAAAAAAAATTCCGTATCATTTTTCACTTGCACCTCGTGCAATAACAAAATATGCTAAGTAACATTTAAATTTAGCCCCCATATAAAAAAATTAAAAAACACAAGCGAGAACATTTCATCGGAATACACTTTACTGAAATATGCAAAAAAAAGTCGGCAAAAGTGTTTGAAAAAAAAATTTTTAACCGTTCAAAATTTTGGCGGGAAAACAATCGGTACCATGCACGAATTCCGAAAATTATATAAATCCATATACACCATAAACAATAAGACTAAAACGCATGAAAAGAGTCGCATAAGCTGCTGTGACAGGAGTAGCTGTCAACCCTAATGCCAATTAGTGCCATTCCACAAGGAGGTGGCTTAACGAGAGGCTTCATCCTGACGTTCTTTCGTTTCCGATACTCCTGTTACGTCATACCCCTTACGCGCAAAATTTAACCTTAATTACAGCAAGGTAATATGCACTCCCCTCTAATTCAATCGGATCAGGGAATGAATAAAAAAAAATGCTACCTCCGTAATCGAAAATTTTTTTAAATATATACAAAAACTTTCGTCTCCTGTTCATATGCACTTACTGCGCTACCCTCCGCATCCTGTTCCCGAGGAATATTTCAAGGTGACGATAGACCCGCCATTTGGCATCGGTTCAATGAACAAGAGGGTTCGACCGGTATAGCCGGGAGAGCATAAAGGCGAGTTTCGAAAGAGCCAGACGTAAACACGATCAGCCAACACAAAAGGCCCTTTTCTCTGGTGTGTTGCCCATCAAAATCCCCGAGGTTATGAGGGAGGAAGGAAATAGGGTAGTTGGTCCCCACATTTAGGAAGGGTCAGTATGTACATACATAACCTACAGGGTCATTCAGGATAAGGGAGCCAACTGGAGTTGGTTCTGCCATAGAAATCAAATGGACGAGCAAACTTCGATTCGTATATTTTTTTGTCGAATAATCCTGTACAGGGTATACGTGTAAAGGAAGGGTAACGCATTGAGAGAGTCTGCAGGACCGCGAAGCGGCGCCCCGTCGCGCCTTTAATTCCCCAATGGACCAATTAGCGACAACACGATCGCCTCTCGCAAATGAGGGTTTTTCGCCAGGATCAGCAGGATTGCCAGAATCACCGGGATATACCTGGGTGCCGTCTAATCCCAAAATTCGGTAGAAATTTTATCCTGTCATTGTGCCTGCGATTATCCACTCTGCCTTTATCCGCTGGTTAACACAAGCTTGTTCCCCTTTATATCTGTACATATAGATAATCGGGTAATTTCACACAAGTAAACAACGCAGCCATCGTCTTTAGTCGAAATCGCGCCGATGAAAATCAAACCGGCGAAATATATTCGTGGGTTAAAATTTTTTCAAAATTTTTTCAGGGCGAATTCACGGTAACAACTACCGGGCCCAAAGGGGATGGAACTGTAAAACTGAAAATTTGTAGAAATTTTTGTGATAAAATTTGTAACAGGTGGACCTTTGACATTTTATTTACGATCTGTCGAAGAGAAAGCATATTTTACTCCTGGCAGGACTACACGTATAACACAATGGATAGATATTACTTTTAGATATTTCTTAGGCATTCATTATTTTCATTTTTTTTTTTAATTATTTTGAAGATTTTAAATTTGTTATATCTACTAGGAACGCAGATGGAAAAATATTATTCCATAGAACCCAAAGAGAAAATTCAAAATGTCAGCGAAAGATCGCCGTTAAGATCCCAAAAAAGTACTACCGAAAACAAGCAACTAATGTCCCCGCCACTCCTGTTCTACTAGCGCCAGTGAAAAATATCCGATGAAAACAGTAGAAAAGTGAATTGTCCTCACGGAACTCCATGATAAAAATTGCGTCACTTCGCGACAAGATCTCCACCAAGAAATCCACTGCTTCGCCTTATTTGGCCTGAATGGACAATGAAAACAATGTAAACCGCGTGAAGCTTAAATACAGCAGTAATGATAATTCGTCTATTTAAAATGAATTTCCAAAAATAAACAGCACATAAGTTTAAGTTTCACTAGGTATATTTTGAAATTACATAATTTTTACGACTTCACTACGATAAAAAAAAGAAATGTCCTGCGCCTCGAATTTGGACTGCATTTCATTGAATTATTCAAAAGTAAACAGAGTACGACGCTTGAAATTGCGACAAAGTCTAAAAATTGCTGTGATTCTCACGTTATTTTTTCGCCGAAAAATTCACCTCGTATAATTAAATCGACCTAACAATCCATCCACGCTTAAATTTCGCAATTGACGTAAAACTTACGTCGTGCCATGAAATTGAGGATTGACCTTGCGTCCGTGTAAAAAAAAATTGCCTATTCACAATTAAGCGACAACAAGCCGCACACGCATCACCGCGTCATCTCCGGACGAGATACGATTCGCCGTATCGTTTACCATTCTAAACGAACGTGGCGACGCGACGCCGACGCCGACGACGCACCTTATTGTCTCCTGGTATCGGCCGGCAAAGAAAAGCGAAGAGCCGGCAGGCGCGCCTGACCCTGCGCGAATCCCGATAAGTCTCGGGAAAGACGTGGGTAAGGACCCAGACGGAGCGTCGACGGCGTCGGGACGGACGAGGATCACGTGCGTTAAAGTGACAAGGACGCCCGGACAGAATCGGGCGGGATAACGATAAAACGGAAAAGAGACGAGAGAGAGAGAGAGAGAGAGAGAGAGAGAGAGAGAGAGCGATATAGCGAATCGTCCGTAAAAAAAAACTGCACACGAGGAGAATTTAACGACGGCGTCAACGCACACGAGACCGTAGACGCTAATCGCGACTACGTCGAGCGATCCCGGCTCGTCGGAGACTCTAATGAAGCCCAACACTTTAATGAAGAGGTTGGGATTTGCTACCAGCATGCTAGGCGCGAGAACGGAAAGCAGCACGTCGCAGGAAATAATTGGACGTGGAAGCCAAAGAGAAAAGTAATGCAAGAGGAGGAGAAACGAATATAGCAAATTTACGGTGTTAACACAAGCGCTTGTGCTTGTCTCTCTCTAGTCCCTTCGCTCTCACTCTCTCTCT